>JAOXJM010000004.1:4258529-4282947 GCA_026413425.1 Tringa solitaria
GTGGCTCGTTCAGTCCAGGAGTACTGCTTTGCTGGGACCCATCCTTACAATTTAAGGTCAATGCATCATGTTAACTTTAGGATCCCAATCAGGATCAAAGGACTAAATGACTACAAAGGTGACGAGGAGTTTCAGGTCCACAGTCCTTAAAGACACTGAGGTGCTCAACTATCAATGAACCCAGCACAAGTTAAGTTCTTAAATACCTTTGGAGATTTAGGCTAATGCTGTTAAACTCCTCTGGCCATCACTTGATCTTGCTCCTGGTTGCACAATTCTTGGCAGCAAGGTAACATGGATACTACATCTCTGTCCTGTCTGAGCCCCCCGGTTTCTGGATTAAATTGCTGCTTAAAATGCCTGCCAGTATCACCTCTCGGGATTCAGTTTTGAGAAGATGCGTACCCCAACCAATCAAGATGTACCACCAAAAGTACTTCCTCTCTGAAAAGAAAGAGATGACCAACAGAGTGTGAAGGTACAACCCTTCCACCAGGAGCCAGAAGAAGTTGGCCATGACGCAGTACTGGAAGAAAACCATCATGGCTTTGCAGCCTACCTGGAAGAGAAGAAATGAACATCGGTGAAATGCAACATGTTCAGTGTAAACACACTGAATTACCAGTCGGCCTTGTTCTCTGTGTAGCTTTGGGATTTTTTTTTTTGAAGCACCTGAAGCCCTTATGGAATGAATTCCATGGTAAAAAGCTGAAAGCCCTACCAAACTTGCCCTGGGTAGACACTCTTGGCATGTGTTAACCGCTGCATGGTACTGCTTTTTGTAGGTTTCGGATGTACATCTGTAGGAGGTTGTCTTAATGGGAGAGAGGATGCTAAAAAAAAATTTTAAAAATATCTGTGTGAATTAGCCCTTGAAGGCCAAGTCCAATTGTAATCACTCCATGGCCTGGCAGATATTGCAAAAACTAAAAGGGTTTGAGACAGAGGTTTGAAGAACTCAAAGCCTACAACTAATTATGAATACCCAGTTAAGAAAAGAAGGACTGGGTTTCATATTTTTAAAATAAGGAAAAGGGTAAGGAGGATAAGCAGGGTATACACTAATGAGCATGGACAGATTGGATTGCATTGGAAGAGGAGATATTTGAAAAGGGAAGGAGGATTGTTTTTCTTCAGGAAATGAATAATTAAACGCTGTAACTTGCTGTGTGAAGATTTGACTGCAGCACAGTTGACTGGGAACAGTCAACTTATAAAAAATTAAAAAAAAATGGGAAATTTCTCTCTGAGACTCAGAGGCCAAGCCCACTGCAAACCACCTGAAGGTAGACATCAGCTGCCCAGAAGAGTATGTCAACCCTGGCCACTGCCCCAGCACGAGATGTAGCAGATCCAGCTGGAGCTTTACAGGAGGTCATTGGTGGCATCATTACACACAACCACACTGTCTAAGCATCCTGGAGTGCTGGCTCAGCAATAGCCTCGTTGTCTTCAGCGAGTCTGCTTGGATAATACCCCACACTTATTGGGGCAAGGGCAGGAGAATCTGACTTCTAGCACGCTTTGGTTAGTTGTCCTGGTGCTCTGCATGTGCAATATGTTGAATTCAGAGCAATAATTGATTTGCACCAGTAACAAGCTCACGCTTCCCCCCTGCTCCCCTCTCCTGCTGAAAACAGTTGCTATGAAACACACTGGTTAAAAAAGGAAGTGTGGAAAGTGTTTTCTCGATGCCACATGTTTTAGAGAGGGACTTGTCCCCACCAATCGCTCAAAATTAATTCAACCCTCCCCTAGCACCCACCAGTATGTCACACTGGGGACAATCATGGGCTCCTGCTGATCAATTTATATGCACATCAGCTTCCCCCTGTGAGACAGATGGCATAAACGGAGACTTGCCGCAGGGTGGTGATGGGGGAAGGAGGAGGCAGAGCAGGCAGTTAACTCCCAGGGAGGGAAGGTGACACAGACCTGAGCTGACAAGGGCCGGGGATGCGGCAGCATCCTCCCTATGGCATCTCTGTGCTCTTTGTTTCTCCCTGCTGTTGTGTGCATATGGCTGTGCGACATCGACACACCTCATTTCTGTTGCCCAAAGCCTGAGAGCTTGCTCGGCGTGTCTGCAGCCAGTGGGGCTTCGCTGGTGTGAGAGTTCTCAGCCCTCTTGGGGCTACTGAATTCTTTTATGGTTTCACTCTATCAGTATTTGGCCCTAATTCAGCAGCTCAAGGTGAGACACAAGGTTTAAGGAAGCAGTTTTGACGCATCTCGACCACACGGATTTGCTTTGGGGACTGAACATTGGGGAATCCTTTCTGGATGGTTGCGTCGAAGCTACGGCAGAGGCATGAGGCTGGAGCACGTCACAAGGAACTGCAATACTTCATAGGATCAGGAAAGGCTGCTCACAAAAATTGATCATGATTTCTGCCTAACGGAGAGTCTCAGGCAGGAATCCCCAAGCTGAGTTTGCAGAGTTGGCTGCTACGGAGAGGAAGCTGCACTGAGCTGAGGCTGTGGCAGCAGGAGCACCAGGTTTGGATCCGTCATCTTTTCTCCCAGTAGTGGCAACTTTTGTGGTAGTCTCTGGCCCTAGCTCTTTCACTAATGTGGTGGTGGCTTGTTACAGCTCTGAGGTGGATCAAGCACATGGGCAGCAGCTGGGTTTTTGCAACTTCTCTAAGGGTCCTGTAGCAGATCAATTCTTTGGTCCATGCTGAGGGATATTTGGCTATTTGAGCAACTGCTACTACCCCAAGAATTTTTTGTTTTACCTGGAGTAAAGGATTTTTACACATCATTTTGAGCATAAGGCAATAACGTGTTGCAGCCAGGAATCTCCTGTGACACAGGGATGTCCTGCGCTGGAACAGATTTGGATGCTCTGTCCTGACTTAAAAATTAAATCATGGTATTTTCTTGTTGCCTGGACTTCTTGCTACTGTTGCCTGAGGTGGGTAAGTTTAAACCAGACCAGATATTTCTAAGAGAGCTGCTGTTTCACTGTTGACTGCAGTGTCGTTCTTCCATTGAATTCTCTTTGATGGCCAACTAAGTGACACTTTTGGAAAACAACCCTTCCTGGCTTTTGAGAAGCAGCTTTTATTACATGCAGCACTTGGTAATGGGTCTCTACCTTCCTGATCGATTGGCTTCAGCCTCAGAATGGCTGTTATAATGCCGGGAAACAAAATCCACATTTATATAAGTTGCTTTACCCTTTAGATGACAGACGCTAGGCAGAGATGAGCTATTACATCTCACAGAAGACTTTTTTTCATAAAGAGCAGACCTCATGATGTGTCAGTGTTGAAAGACTAATACAGGCTATGTTTAGAAAAGGCATTTTCAACAGGAAAAACAGCATTACAGCACAGCATTTTCTACTCTCTCCCTTTCCACTATCTCATTTACAACAGCCTGTTTCCCTGTCTTTCTTCAGGGAAATTGGCCTGCTCATGTTTGCACAAGATGTTGCAGTGCAATGGTCTTCCTTAGCTTTGTGGATGGCACATCTACCCAAGTGGCTCCTCTCTGCTTCCCCTGTTTGGGACTGTATTAAACATTGGCCATTTGCTTTTCCCATCAAAGTTCCCTCCCCTTTCACATGCACTGCTGGTGCCTAATCACTGAGATGGGCTCTGCCTCTAGCCAATGAGGGATGGAAACCTCTTTGACCCAAAGAAACACTCTTTCCCTTCTCTTTAAATTTCTCATAGTCAATAAGAAAATAAAACCTTCATTATTGTAGAAGTTTACTTGAGGATGAGATGACGCATGTACATACCTACTGTATGGGCCGACCCTCTTTTGCCTCAGTGTGCCCACCATCTATGCTATAAACATCTACATTTAGGACTGTTTAATCTCAAAAGAAGACACTACGCAAGATTCTGCTGCTAAAATGTAGATTGATAGTGTCATTTTAGTCACTGTGAGGTATTGTCTGAGCTTCCACCCATTGCTCCTGAAGGATGGAGATTTCCTGTGCAGACCTTTGGGATATTCAAAGGCATTTTAATGGGTATGAGATGTCTATGGTTAGATGGCAGAAGTCTGCCCTTTATGGAGAATCCTTGCTGAGCTAGCAAGACAGGGAAAAAAATGGACATATTGTACTTTACTACTGTCCTGAAAGGCTGGCTTCCTCAAGTGTAGACAAATCTTTGAAATAATTTCTAATATTTTGTACTTTAGATGCTTATTCACACCTGTATGAAGTGGACGCAAAATACTGTCTTGCTTCTTGTTGAGTGTTTAGAATTCCCTGAACACAGATGTGAATGCCTGCCTTCTGGGTAGGAACCAGGACTATGGGTCTCAAAGAAATGATTTAATTTCAAAATGAGGGGAATTTATTGACTTCTGAGGCAGAGCTGCCCTGAACACACACTTATTTATTGCCTAACAATGCAATAGAGAAGGCAGAAGACACCCCATTTTCTTTGAAAGAGAAGGGGACTTCTTGCAGTCATTTTAGAGCAAATATTTAATGAACTTTGGTTACTTAGCAATGTATGATGTTCTTTAAAATAGGAGATGGGTGAGCAGGGATGAAGCACATAGCTGGTTAGAAAGATGGTTTGATATTGAAATGTACTTAGTTGAGAAGCTGGGCAAAAATGTTAGGGTGTCAGTAGTTGTCAGTTTCTCACAGTAGTGGGTCAAGTTCAGAGCTTTATGGAATGGTTGGAAAAACAATAGAGCTACCTACAGCACAGGCATACGTGCTGCTGTGAAAAACACAGGCCGTTTTGTCAGATCATAAGACTGATCTGCGCTCAGTATGCAGCCAGGCTTTCTAAGAAACAAAAAGAAGGAATATAAGGGTGGGAAAAACAAGACTGAGCAACGACCCTACCGGGCTTCTGCCCTATGCCTAGTACCACTTTATACTTTCAAATAACATTAGTCCTGAGAAAAACATCTAAAACTGATGTACTAATCAGCTGACCCATCTAGAAAAATGCAGTTCAGATGCTGGAGGCAGTAATTAACTCAGAGCCGAACCTGTCATTGCATTAAATACACATATGTCATACTCTTCAGTGATACTAACTCTGCTCGAGTTATCCCTGCTCATTAATAACTGCTAAGGATTGTCACTCTTGACCAGCTGCTGAATTTCTCTGGCTCAATATAGGCAGCTTAGTTCGACAGGAGTTGGTCTGACGTTTTGAGGGGGAGGTATACACACACAACCAACACATGTGCACGCATCAAAACCCTACAAAAAAAGGTCACTCAACTCCACAGAAATGGTGCAGTGCATCACAGAGTCTCACTGCACCACCACAAGTCTCCCTTGTCTCCTTTACTGGGGAAATGGTGTGTTACAGCTTTAGGACTTGGGTCAAAGAAAGATTTTAGATCAAAGAGATATGAAGGGGCACTTGAGTGATTGATCATACTCCCACCAGACCCACCATAGCTGGCCTGGGAATACATCGTGATGCAAATGGTATGCTTGAGTCTCATCACCCCAATCATGGGAATCCCCATCAGCAGACCTGACCTGTGCCTCTCTCTCCTGTATGTGGATGTGACCCCTGTAAATCCACCATGTTTCCCCCTCGTACCCTTAAACTCTGTGGATTCCTGCAACGTGGAAGGTTTGTGGCAGGACACCAAGACATATTTAAGTAATTTAAAAGATATATTTAAGACATCATATGTAATCTTGAGCAATGCTGCAGCTCCTGGCATTATTTATGAAATTGGAACAGTGCCTTCAGTTCAGTCTCCAGTGCCTTAGGCAGAAGAGTGGGCTCAGATTCACCTCAATCAATCATGAAACCTGTAGGCCTCAATATCCCCCTCAAGGTACTTAGGTCCTTTTACCTGGGCTACTCACTACTGATGCAGGAGGAAATGATTTACAGAGAGATTTCTGCAGGTCTCTTCATCAGAAGACAGATGAAAACTCATTTTCTCAGTGACAGATTTATCCAGCACTTTTCTTTTATGTTGCCCTTAAGACATGACCTATCTGAAGGGCTAGTTGCTGAGTGACTCATGCTGAATTTGCCCACAGCAACAGCTGCTCTTCTCCCCAGCCTGGTCAAGTAGGCTTCCTTGATCTTATTTAAAAGCTTTTTACAGAACCCACTCATGATCCTGTACCTGGAAGACAGTGGAGAAAGTACGATCTGCTTTGGAAATGATGAAATTAGGGTCTTCAGGGCAGGCCTAACCCTACATCTCCATAACTATAGTGACAATTTAGACCCTGATCTCATAATCATAACTAAATTCAGGAGTCTCAGTCTTGAGCTGATTCCCACTCCACACATCTAAATCAGATTGAATCCCATCCCAGCTCTTTTCTGTTGAGATGTCCACCTCAGCCAAGGTATGATGTAATCTGTAACGAGGATGCAATAACCAAATAATTGCTCTGCTTTTAAGATCAGGTGATTAATCCCCCATCTCACTATGTTGGCACTAGAATTCATACAACTGACAAATTCCCAATCATTTTATAATCTAGATATTGTACAGCACCGTCCATAGCTCTGCATTGTCCGTTAATTTCTGTTCATGTTGCATAGAGACCTGGTCCGCTGGGAGGTGTCCCTGCTCCTAGCAGGGGGGTTGGAACTAGATGATCTTTAAGGTCCCTTCCCATCTAAACTACTCTATGATTCTATGTCAGGGTAGACTTATTTTCCAAATACTTTTTTGTTTTTCATGAGGTACTTCTCTCTGCTTTTAGCTTCACTTTTATAAGATTGGTTACTTTCTGAAAAAAAAAATAAAATATGTGAGGAGTGGATATACTATATTGGCCTAGATATTTCTGCTTCTGTTAAGAAAGGAAGAGTGAATTTTGCTTAGGATGATGCTGCCCAAGCCAGTACTGTTTACTGAAAACAAAAAGAAAACTTCTCTTGGCCACTTAAGTGGATGTTTTTCTTGTCTGTGGAGTGTAGAGCAACCTTCTTTTACAAATCACCTTCCCAGAGAGATGAGAGGTGGTTTTTCAGTAGTGACTGTTGATTCTGGCTTGGACCTTTCCTGAGGAGGTGGCTAAGATACAATATTGTATATTTATAGCTCCAGGTTATTTCTTGTCTCATTCCCATGCTCAAGGCTATTGACTTTTACATATTATCTTTTCTCTACTTAGTTAGCTTTGACAGGAGAGTGGAAAAGAATGCCACACTCCTGCAAGAGAAAGTGTAGTAGAGAAGACATTTCCAGAAGGGGACTTGGCAAACTGAAAATGTGAATATCAATTTTTTATCTCCACTTTCTGCTACTGTACCTAGTCTTCCTCAGAGACAATCTGGCTACACAGGGTAATGGTTTGACCCTACAGAAGCCAATGGCAAAGCCCCTGCTGACTTCAAAAGGGCTTTGTGCTGGAGGCCTAATTTGCAGAAATTCAGCATGATATCAATGGAAATTGTTGACAGAAATAAAACAGCTTCTTACTGGGTGATTCTGTTCCTCCAAAAAATGAGCCCTTAGGTCAAACCAATTTGCTGAGCAACAAAAAAAAAAAAAAAAAAAAAAAGAAAAAGCAAAAGAAAAAGAAAAAGTGTTAACTTACCCTTGGCACACTCAATCTTTTGTGTAACAACAGAGAAAACAAATTAAAAACAAACAAACAAGACTGCCTGGCAAAAAGCCATCACTTTTATTTCTTCCCTCATTTTAATTGCAGTTGCAGACTAGATTCAAACAGGTTAGCAAGAAAAAAGACCCACAAGGTTTTTGTTCTACCATGAAAAGGAATCAAAGTCTGTTCCAACAAGAAATCACCTCCTAAATCAATTGGGTGTCTTTGACTCCTTCCTTCTTTCCCTCTCTGTCATGGAGTCTGGCAAAAAAGTAATTTTAAATGATAAATTGCTACACTGGTGCTTAGCTCTTCTATAATTCTTCAAATTTTCCTGGGACGTGCTCGGAAATTTTGGGTGAGGCTTTAACACTACCTATGCATAAAGAAATTTGACTAAAGAAATCCTTAAAATGCCGTCTTGATAGAAACAAAGTGGCTTCTGATTGAGGCACGTAACCTTCAGTTTGTGAGGGCCTAAGTTGTCAAGTTCAAAGCTTTGGTTAAAGAAATTTCTCACCTGTAGGAATTATAAGAAAGAAAAAAAAAGTCTTTAAAGACCTTCATGGGAATAATAATCTTGTCTGTCTTGGATGGACCCTTCAGCTCCCACTGCCCTTAGTGGCCTAAGTCAGTCCTGGCAGATGGATCAACGTAACTGAATTTACGGTCACCATCTCTCTCAGGCAGACAGAGACCTCAAACACACATTTTCCCTGTTAACATGCTGCTCTGCATCAATGGTGCCCCAGAAACATTATGCAAGAGTGCTCTTAAGCCTTGGCAATAGCAAATTAATTCAATTTATCTTAACCCGCTTTCCTCTAGGTCACAATGCATTACATTTTCATGCGCCCATCATTGCCTAAGAGCACACACCGGAATACTTACTCCATGTCAGCTGTCACTGGGCAATTTATTAAGCCATTATAACCTGGATTTGCGTCTGAGCTTGTTGATTTGTTACCACTTTCATAAAGCAGAAATGCTATTTCTGGCCTGATGAGCTGTGCTGTACAGCCATATATACATGTGCACACACACTACTTCAGCAAGCTAAGTCTGGCCTGCTTCCACCAAGACTGTGGAAGGATGAAGATATTAGGAAGAAGCCATTGGGCTCAATCTCCGTGTCTTTTTCCTGTGCCATCACTTCCATTTACACCAAGGTTGGGCCACTACCAAACCTAGATAGAATCACAGAATTGTTCTAGTTGGAAGAGACCTTGAAGAACATCAAGTCCGATCATCAACCTAGCACTAAGTTACCGCTAAACTATATCCCTCACCACCACATCTACACGTCTTTTAAATGACTCCACCACTTCCCTGGACAGCCTGTTCTAATGTTTGACAACCCTTTTGGTGAAGAATTTTTCCCTAATATCCTATGTAAACCTCCCCTGGCACAACTTGAAGCCATTTCCTCTTGTCCTATCACTTGTTACTTGGGAGAAGAGACTATCCCTTATCGTGTTACAACCTCCTTTCTGGTAGTTGTAGAGGCTCTTGTTTCTTCTCATTTTAGCTCTACAGTTGCAGCTTCCTCATTTACTTGAATGAGGCAATGTGGCAGGCTTGTTGATTCTGATGTTTGATTTGCCTGCAAACGCAGGCATTGCTTTAGCCATTTGTACGTCCTAAGATGGATAAGACATGTTCTCAGCTTGTGCTAATTAGCACAGTTTGAATTCACAGTTTTAAGGTTAGAATCTCAACACCTGTAATCATGTAAAAGTACCTCCACTGATTTTCAGGCAAATTTAGAGATTAGATCTGTCACTTTGTCAGCAAGTGGTCTAGCCACCAAGATGTCACAGAGAAGATGGACACTACTGTTGTTCCTCTCTCCCTTTAGTCTGAGATTATGTCTCTGCCCAGAGCAAAGCCGTCGGCAGGTGAGTGTTGGCTTTAAAGACTCCATTAATTTCTTGGAGGAAAAAAGAGTAGAAGTAAAAAGAATTGACAGTCTTCAATGACGTAGCCCAGGAGTCCTGTAGATTTTAATCCAAATAAGACTGCAGCTCTGTGTCCAATTTGGAAAAGCTGACTATGATTCATCAGAAGAGGAGGAGGAATTTGCAGTCAGGTGAATTGGCAGTGTAGAAAGCTTTGCTTCTGAGCCATCACAAGTAGCTGCTCTTAAGTATAGCGTTCTTGTCTAGACAGGCAATCTTTTTGCTGTAACTGGAATAAATACATCCCAGAACTGCTTCTATTAAGAACTAAAATCTGTTGCTTGCCTTGAATTAGTAAACCCAGGATAGTTTTCTCATTCTTTTCCAAGAGAAAGGTCAGAGAAGTTCAGAGGCCATGCCTTGTTTGTTTTATGTCTGGTTGCCCATAGCAATGACTTGCAAAATTGAATAAGCTCAACAAAATTCTGAATATCCAAATCAAGTCAAATCTCAAAAATGTTCTTCTAAGACTGAAATGTGTAAGGAAAAGGAATGCATTTAAAAATGTTGATGTGTTTTTGACATTTCCATTTGACATAGTTTGATTTAAAAACCTGAGTTTATAGGCTTGTGCATTTTCTTCCAGTTTACTATTAAGTAAATTTTTTCCAAGACATATTAGCTCATGAGTCTTACAGCTCCTGAGCATACTGCTGCCATTTTAACCATTGATACAGTCTGTCTTGGGGGATTGTATCTTCAAGCTGTATATAATGCTGCAGGAGCCAAAATGACTAATTGTGGCTCCTGAGGCATTATACACAGCTTGGTTCAATTAGAACTTTCAATTAGAACTTAATTTAACATTACAAGAAATACAGTCCTCCAAAGAGCCTAGTGAGAGTAACTTCTTCCAGACTGTAAGGGAAGTGTAGCTCTGCTTTACCTGATATTGCCTGGAAATGGAACTGCTGCAGTGCAGTTCAGAAAAGTGAAATGTTAAGTTAGAAATGAGTGACCTGACCAAAACTTTGCTTCATAATTTTCTTCATAGAAAGTTGAAATAAATTAAAAAAAAATAATAAAAAGAGGGGTATTTGATTTAGTGGAAACCTCAGTTCCTGTGTGAGAATTGTATTGCCATTATGTCCTACCCAAACATAACAAGGAATACTTTTTTCTCCTTTAAAGAAAGCCAAACAAAACAAAAATTTTAAATGCTCAGTACAGCGCTGAATCACTACTACTACTAATGCATCACCTTCTGAATGGCATCTGCCACTTGCCTGCTTTTCTGCATCTTTCTCTGTTCCTCTAATTGTATGGGCTGAAGTCCTGACCCTACTCAAGTCAATGCCAAAGCTTCCACTGATTTCCTTTCAGAGGATTTTACCTGTTCTTTGTTTTGGTAGTAGTAGGTGTAATGAAATAAATCTTAGTTGTCATAAAACTGCTATGCAGCTTTTAAGTTGCTGTGTAACTCTAGTTTCAATCCTCCTATGTTTCACTGGTTCTGAGAAAGTCTAGCTGCCTAGAGAGTCCTAAAAATAAATCTAAGACTCATTCCATATTTTTTATTGTAAATTTGTAATACTCCTGTTGAATCTGTGTTAGGGAACCTCATAGTTGCCTGCCCTAATAATAAAAACATTCCTGTTGTGTTGTAGCATTGCTGATAGGTGTTCTGGAGATTTAGTGTTTAGGAATTGGCATGTAGTTATGCCAGTTTGATTTCAGGGTTGTCTGTGAAACAGCAGTTCTGCTTTCCCTCCTTGTCAGTTTATCACCAGCGGGTGAATGTCATAAAATAAATTAATGTGGTGGGCAGTGTGAATTGGAAATGGGGAGGCTGGACCTGTTCTCCTGGGGCAACAGGAGGCAGGGTACACAAAACTAGCCATTTGAATTCTCACTCCTCCCACTGCTCTCTACAATCTGTCTTAAAGTCTGACAGATCCCCACCTGTGTAAACAAAGCTTAACCTGTAGACCTGGCAGTGGGAACATGATATCCCTTATGAAGGTGAAGACCTAGGTGAGATTTCAAGTGTTTCACTCACATGCTTTACACACCTACAGTTTTCTGACATCTTCCTCCAATGTGTAAGAAACCTTGTTCTGCGGTTTGAGATTTTGCCCAAACACCTGCAGCTGCAAAAACCATGCAGTTTACTTGTACAGCAGTCTCTGGGACCTGCGCTGTGGGAAATGGAATGAGGTCCTCCACCTTACTTCCCTCTGCCATTAAGTGACTAATATTAATCCCTCTGTCTCCAAACTGAAAAACATTTCCACATTGTAAACAAAGCACAAATAACAAAGGCTTGTCAAATGTTTGGGGCTCTTTAGACCTAAGGAGTAACCAAGATACAAAACCTTGCCTTCAGAGGCTCCCCAGGGTTACCACTGAAGTCAATGGAGCCTGAGGAACAGCCCAGTCCCTGCAGAGAGTGGGCAGCAAGGCACACGAGTTGTTAGCCAACTTCTCAATTGTTGTAGTTCTCTCTAAGTTTCTATTGCTTGGGCAGCTATTCCCAAATTGAACTGCTGCGTGAGATTGAAAAATTTTGCAAAACATGCACCGTGAAAAAATATTTTGGCTTCATTCACAGAAAATTAGTCTTTTGGTGCTCCATGTTCTCATGACTCTTCAGCTCCTGGTGTCTGTATTAAACTCTCTGCAGACAGCTGAGTTCATACTACATGTCGTATAGTGAGCTTCCCAACAGCTCTTGCTGTACTTTTCTGTGGTCTCTTGTGCTTAGTCTTCCATCTCTCCTTGTTTTTTCTCTTTCAGACCTCATGGCCTTTCTGAAATAGTCTACTGAGCACCCGACAGTCCATGCTCTCCTCCCAGGTAAGACACCAGATAATGTTAACTCTCCAGTACCAACAATGAAAATTGGTGTTCAGACATCAGCTGGAGCTTTCAAAAACCCCAAAGGCATTTTCTAGTGAAAATAGCTGTTTCCAGGAAAACATCTGCATGTGTATAAGAAGAGACACCTCCTTTCTCTGGGAGGTAGATGCTTTTTCTTGCCATAATGGAGTCATAAGACAGTGAAAATTCAGGCTGGGTGAAAAGCTATGCTTAATAAGGGAAAGAGCAAATGTATTTACCAAATGCAGGAAAATAGGAAAATGTACAATGCTGAGGAAGAGGACTCTTCTGCAAGCCCCCTAGCCACACAGCATCAAAGCAAATCTTACCTGGCCCCTGACTCTGCCCCTGAGAGCGGCTGATGGAAAATGCTTTCAGAAAAGAGCAGCATATGCACTGTTTTATCTTCTGCAACCTCTGATTTACAGTGTTTGCACCATGTTTATGGGCATAATGTTTACACATTTTAGGAGACTGCATTATGTTTGTCCAATGCTTTTTCAAGCCTTCAAGTCTTTGCAGTTTTCCACAGGACCTTCCACAGTCTGTAGCAGTAGTAGTAAGGCACAAAACATTTCTTTTTGTTTCTTATAAATCTGCTGCCTGAAAATGTCATTGGCTGCCCCTAGATTTTATGCAATGAGAAATAAATAATCCTTTTCTACTTAACTTCTTATCACTTATAGTTGTATGTCTGCCTACTGCTTACTTCTCCTCTAGTAAAGTTTTCCAGGCTGAAAAATCCTTCTTTGCCTCATCTCTACTTAGTTTCTAAGCCTTTACTTTTTCACCTGCCCCTTTGCTTCACCTTTCTAATTCTAATGTATCTTGCCGAAGGTGGTTCCTAATGCTATTTCATAACTCATGATTACTGAATTTATGTCTTTAGAGTGTTCTGCACAAGGACATTTGGTTCTCCTTCCCCAGTAATTTAGTAACTATTAGCATGTGTGCATATTGGCAGGGTTTCTTCACCAGTTGTATTACATAGCACTTACTGATTTTTGAATTTCATCCACTGGCTTTCTGTTGCTTATCTTGGACCACAAGAGCCCTCTATGACTCTTCACAGTCACCTTCAGATTTCAGTATTGTGAATATTTAAGCAAACTTTATCATCTCATCCTTCACCCTGAATTTCATTTATCTGTAATATGAGGAGCACACACTTCACCTGTTGAAGCTAGGAAAACAATATATCTTGAAGCTATTTGCAAATCTGTGGGGAAAGACATTTTTAAACTTCAGCCCCATATGTCCTATTTGTTGTTAGTGTTCCTTTGGAATTATCTACAATGAAATCCCAAACTAATTTTTGGTACAGGTAGGTGTATCTCAAACATTGACAAATAAGTCTGCTTATTTGTCAGTGGTAGTGACTCTTCAGGGTTTTCTTATTTCTGAAACACATACAAATTCCTAGTATTAGTAGGGGATTAGCACTTCCTAGACTTTTTCCTGGTCTTTCATTTTTTTCTGGGAAATGATGTGAAACAAGAATACTTTCCATTTAAATGCTGTCTTCAGTTAGTTGTCAGTCTGCTGAAGTTACACTAGCTTCAGTTCTCCGTTGCATTTGGAGCTGCAGGGAGTGTTCCTTGCTGATCAGATCTTATCTCTATGGCTCCAGCACTGATCAGGGTTTTCTCTCTGCCCCTAGAGTGCCTGTTTGAATTTGGCAGGGAAATGTGTGGTTTTCAGGAATGGATACTTTTGCAATTAAAGGAAAAATGAGTCCCAAAGCAACCAGATTATGAGGCTCTGTCTGTGTCTCCTTAGCAAGAACAAGTTCCTGTTTGGCAGCCAAGTGCTGTGAATGTGTCTGTGTCTGAAGTGATTCTATCTCCATGTCTGGGCTGTGGGTTTGATTTCTCTTTTGCATCCAAGGAATTTTCCTGTTTACAGAACCAAGAGGCAAGAAGTTGCCTTGGACTTTCAATGCTGCTAGTCTCTAAGTAAAAAAAAAAAAAGGAAAATCATATAACAGAAGGGTAGTGTATTGATGTTGAAGAGCTGGTGTTTCTGTGTGCCTGAGAGAACCACAGAATTGCAGAATTGTCAGAGTTGTAAGGGACCTCTAGGTGCTGACGTTGACAGCGAGGTTGCTGGGGAGTAATGGGTCACGCTGGGTCCCAGTGGGAGGCCAGGGCTCCCAGCGGGAGTTGGGCAAGGGCAAGACAAGAGTCAGGAGAAAGCCACCTGGGAGGCGCACCAGTGAAGCACCGTGCAACCTTTGGGATACACAGGCAATATAATGACAGCATTTTCTGGTCTCTCTATGACCTTCCTCTGCCTACAGTTACCTCCTGAGCAGCTGTTCTATTTGAACTGTCTGAGACAACCCATGTGCATTTTTCCTGAATGGTGTTTCCAATTCAGGACACAGAAATAGTTACAGGAAGCATAAATTAATTCCTTCTAGTGGCTCATTTGTCAACAACACATTACTTTGCACCTGCTTAATTAGACCCTGCAGAGAGGAATGTGTCTGGATTTCCATGTTTAATCTTTGACTTCAGACCAAAAGTGTTTAATTTTAAGGTGAGAATTTCTTGGCTGCTAGTTTTGTTCTGAGATCTGGAGCTTGAGCTCCTGTCACAGTTCATGTTATCACGAGAAATAAAGACTGTGCCCTAGGAACTCAGTTTGACAATTTTTGTTTCTGAAGTGGAACAGGAGCTTGTTTGCTCTTTTAGGGGTGTCTAAAATATATACTGCATACATCAAATTAACTGCGTCTATTCTGATGAAGAAGAGAAGGCTGAGCAGAATCGCAACAGTGTTCAAACAAGCACAAGCAAATAAGCATATGCTGGATGGAAGATAAATTGTTCTCCAGATCCATGGTGGGTAGGGCAAATAGTCTTGAGCTGGTATAGTGGAGGAACATTCAAATTGGACCCAAGAAATATCTTTTAATGCTAAGGATAGTGAGACACTGTCATCAGTCATCCGTGGCAGCTGCTGAATCTCCACTGACAGAGCTTTCCCAGATGAGGCAAGTGCAGCAGGTGTTGGAAGTGAGTTGAGTGCAGTGACAGGTTCCAGGGCTCTCCCAGGCAAGGCCATTGGAGATCCAGGCTATTGAAACACCTGTGGTTCATATACAGGACAGATGTTCTCATTAACAAATGTTTGTAAAAATGCAGCTGTACTATTATGCCTTTCATTCTGTCAAAGGCCGAGTGCTGTTTCTGCACTGATTTCAATTCATGAGGAAATTCTGCATTCATTGGTTTCTCTTCTGCAATAATTTCTCCTTTGTCAAAAACCCCATTGTATTCTTCATGCCCTTGTGTCTAGGTGCATGTCTGTGTGGAATAGCATGGTGCCGTTTTCTTGCTATTTCAACTTTTCTTGCTATTTCAGCACAGAAAATAGACACTGTACCAGCAGAACCCATGCCCTCTAACTGCTGGTCTAAGCCAATACACACAGGCACGTATATACTCCCAGACTGCACTTGTATTGGACAATTTCCAAAGAAATGAATGGTGAAGCAGTGCAGGAAGCAGCAGTGAATCCTGGCATGAATGAGAGAGTGTCAGAATACCTAGCATGATGTTTGGTAGTCTATTCTGCTTCTCTTTCTCTTTGTATTGCAGTCAAATTATTTCATCATGTGAAAAACAAGGGTGCAGGAGGGAAAGAAATAAGGAAAACATCTTACGCGTGGAAAGTGGAAGCTAGCAGTGACCCGGAGGCGAGATGTTCTGAGATACCAGAGATCGGTGCTCAGCCTCTTTGGAAAGAAAATAATTTCTTTGCAAAAAATCATTTTCTTTGCAAAAACTGTGAGGCTGTGGGTAGTGCTGCCTGTATACATAGGCTGCATAGCAAAAAAGCCCCTGATAAGCCCCCGTGTGTCTGCAAGTTCAGAATTCCTTCAGGGCTTTGGCAGCAGTGCCGAAAGAAAGCTCTTGAAAGACAGTGGGAACAGCTCACTTTCATCTTTACGTCTAATCATCCACTATCTCCTGCAACCAAAACTGCGGCACAGACCACAAGTACGGCCATGAATCACCATGACTCCTGAGCAGGTTTCTTGCTCTCAGCAAGAGGAATAAATTTGGAGGTTGGTTCATCACTAAATTATCTGATTGCAAGCTGAGCTTGGTAACTGATGACCTTTGAACTGATTATCAAAAATAACCACAATTCAGCCGATGCCTCTCAACTCCAAGGATAAAGCACCAGGACTTTAATAGCATAGGTGAGGCTGTATTTGCCACACAACAATAAGGACTAGAATTTTGATTGTGAATCTGGTTTTCCCAGGGGATCAGTGTTCAAATTTTGCCTTGGCTTTTTTAGCAAGCCAGACCCTTGTCTGTGAATGGCATGTGGTTGAGACATGTTTTGGAGGTCACAAATATGATGTATAGGCACAGCCACTAAAACAGTAATCACTAAGCTATTTGGCAATACCTCTGAGGAAGGCCGGGTCTTTACATAGATATTGCCAAAGTGGTTTAGACATCAAAAGTATTAGTGAAAACTAGCTGTCAGTGTGCTCAGTTAAAGAAGCTAAGAGTGTGGGTGTGATATTTTTTTTCCTGATCTAAAGAAGCTAAGAGTGTGTGTGATTTATTATTTTTTTTTCACTGTTTTTATTCATAGGAGGCTTTTTATTAGCCAGCTCTGCTACTCTCAGAGAGTCTTCTGGCATCTGTGAAAAAAAGAATTCTTTTTCAGCCTCATAGTTGCAATTTGGCAATGAAATGAATGGGAGAGGTTTCCTGTATACTTGTTGCTCTCACTGGCTGCGGTGTTTTCCGGACAGGCAGCTGAGCAGTACTTGGGAGGTTAGTACTGAATGTCTGTGCATGCTTTGGCATTTTTTGGCTTTTCAGTCTTCCTCCTCTTAATGCTCCTTAGTCCTCCTTCCTCCTGCAGGATGGGTAAAAAACTGCAGTGTAAGAGGAGGTAGGAAGGTATTAACACAGTTTATGACCTGGCTCACAGTCCTTTAAGCTGTCTCTTGAGGGCTCCCAATCCCAAATGCTCTTCAGTATGACAGCAGAGGGGCCTTTGTGTGGAGGAGTGGGTGCTGGGAAGGGATGCTGTCCTGAAGAGGAGAGCACTATTATCCAGATAGGAAAAAAGGAACAGTAGTTCTGGAGAGAGGAGATGGACACAGCATAGAGCCCTCCCAGCATGCTCCTGAGACCAAATACACCTCTCCCTCTCCACACCTAGCCCTTCACATGGCACTTCTGAGATCAGGGACTCTGTGCTCAGTTCTGCACTGTGCGATGGGGCATTTCCTTTTACCAGTTTTGCATATGATGTAATTTTATTCCATACATCTCCTCTTCCTCTTGCAAGAGAAGGAGGAACACTGGTTCCCAGTCTGCTTTCTCTCATCTATTTATTGTTCTGTCTCTCTTGCCCACCTCTTTTCCTGTGTAAACAGTCCTACTTTATTCAGGTTTTACATTCTTCTATTGGTTGTTCTGGCTGCCTTTTTTTAAATTTCTGTCTATTTTAATAACAATCCTGCTGCTGACAGTATGCTCATGTCTTTTATCTTTACAATAATGTCATTGCTTTCTAGTCTACAACATCCAATTCATTATGGATCCTTCCTCCTCCTTTTTGGGAGGGCTTGGGGATGGTCTGTAGCTGCAGGCGGTTCTTTGGGAAAGGAAGGCTGTTTGCCCTGTTCTCATTGCAGCAGCATTCAAACAGGCAGAACCATTCCATAAGGAATGATGAATGTGACTTGAGGCAAAGCAGCGGGTTTCCCCCACTATAGCACTGTGAAAGAAATAAAGGCAGAGCTGTGCATGTGATGTGCCCTCCCACACAGGTGCAGATAAACTTTAGGTAACCCTCTCTCTAGTCAGAAAGGAAAGTTGTACGGCTCTGTAGTATTTGATATGGCTTGCTATTTCTTTAAGAATCTCCTCTCTTTACCATCATAACTTAAACATGAGTATTTTTAGCAGTGTGGGATCCTGAGAATTGTTTTGTCAAGTCTTACTGTGCAGGGGTGGGCTGCAGAGCACAAATCTGATTTCCAGCAATGGCCAAACCCCATTTATTTTCCTCTGAAATTGTATTGATTTCAGAACAAGTTGGAACATGCTCAGGTTAAAATTGGGAATCCTCTTTCCTGTCCTGACACCTACTCAGTATGAGTACTGAGTGCAGTATTGTGCAGTACTTCTGTTTTTACTTACCCTGCTTAAATTCACTTCTGGTACCACTTACAGTTTTCTGTGTATGAAGGAGCACCCTGTCTGCAGCTTCCCCTATTTGACACTGACATAGAAATAACCTGTTTCGGTTGCTCCTGTGCCAGTAATTACATAACTCTTCAGGTTTCTACATACTTTGTGTCTCAGTTTCTATTTTCAATTTGTTTCTGGGTTTGATGTATCTTGTAACTTTTTGCAATGACTGACAAAGGACAGTGGCAAATATGAAGTGTCTGTGTTGGAATCCATCCATAAGTCTTAGAAATTTTTTGGGTTTGTTCTTTGCAGTTAATGTTAAGACCAGTATGTCTTCATCTTTGGCTGTGTGAGAAAATGTTGCCCAGCCAGAGAGGTGGATAATTATGAAAAGCAGAGTCTTTTGGTATTAAAAGGGATTGTTACAAATCCACAGTTTTTGCTTGTATTAATCAAGAATTTGTTCAATCCACAAGTCTTGGATGGAAAAACACCAAATGGACCATTCATCACATTCCCCAATAAATTGTTCCAGGATTTAATAATTTAGTCCAAAAGATATCAACCTCATGATCATCATCAAAGGCCCCAGAAATTTGTAAGAAACTGATGCCAAGTCTCCCTAGTTCCATGCAATGGACTTGTCTAGGCCATTGTTTTTCAAGCTTTTTGGCACTCATCCCACAAGATTTCCTGTGGAATGGGATTTGACTTTCATATGGAGCTGACATTTTTGTAAATGTCTAGTTTTAATATGGCACCAAAGGACATCTACAGATGGACATCTTTGTCAAAATGGAGGTTACTCCTTAGCTGCAGCATTGCTTGAGCAGGGACAGCTGTGCTGCCAGAGACTCCCAGGAGTGCAAGTCATCGCACCTTCCTTCAGACTTCTAGACAGTAGCTATCTCTAGGCTTCTTCTGTAGTCCATGAAAAAAGTAAGGGACCTCCAGAGATTATTTCTCTCATCCTAAACTAGATTAATGGGTTTCAGAGAGAAAGAATTTTCTCTGGATACTTATCTCTCCCCATTGTCTAGTGAGAACTTAGATGATCCATTAGGCTGAGCAGCTATCAGGTATCAAATGGTAGGGGAGACTAATCCTACCTTAAGTGGTTTTGTGTTATTGCCCAGGAATCATGGAAATCATCACTTGAATGCCATCTCATTTCCCTTGTGAAGGCCACTACCGACAGACATGAAGATGGTGTATGGTTTAACACACTGAACATGCTGTTTTCTTTGGTGGTTGTGGGTGAAGCAAATACCAACAGCCTCGCTCTGGGATCCCTGCTGGAACCAGGTTACAGTGCAGATCTGAATTGCAACAGATGGTTCTCTTTAAATAGTGGTCCTCTATTAAAAAGCAGTCCTTAGAAAATAAATGTGTCCAACTGGTTCTTTTCTCATCATGAGAGAAGTGCTGGTAGAAAACTGTTGATGTTGGGGTAGAGGTGGTTTTTCTGCTGGTGGTAAAACTATGTCAGAGAGTATGCCAGTGGTTCAGCCTGCATCTGCAGTTCTCCAAATGCCCACTTTCTAGAGCAGGCATTCCTGTCCTTATGTGATAAGGAAGGAGGTCTGACATTGGGAAGTGGGAGACATGCTTCTGCATGAAAGTGGCAGGAAGCCACTTCTTCGTATCTGTGTCTTGGCTGTTAAGCTGAGCCTGTCAGCAGCTCTATGCTGCCACGTTCAGAGGATCATGCTCTGTGGATATAACCTTGGGCAGAAAAGTAGGGGACTGGGGACAATGTTCCTGGAGAGACCAGTCATGCCCAAAACTTGCAAGCAGCTGATCACCTGCTTGTGCTGTCTAAACAGGAAAGCTAAGATTTGTCCTGGGGCTTCTGAGTCATGAATACCAGGTGTAAGAAATGAGGAGATGGGTCTGCTCTGCCTAACCCTTCTTTGTGTCTCTCCGTCTATCCACCTGCTCTGGGTTCAAAAGAGTCCGCTGCCAAAGGTGGCTGGTGGTTAGAAGTCACACCATCTTGATTCAAATCCACGAGTGAATAGGATTGGTATTTACAACTACAGTCACAGATACTGAGCCAAGCCAACTGTGCCAAGCATCAGGTGCCTGATAACTGCAGCAATCATCTTACTCTACAGCTAGTAGAGTATTTATGTTCTACATTCCTTGTGCTTGGATTCTTTATTTCTTTTAATTAGCTATCTTTCATTAATTCAAAAAGACCTCAAGTCCTTGCGTTACTTAAGATGAGGACAGCCATATTTAATCTCCCATCTGAGAAGTACGCTCCTCCTGCCTTTGGGACCGTAGTTGTCTCTGGCACTGAGCATTAGAAACACGGATGTTGGAAGCAGTCAGCCAAGTGAATAGAAGGGAATCAGAAGATTGCAGACATTGTCTTCATTTTTTCCCAATTGTCTGCCAAGAGATTTCCCTTATGTGTTATGAGAGCACCAAGCCCTGGGAATGTAGTTAGTGATGTTGTCCCAAATGAGTTCTCTAGGCAAACTTGCGGAGTTAGTCTCCCTTTGCCCTGACAGCTTTCCTAGGACTGAATAATAGCAGAAACCTGCACTATCAGGTTGATGCACACAATTCCTATGGAACAATGGCCAGGCTGCACTGGCATTAAGGACATAGCTTGCTAGAGAAGGATTCTTACGTTCCAAAGAGATATGGCCATTTCTAGCTCCTCTGTGCCACCTACATCCATGTACTCAATTTTTCTTCCACCATCCTGGCTTGAATGGCAGCATTTATCTGCAGTTAGATTGCTGAATCTGGAGATGTCACAGTTGACTTTTGAAAAGAGAAAGGCAGGAGTACAAGAATGAGTTGGTGTTTCCATTGTGCTTTGGAAAACTTTAGGTGGGGATCAGAAAGGATGGAAAGGAGGAGACAAGTGAAATGGCAAGTGTGAATATCTAGAAGGCGGTGAGAGAAGCCAAGAAATTAAGGCAGCAGCTGCTTCCAAGGAAGAGACGCAGTGAAAGTCATGGGCAATACAGCAGATGAGAAAATCATTTTAGGTCTGAGCTGATGGAGTCTGGTATCTCCTGACACTCTATTAGTTCTTCTCTCAGAACACTCTAGACTTCAACTCCATTGCTGTGCCTCACTGTCTGGCTATGACTAAAAAACAGGTATTATTAAGGAGGATTTTACCAATAGCATTCAAGCTACAGCAATGTCAGGATGCCCTGTCTGAGGTTGAGAACCTGTGTGAGATGCAGTATGAATGTGAAGTAAACAAAAATTCTGCACAGATCTGAGTCCTGATGGGTACACAACTGGCATAGAGCAGAGGGCTGTCAAAGATGAATAACTGCAATATGGACAGGCTAAGAGTGTCATCGAGGACAACATATATCCTTCCAAAGGGCTGTGGTGGGGCACAGATCTGTTTTGAGGTATGAGAGGTGGGTGTGCAAAATCAGCAAGATGACTGAAGGAAAAGAGGGCAGAGATCTTGCTCTTCATAGGGTGGAGAGATCTCAGGGCCTTATGATCTCTCTCTGACCTTCTTTGTGAAAGAGCTAACTTGAGAGGGTAGTTCATGAAGTTTCCTACTTCAGCCTTACTCATTCCCAAATTCAGAATGAGATAGCCTCAAAACTATTGGCTTCCTGCATTTTTTTCTGCTCTGAAACTGCTGCCAAAGTTCTTCACTTTGTGTGGGCATAATTGGAATGCCACGGACGTGACTTAAATCTTCCCACCCGAGGTCTTCCTTCCCAAAGCAGGGTCACTGTTTTTACTGTTTTTCCTTTTTGCATTAGCCTCCAAAGACAGGAGAAAAAATCCAGGGTTTTCTTTCCTAGAACAGAGAGATTCTTCTAATACTCTGCTCATATGGTTTTCATGACTTCCAAACTGTTACCGTACAACTTTTTTGTATATTTCTAATACTTGAACTCTGTAGAGTCCCATGACTTCCAAAGCTATGTCAGCATGTGCCAACAGACACCATCTGCATTGGCCTGCCATTAAAGTGCTCACTTCCCTTGTCTCGTTAAGGGTGCTGCTATGAGCCTTAGCCTGCGATGCCAACAGAGAGGTATGTGTAAGATTGCACATTGCAGGCACACAGAACCTGAGCTGATCAGCCTAAGATGTTTGATGCTCTCTGCTGAGATATATGATGAAAGTGAAAAAAAAAAATGCAGCTGAACTTCCTGAATTTGTAAACAAAGAGTGGTTCATCAATTTGGTCTTTCAAGTGAAGCAGCGAGAGCTGGGTAACATGAACACCGACTGCAGTAGAAGCAGGTTGAGTCTGTTTTGCAGGTCTACTAAGCACAGAGAGCTCAATGTGAGCTGTGTGGGGCCATGGGGGCACTCACAGCCAGGAGCTGGGACACTGCTTCCCACCGCTGCCTCACACAATGCTGCCCTGCTGGCTATCAAGCTGCCAGACTCAAAATTCTTTCCCTAGGCCCACCGCTTCTGTTTGATCAAGTGGATGTCCCCTTCTTGTTCTGTCTTTTCCCATAACCTGCCAGGTACACTTCCAACTTGTAGTGGCAGCATTGTGGCTGGAGGCTGAGGTGATGTGTAAAGCATTAAAGATAAGCAGCTGTTTGTCTTGAAAAAGGAAGTTGTTGTTTGGCAAGGTGCAGAGCAGCTGTGTTACGCAGCCTGTGCACGGGAGGTAGTTTTTGACATAGTACAAGCTAATTTTGTTCAGGCTGTTCTGGAATCAGGAGGTTGTGATGCTAGTTTGGTGCTAGTGCTATACCAACCTGAGCAATGTAAAGGAGACAAAAGTGCTTCATTGGTAGAAGTGACTGCTTTGTGGTTTATCATCATGTTTGCTAAAAATAGTAGGGCTGCAAAGCTACCTAGTTTCTTTGCTGTGTTATATGCTATCTTTTACTCAATTATTTTAGAATAATGTTAGAGAGGAATAACAAATTCAAAAAAATCACATACAAGAGGGTAAAGATGAGTCCTGATTTGAGAGATTAGTTTCAGCAAGGGTCTGCAAAGTTTGAACCATAAACAATTTTTGCATCCAAATATGCCTTTGGACTGTAGAGGGTGAACCTCTTTGTTTCTCTTGGATACATTGAGACTGAAATCAGACCTGCTTATTCAGAACTGATTGATGCTGCTGGATACTTGTGATAAAGAGCTGTTTGTCTTAGTGAAAGTGGTGCCTTGCTGGGAAAAGCCAGGGTGAGGTTAATGTTGCCTTGTATGGCACAGCTGACATGCTGGAGGGAAGGGGTGCCATCCAGAGGGACCTAGACAGGCTTGAGAGGTGGGTCTGTGCAAACCTCATGAAGTTCAACCAAGCCAAGTACAAGGTCCTGCACCTGGGACTTGGCAATCCCAGGCACAAATACAGGTTGGGCAGAGAATGGCTAGAAAGCAGCCCTGAGGAGAAGGACTTGGGGGTGTTGGTGGATGAGAAGCTCAACATGAGCCAGCAATGTGTGCTGGCAGCCCAGAAAGCCAACCCCATCCTGGGCTGCATCAAAAGAAGTGCAGCCAGCAGGTTGAGGCAGGTGATTCTGCCCCTCTGCTCTCATGAGACCTCACCTGGAGTACTGTGTCCAGCTCTGGAGCCCTCAACACAGGAAGGACATGGAGCTGTTAGAACAGGTCCAGCAGAGGGCCACAAAGATGATCAGAGGGCTGGAGCACCTCTCATGTGAAGACAGGCCGAGAGAGTTGGGGTTGTTCAGCCTGGAGAAGACATGACTCAGGGAGACCTTATAATGGCCTTCCAATACCTGAAGGGGGCCTAAAGGAGAGAGGGGAAGGGACTCTTTATCAGGGAGTGGAGCAATAGGACGAGGGTTAACAGTTTTAAATTGAAAGAGGGGAGATTTAGATTAGATATGAGGAAAAGATTCTTTACTGTGAGGGTGGTGAGACGCTGGAACAGGTTGCCCAGAGAAGTCATGGATGCCCCATCCCTGGAGGTGTTCAAGGCCAGGCTGGATGGG
>JAOXJM010000004.1:4283047-4299451 GCA_026413425.1 Tringa solitaria
AGGTGTCCCTGCCCATGGCAGGGGGGTTGGAACTCGATGATCTTTAAGGTCCTTTGCAACTCTAATCATTCTATGATTGCAAATTTAGTTTAACTTAGATCTAATGCCCATGCAAAGTCTGGAAAGATTCTGGATTCTGGCCATTACATGTAAATGGCAGGTGGAGAGGAAAATTCTGGCACTAATAGGTGGTATTATTGTCAGTACAAAAAAAAAAGTTGGTTAGGATGGTATATAGAAACATCTTGTTGACCTTGAAACTGAAGTGAGAAATTACCATAAAGAACAGTAATGGATCTCTCCAGCTGAGCAAACACCCCAAGCAAGGGTTAATCTAGAAATTGCATGGAATGCAAAGATAGCATGAATATACCATGTTCCAGCACCTAGTTCATGGATAAAAAGTTGAAATGAAACATGGAAAGAAAACAAATAGTGGAAGTAAAAATTTTCAGCCATATTAATGGAACAGCAGCTGTGAAGAAGCGGAGAAGCAATACTTATGTATATATACACACATACGTGCCATGGACATAATCAAGAGTCAAGTAAAACACTGATCCCTATCTCCATATGGACCTTCTCTTTCATGATGGAAATGATAGTGAAATTCCAAAAATAAATATGAACTAAGCTAAAAAGATGAGCCAGAAGAATTGAAGCTAGGACTGACCCTATTTAATATATTAATTCCTTATATAAATACTTGGCCATTAAGTTTGCAGATGACATAGCTGGGATTAATATTATTATTGTGGAGAGCTATTTTTTCTTACAGGAACATTATTAAATGATCTTTTGAACTGAGGATTTAAAGCATCACAAAGCGCAAAGTTGCCTTATAAGAGAAAAGGTGCAAGAAATTTTGCAACCCCCTGGGAAGTTGTTTCTGAGAGATGCTGGAGCAAGAGAGAGAAGGATGCATTGTCAGTGTGACTCAGCTGTAAGAAAGTCTTGTAAAGCTGTGGGATACATCAGACTTTAAATTCCTAGTAGAGACAAACAAGGATTAGTCTAATTGTAGAAGCTGTTTTTAAGAACCCCTTTGAAGTATTGGGTGCAGTTTTGATCCCTGATGTTTAAAAGAAAGTACATAAACTGAAGAGGAGCAAAAGGATTCCTAGGATGGCCAGATCAGCTTCAGAGATTCATTCTTATGAAAAAAAAAGTGGAGAGTTTGTTGTTTAGTCTACCAGATAGGTTTACAGAATATACCAAGTTTCTCTATAAACGTATAAAGAAGGATTTTACTTCAGTTTACGATTAATTCTGAGTTCAAGACTAATCAATTATGAATAGATTAAGTTGAAAACTGCCAAAAGCTTTGTAACCATTCTGAAGAGCTGTTCAGTTTTCTGGGTCACTTGTGGGATTGCTTCTATATGGAGTTAAAGGAGGAGATTATTTGAGGGTAATCTTAGAATAAGGGGTGGACATTTTAATGGTACAAGTCCTTGAATTACTGGTAGTGTTAGTTGTGGTAAGAAAGGGATGGAGAATATTTGACAGCTGTTAATCATTGGTGGTATTAATATTCTGTAACTGCTCTGGGATTCTGCTTGTCATCTACTGAGATTAGGAAGCTTTTGTTTTCTCCCTGGTGCAAGATGAATTCTGCATTTAGTTTGTTTGCCTTTCTGTATTAGATACGGGTGACAATTGGAGTCAAAGAGACTGCATGAGGTGTGCTGGCTCTTTTGCTGGCATCAGATACTCTGGTGCTCAGTGGTCTGCCTGGCTTAGTAGATGGCCATGTTTCAAAAGAGAAAGGAATTTTTTCTCTGAGTCTGGCAGTGACTGCAGCATGGAGCATAGCCTTCCAACCACCAGGAAGGAGTTTCACCTGATAAATTTCCTTTTATTGCTAAGCAAATAGAAAACATTTTATGTTTCTAAATATCTAGTAAGTGGTGACTTACAACAAACTTCACTAACACAAGGTTTGAGGCCACTCTTTTGGCTAATAGTAGGAATAGCTGCTGTTTCTTGGAAACTCATTGTCTGGAAATGGTGGAGGAGGACTGCCATATGTTAAAGACATAATGCAACTGCATAGGAAGCATGTTCAGATTCTGGCTTCATCACGTGTCGTCTTTCTGTTTGAAAGATTTCTTACTTTCCCTTTCTTACTGTTTCCTGAGAAAAGCAATACTGAAATGTGCTGTGTGTTCCTACTTTTTCATTGTTTTATAAATCCCTGTACAAATGATGTATTTTGCATGGTTAAAAAAAAAAGGAGAAATCAAATTATATCCTGAGGAACTTTGTCATTGTCCTGGAGACTTTTAGTTTGTACTCAGAGTGCTACCCCAAATGTTAGCAAGTTGCTACCCCTTGAACATAGACTTCAAGAAAAAAACGGCATTTCAAGGTGGCGTCCTCAGCCTCACTTATTTAAGCAGACAATTAAGCGTAGGATTGAATGATTGACCTCATGTTTTATTGTACATGCTTATGAAGTTTATTTCCATGTGCCTTTCTGTGACTAATGGTCTTATTGCAGTATGTGAAATAGTTGGCACAGATTAAAAATAATCATAACAAATTACGCAGGACTGTTGTGCAATAATGAAGACAGGCATGAGCAGACAGAAAATCCCAACCCTTCTCGAGGGTTCTATTGAGATGTTGCTAAAATTTATAAATATCTATATCTATGTGATCTTTCCATACTCTGAAGTGTAAGAGAAGTCTCTCATAGATACAAAAAAATTAAAAAAAGCAAACCAAAACACAAACCCCCCCAAAATGGAGAAAGTGTGATTTCCCTGTGACTTGAATTATCTTATTGTTCAGATGAGGGAAAATACTGCTGTTCTGATTAAGGATTTGCGTGCATTTTGGTGACTCTGGTGAGTTAACCTTGGCTGTCTGCCAGGTGCCCACCCTGTTATGCTCTCAAGCTCCCTCCTCAGCAGAACATGGGGAGAAAATAAGATGAAAGAGCTCATGGGTCAAAATGAGGACAGGGAGATCACTCTCCAATTACCATTACATGCAAAATGAACTTGATCTGGGGAAAGTTAATTTAATTTTTTGGCAGTTAATAACCGAGTATGATAGTGAGAAAGAAAAACAAAATTTAAAAAACCTTCCTCCCACCCCATTTTTGCCAGGCTTAACTTCACTCCTGACTCTTCTTCGTCCTCCCCCTGAAGTGTGCAGGGGAATGGGGGTTGTGGTCAGTTCATAACACTTTGTCTCTGCCACTCCTTCGCCCTCATGCTGTTCCTCTTCTCCAGCATGGAGTCCCTCCCATGGGCTGCAGTGCTTCATGAATTTTTCCAATGTGAGTCCTTCCCATGGGCTGTAGCTCTTCAAGAACTGCTCCGGCATGGCTCCTTTCTACAGGGTATACTCCTTCAGGAACAGACTGCTCCAGTGTAGGTCCCCTATAGGCCACAGCTCTTGCCAGAAAACCTGCTCCTGCATGGTCTCGGTCTCCAGAGGCTGCAGGTCTGGCCAGGAGCCTGCTCTGGCATCAGGTGTCCATGGGCTGCAGCTTTCTTCAGGACACATTCACCTGTTCTGGCACAGGGTCCTTTATGGGCTGCAGGCAGACAACCCACTTCACCATGGTCTTCACCCTGGGCTGCAGGAGAATCTTTCTTTTGATGCCTGGAGCACCTCTTTCCCTCCTTCTTCACTGGCCTTAGTGTCTTCAGGGCTCTTTCTCTCACGTATTTCTCACTCCTCTCTCTCACAACTGCTGCACAGCATTTTTTACTCTTTCTTAAATAGGTTATCACAGAAGTACCACAGCATTGCTGGCTGGCTCATCTTTGGCCAGTGGTGGGTCTGTTTTGGAGATGGCTGGAACCGGCTCTGTCCAACACGGGAATAGGTCCTGATCTCTTCTCACAGAAGCTACCCCTGAAGCCCACCCTGCTACCATGAGGACCTTCTAAGGCCTACCATAGTGCCTCCACCTAGAAGATAGTAAGTTTAGACTCCCTTAGGTAATGAAAAAGTCCAAATGTGGGCTGCTGTTATGGTTTTGAACTACAGAAATGTTTCTGGGATCTTTGTTATATAATATGCTGCAGCCGTGAAAGACAACTAACTACTCTGAAAGATACACATATTTTTCATAGAATCATAGAATTGTCTGGGTTGGAAGGGACCTTTAAGATCATCTAGTCCAACCATCAACCCAACTCTGATAAAAAGCCATCACTAAACCATGTCTCTACGCACTATGTCTGCCTGGTTTTTAAATACCTCCAGGGATGGTGCCTCAACCACTTCCCTGGGCAGCATATTGCAATAATGTGCAATAACCCTTTCAGTGTAAAAATTGTTCCTAAAATCCAATCTGAACCTCCCCTGGTGCAACCTGAGGTTGTTTCCTCTTGTCCCATGGCCTGCTCCTTGGGAGAAGAGACCGACCCCCCCAGCTACACCCTCCTTTCAGGGAGTTGGAAAGAGCGATAAGGTCTCCCCTCAGCCTCCTTTTCTCCAGGCTGAACACCCCCAGCTCCCTCAGTCACTCCTCACAAGACTTGTGCTCCAGATCCCTCAATGTCTTTTTTGTGGAAAGGGACCCAAAACTGGACAAAGACCTTGAGGTGAGGCCTCACCAGTGCCGAGTACAGCAGGACGATCACCTCTCAGGTCCTACTCACCACGCTGTTCCTGATACAGGCCAGGAACACTGATTTCTAAAGTCTGGCATAATAATGAGGTGAATATCCTTAGGAGAGTCCTTAAAAAGCCTGTCATGACTGCCTAGGCTTTCCCTTCTCTAACTGGGGAAAAAGCGTCTTCCTTTTTCCCGTCCTGAGGACGTGCCCGAGTCTGCTACCTATTCTCTCCTACAAGCTATTCCTGCTGCTCTCTTTCTCTGCATCTCTTCTTCCTGTCCTATGGTACCCTGAGTCACATGCAGAAGTGCTTCCTGGTTTCTGCTCCAGCATCAGATGGTCCCAAAGAGCAAAGCAAACTGGAAACCTGGAAGGACTCCAGCAATAGGCAGGTGTGAGAGAGCTTGATGAAGCTATGATGATATAGAATGAGAAATGAGGCTAGCTTACATTACATTACATTAGCTCTGCTGGATAAGTCACCGAGGGCATGTCTATGTGAGTGTCACATATTTGCTCCATTTGCTCCACCTGACCAACACACTGTACCCTGCCTTGCCAGGAAGGGCAGAGATGGTGCTTGTCTGGAAGTGGAGCGATAATGCACATGTCTGCAACCAGGTGCAGAGACACAACCAGTGTATCCCTCAGCAACCTTCAACAGCAGGGGAGGACATTTCATTCACCTGAAAGCTTTCTAAATTAAGCAGATGTCAGCCTGTGTAAGTTATTACAGCTCTGCTGGGTGAGGATCTGGTCTTACACGTTAAAAGCATAGTTTTGTTTCTGGTTTTTTTTTTTTGTTTAAATCTAAATCTTCTGCCTTGAAAAGAGTTGTCTCATCAGCTAGAAAATGGATTTTTCCTACCAGCTAGCTGATTATCTCTATTCAAGTATTCTCTGTCTGTGACCAGCAGTACTGGGAAGAAAGCTTTGAGGCACACAGAGGACACAGATGTAATAAACTTTTCCTGGGGCAAGTTTCTTGCTGATTCAGACACTTGCTTTTGGCCTGCAGGAATATCAGTTGTAGGGGTGAATAAAACCATTCTTGTTTCATCAGGGTCTGCCACATCTCCTTGAGGATACAGTTGTTACTAGCCAAAATGTCATTTTAGGATAATACAATGCTACTATGTCAAATATCCCATGCCTAAAACTAATTAATTCTTATTTAAGTACATTTAAGCTTTAAATGTTAGTAATTTGTGTTTGGTGGATTTGAACTATAAAAGGCAAGATGGAACAGTGATTTTGGTCATGTCTGCTTGATGTTATTTCAGAGCCACTGGCCTTTTTAAAATAAAACAAAACCAAACAAATGCACTGAAAAGACTTAAAAGCACAAGGTGATTTCCAATAAGCTTCAGTTTTGTTCACAAGTTGCTAGTTTTTTTAATTCCATGCCTTTTATGTGTTGTCCTGCAATCATAGTCTTAGTCATTACATTACAGGGTGTGAAGTATTTGAGGCATTTTCATGCTGAATAAACCTAAGACCTGGGTTTTAAATATAGAAAACTTTCTATGTTCAAAGTGCAGAATGTCTGTCTCTGTTCATGGGTCTCACCATCACTTGTTATGCTGTTTTAATGCTGTTATCTATTTTGATCATGGACTTTCATAAGCCAAAGGAGATGATCATTTGTGAAGTTTTGGTGGTCACTGATTCTCATGTGTAGTTTCAGAGAAGCCACATGATAGTGAAAGGAGGAACGTAACGGATCCTCTCTCAACAGCATCTGAAAGGGGATTCACACAGGGTATCTTGCTGAGGTTGCCAATTTTTCTGTGTGCCGTAAGCAGTAAATCACTTCTCAGAACAAGAACTCGGACATAAACGAAACGTAGCCAGCTGAAAGGGTACCTGTGCTAACTTTCAGCCAAATGGCAAGATGCAAGCAAAAAGCCACCCCACAGGAGAAGCTCTTCCTGGCTTGCACACGCTTTCCACTCTAGCTGAGAACCTGCAGGGATCAAAAATATAGTCCCTGTTGTCATGTTCCATGCTGCTCATGTTGGCAGTCATGCTCCAAAAATTATCCCTTTTGGTGCTGCCAAAAGTACCATGTTTGTGATTTGTAACTATCATGTGTTTGAGTTGTACATCCACACTTAATTGTCTCAAATTGCTTTGGTCTTTGTTTAGAGAGGAAAAAGAATGTCAAACCCCATCGTCCTTGTATAAAGAATTCTCAGTGTTGGTTGTTTAGTTTTTTTCGAGTTTCTTAATCTGTGTCAGCGTTCTTTGAAATGATCCCTGCAGGCCTTGTCTAGGGAAGAAGAGAGGTGAAATTTGGACATCTGAATTTCACTGAATTTTTAGAGTTGGAAGGGGCCATAGAGATCATCTAGTCCAACTCCCCTGCTAAAGCAGGACCACCCAGAGCATGTCAGATCATGCCACTCAGGACCGCATCCAGGCGGGTCTTGAAAATCTCCAAAAAAGGGGACTCCGCAACCTCCCTGGGCAACATCTGAGAGAACAAATTATTTGAGGAGGTGCTTGACCAAGGACTGGGAGTATTTTTTGTCTAGAGGAAGCCTATATCAAAAGGACAGACTCCATTTAAACTACAAGTGAAACAGGCAGCTGCCAGTTCAAATCTAGAAAGGTTTCATCAGTGAGCCTTTCAAACTAAAGTGCAGGGGAAAATTCCCAGGGAGCAAAACACACAAGTTTCAAGATGACACACAACCACCACTGATGAAGTTACAGAATTTCTATGTCCGTAAGGAAAGGGTAGAGGACAGCATTAGTCAAATGGGAAAAGAAAAACAGACAGGACCAACAAAACTCCCTTTAAATGAGGCATGGAAAAGAAAATCAAAACACTGGTACAACCATTTCTAGGTTAGATGTGGTTATACTACACACATCAGAAACTTGATGGACAAAAGATAGTCAGTGGTGTTTCTGTTAACACCATGTCAAAAAGCAGAGAGGAGAGAAAGAGCAAGATCTTCTGCTGAGGAAGAAGTGAGGGAGATATATGTATATTCTATAATAAATAATATATATTTAATATTTCTTTAAATGCATATAGAAGTCATTTTAGGTCAAACTAGGTGAATGACCTAGCAATTTCAGCAGTACCATGGAATCCAATGGATTAAAATTCTGGACCCAGACAGGAAAATAATAGTTTAGGGTCTGTGTTAACAAATGTCTACCAGGGTAACAATGTCGTCTGTGATATAGTAAGAGAAGTCACAGAGGCTGCAAGGGCAGGAAAGGCAGTAGTAGTGGAAAACTTCCACTACCTCTCCCTTTTCCTCACACCCACAGATTGGGCAAGTGTCACATCAAGACATGATGTACATAAGAAATTTTGAAATGCAATTAGTGGTGGCTTTCTGGAAGAGCTGTCAAGGAAGCCTGCAAGAGGTAGTGGAGTTCCTTCCTTTTTGTGTGATTATCAGACATGGCCCCAAAGGCTGTAATTGCTCTGTACCAGTATTGCACTCTCAGCATCCCTGCAGGAGCCATCAAAGATGAAAGAAGCAGCCCCTCCAGGCTCACAAATGTAGTCAGCTTCAAAAAGGGAAGCTGTATAAGAATGAGGAAGCTTGTCAGGAAAACAGTGATAAAAGAAGCAGTAAGAAAGTTAACCTTTCCAGGAAGAAGGGGTTTACACCCCATGTTGGAGACTGAGCCAGCATGTATTGCCCATCCACATCTAGGGAGAAGCTGAAGGAAGCAGCTGGCTGAATGGCCCGGCAAGGGTGGTATTGGCAGCCACAAGGCATTCTTCAAAAAGCTAAATGAAATGAGGAAAATCATCAGGGTCTTGAACTCTACCAGGTTACTTGTAAAATACAACAAGGCTGCTCAAAAAAATCTGAGGAATGAGCATGCCCTTTTTTAAGCCCTCTAGGGCCTAGTGGGTGGGTGGGGGCTTCTCAGTACCACAGAAGGAACTGCAGGAGGTAAAGTCAAAGCAGAAATGCTAAACAAATCATGTGGCTTTGTGTTTGATGTGGGAGGAAAAGGCAGGTTTCCTCAGCTACTGTGCGTCACAGCATCTACTTAGCAGAAAGGTGTGTGAAAGGTGATGAGATGAAGCTTAAATAGCTGCTGTTGGTCACCGGTCACTACATGGAGCTGCTCTCTGTCCTAGTACTGCTCTGAGAGTCAGAAAAATGTGTAGCAAACCACTTTGTAACCTTACACAAATCATTTATGCCCTTCAGGGCATCCCTTGCTTCCTATAAGATTGGGATAACCACTTTCTCTTAAAAGTCCTCCATCAGTTATGTTATATTCAAATACTGCAGCAGTAATGCCTGGGCAATGCACTGTGTAGACAGGACTGATTACTTGCATGAGTAACTCCCTCCCTGTATCTCCACACCATCACCTGCTTACAAAGAGAGCAATGCTGAATGAGGAACCTCTGTGAGCCAATATCTAAAATGTGATATTGAGGGCTTGTGGGTCTTTTTCTTGGAGTAGCTTATTTTTATGAATAGCTGAGATGTTTTGAGCCTGATTTCTCTGCGGTTGTGATCACAGACATCCACCTGATGGTGGGAGATCAGCTCTTCTGAAAACTGAAGAGTGTTGTGGCAGGGGTAGGGTGTGTTTTTGTGTGGCTTTGGGTTGTGGGTTTGGGGGGAGGGGAGTTGAGGGGGAGGTTAAGCATTTTGACTTAAAATTTAGTCTAATTTTAAATGCCTGAATATCAGAAGTTTAGCAGAAGGTAGGCTCTAAGACTTAGTCTTTACTTTGTATATGACAATGTATGCATTTAGAGCTAAAGAGAGCACAAGCATCATTGTTTTAGAAAGAGATCTCCTTAAACACAACAAATAGTGCAGACCTGCAGACAGTCCAAACCCTATATCCGGAAGCACTGGACAGCATGTGGAACTTAGATGCTGGTGAAACAACATTCCTTAGCAGACAGCAGATCTGCTGCAGATAAGTCACAGCAGATAACAGATGTGTGGTCAAAGAGATATAAATATGTATAGAGAGACAATCTTGGACATGATAATTAAATTGTAACCTATCCATTTTCTCTGGAAAAGACAATATTCTTCCTGTTCAGTATGGGAAATAAATCTGAGACTTGATTCTTCTCTTGTTATAAATGCTGAGTAAGCAGCATGTTGAGTAAGCAGGTCTTTGTTTTTGTAAAGAGTTTTTGTAAAATATGTCAGATTAATATTAATACTAGCTATGCTGCAAAAAGGTCTGGAAATTAAGATTAGCAGTGGCCACATATAGCAAAAGCAAAGCAGAAATCTCTGTTAAATACCTCAGATTGGACATGGGTTGTTAAGTTACTGTAAAGATTCATTGATTGAGCATTCACAAAGCAGGAAATGCAGCCCTTAGAGCCGCCTCTGCAGCTTTGGCTTGGTTCCCTGTGTACAGAAATCAGGGCAAGCTTTTATTCTTACTCAATGTTTGCATGTTTCAGGACCTTTCCTTCTTCAGGGCAAGGATGATGATGTTCCTTAATATTTTTTGTTGTTGTTAGAGTGCAAAATGACCTTTTCATCTAGCCTGCAGTTATGGATCCTTGTAGCTCTTAAAAAACAGTATCTCAAGTCAGAGAATGAGGAATGTACATCTACCAGCCACTTTTAAAAGGTTTGGGTTTTGTCATTTGCTTAGCAACATACAAACATGCTGATGGCAGAAGGAGGGGCAAAAGTAAAAAGGTCAAATCATCCTTAAGTCATCTATCAGTGAGGCTACTCTCTGTCAGCTTGCAGTCCTCTGTTCGTACCCTATACGTGCCCAAATTCTGTAGCAAATACAACAGAGCTTAGACAGACTAGATCTTCCTTTCTTACAGAATCAGATCCACACATAATGGAGGTATTTGTCGTGCAGAAAGTGAGACCTGGTGCTGCAGGAACGTGCCATGGCATATCTTCGTGCACATGCACACAAATAGCTAGAAAATTAAAATTAGCATTTGCAAATGGTTTATGATCTGAGATTTCCTAAAATTTGAATATGTGAGATGATGATATGAAAATATTGTCTTTTAAAATGTTTTCTTTGTGCCTCTCTGTTAATGGTAGGAGAGGCAAAGGAGGACTTGGGTCCTGAAGCATTAATTAAATAGAAATAAAGTGTCAAATTTCCAAAGCAGGTCCTTGAGGCCCCTTTTGTGCAGTCTCCTGCACTGAAGGGATGGAGAAGCTGCCTGAATCAGTCTGGAAAGCCAAGGTGCCACAAGCACTTCTTGGGCTTGTGTGCAAGGTGGCTCAGCCTGGACAGTACTCAGCATAATATTGCATTGCTCCCTGCAATGTCCTGGGGCAGAGAAGGACCTGCCTTCTGGGTGCCAGCTTCTGTAGTGGGCTTCATCCGGTAAATATTTTCAGGGTCTCTTAACATGAGAAAAATTTGGCCAAGTGAAGAAGGAATAGCTATCTCTACCTGTAGTAAAAGACAGCAGCATCCCTCTTATGCTATAATCTCTGCTCTGCAAAGGGCACACAGTCACTGCCGTAACCCACAGCAAAAAGTGAACAGGAAAGCCCCAAGAAGGCACATCTCCTTTTCCTCATCTTTGGGCGTTTTTGTTGCCAGTGAGGAACAGCCACAGGCATTCAGAAGAAGTGGTTGTCTACTTTAAATTATTTTCCTAGGAAAAAGTATGAGGTAGACTTTACAGAATCCTGTGTTTATTTGTTTTGCTCGTATAATTCAGCCAAGTGGAAACAGACCCATATATATATCAGTAGGAGGAAAATCTGGGAAACTTCTTATTCAAAGCACACAACCACAGCAGAACATGCACAAAGGGACATAATGTCCCTTTAAAAAAAAGATATAAAGGAGACCCAAGCGCTGCTCTGAAGGGACAAATCATCTGAATGTCTTTATCACAAGGGATTTGGGTTTTCTCAAAGCAGCTTAAAATTCCCACTCTGCCAGTTTAGAGTGCCACGGTGGGTGGCAGGGAAGTCACGCACTGTGTAAGATGTGGCCTTTGTTGCTTTGAATTATCCAAAAGAGATTCATGGCTAGACCAGATGCAGGGTGCTTCAGGGTTCACAGCTTCTGCATGTTGCTGTCTACAGCTGAAAACTGGACATCTACGTTCTTGGCATGTCTCCATATTTTTCTCCATCTCCAAACAAGGGAGATAAAGAATCATGTTACTCAGATCTTTGCAGGGAAGGTGGACAGAGGGTGAAAAGCCATCATGATATCATTAAAGTCCTGGTCAGGAATGAAGGCAGAGTTACAGTAATCCCAGATGTCTCCCAGGCTCATTTGACCTCATGCTACTCACTTAACCACTTTGCACTTTGCTTCTCTACAAGCTGGAATGCGAATTCCCCTATTCTGTATTTACAGCAGTTTAGCTCACAAGCAATTTGGGGGAGAGAATTCATGTTTGTGCAGTACCAGATGCCACAGGCCCATTCACTCAAATTGCATTAATAAAGGACTACTGATAGAGTAACCAAGTGGCTTCATGTGTGCTATGCAAGAGACTGCCTACAAAGCAGGCTCCCTCCAGGCACATCAGGAACTGTCCCACCAATGCCAAGTGAGTAGGTAGACCTAACCGAGTGAGACATCAACTACCTGCTTACCCAACAACAGACAGAGTTAAGATGAAGTATGCAGGTGAATTCCAGTAATGGAATAGTAGTTTTCTGACCACTTTTTGAAGAAATGTCTACTAAGTCGCAGTTCTGATCTAATGGTTATAGCATTTATCCAAGGTCAGAGCCAGGACAGCTCCTTTTTCCTGTGTTTTGGGATATATGGAGGCCCGCAGGACTCCAATAGGATTGCAGGAAATAACATCAAAGTAATTTGAACCATATTTTTATTGTGTTTCTTTGCTTATTTAATTAACAGTAACAATTAATCAGATAGTAAAATATTAGTCAAGCTTTTGTCCTTAGAGGCGTACTGAAATCCCTGCTCATTTAAAGTTATCCAAATAAACTGTCAACACAAAGCTGAGGGTGATCCTTTCTAAGGGCAGGATGATGTCTTCAGCCCCCACATATTACAGATATGTGCCAGATGATTAGGAGGGAGCTGTTACTGTATTGGATTTATGTCCTCAGTCTCTGCCATTTACAGAAGAGTTATTATAAACAGTTAAAGATAAACTGTTTATATGGATTTTCCCATCAAATAATATTAGTATATAACTGGGCTTGAGTTTTCAAAGCTAAGGCTGTTGTGCAACCATCTAAATTTCAGCACATAAGCAAAAATTTAAAAAGCATTATATATGTATTTTTATATAATAAACATCTTGACAGCTAAGAAGGTATTTCCTAATATGTTTTCACCAATAATGAATTCCCAGAGTTCAGCTCCAGCTGTACAGTTTTGACTCATATTTGAATGAGTTTGAGACAAATTCCAGTCCTGAAAATAGAAACAGACCCTTTTTCTAACCTTCTCTCTGACGTATAATGTATGAAGATGGTTATTTTCACACAGTTTTGCCTGAACAGCAAAAGAAAATGGCATGCCAAAACCTGAAGAGTTTCATGGGTTTATGAAAGGCAGGTCCTGCTTGACGAACCTCATCTCGTTCTATGATAAGGTGGCCTTCTTAGTAGTTAAGGGAAAGGCTGTGGATGTTGTTTACCTGGACTTTAGTAAAGCCTTTGATACCATTTCCCACAGTATTCTCCTGGAGAAACTGGCTGCTCATGGCTTGGATGGTCATACACTTTGCTGGGTAAAAAACTGGCTGGATGGCTGGGCCCAAAGAGTTGTGGTGAATAGAGTCAAATCCAGTTGGTGGCCAGTTCACCAGGAAGTGGTGTTCCCCAGGGCTCAGTATTGGGGCCGATTCTCTTTCATATCCTTATTAATGACCTAGATGAGGGGATTGAGTACATCCTTAGTAAGTATGCGCATTGGGTGAGAGTGTTGATCTGCTTGAGGATAGATAGGATGGCTCTACAGAGTGATCTGGACAGGCTCAATTGATGGCCTGAGGCCAATTATATAAAGTTCAACAAAGTCAAGTGCCGAGTCACAACAAACTCATGCAGTGCTACAGGCTTGTGCAGGAGTGGCTGGAAAGCTGCTGGGCAGAAAAGGACCTGAGGGTGTTGGTGGACAGCTGGCTGAATATGAGCCAGCAGTGAGCCCAGGTGACCAAGAAGGCCAACAGCATCCTGGCCTGCATCAGGAATAGTGGGGCCAGCAGGACTAGGGAAATTATTGTTCCCCTCTACTCAGCACTTGTGGGGCTGCACCTCAAATACTGTGTTCAGTTTTGGGCCCCTCACTACAAGAAAGACATTGAGGTGCTGGAGCAGGTACAGAGAAGGGCAACGAAGCTGGTGATGGGTCTAGAATACAGGTCTTATGAGGAGCAGCTGAGTGAACTGGGATTGATTAGTCTGAAAAAAAGGAGGCTCAAGGGAGATCTTATCTCTCTCTAAAAGTACCTGAAAGGAGGTTGTAGCAAGGTGGGGGATCAGTCTCTTCTCCCAAGTAACAAGCAATAGGACAAGAGGAAATGGCCTCAATTTGTGCCAGTAGAGGTTTAGGATGGATATTAGGAAAAAATTCTTCACCAAAACAGTTATCAAATGTTGGAACAGGCTGCCCAGGAAAGTGATGGAATCACCATCCCTGGAGGTATTTAAAAGACAGATAGACATGGTGCTTAGGGATATGGTTTCGTGGTGTTTTGGGCAGTGGTAGGTTAACAGTTGGACTTGATGATCTTAAAGGTCCCTTCCAACCTGGAAAATTCTATGATTCTATCATTGTCCTGGTGCATGTGGCTGAATAATGGATTTTGGTAAATGTTCTAGACCAAAATTTGATCTTTTAAGGTCTTTCTTCGTGGCCTGCGTGAAGACTAAGTTACTATAAACTGTCATCTTTCCCATTAAAGGGGAAAATCAGGTCAAAATACATATGTATGCTGAGAATAAAAAGATTATTAAAGTGTCAAAATTCCAGGAAAGTGTTTAACATCAATTACATGAAAAAGGTGTTTGAAGTAAATTCTTTACAGTAAGGAAAAGTCTGAGATCAGACTGTTTATCTGTATGCATCTGTTTATCCTCTGTATCCACACTAACCCCCCCAGCTGTTTTGTACAACCAGTATCAGCTAAATAGGAAAGGGGGAATCGTCTCAAATTACTGGAGTTTTGACGTGAATGTGGCTGACTAGTACAAGACAGAGATCAGGGAACAGTTGAACCCTATCACAAAGGGCAGTGTAAGCTCCAAGTCCTGGAAGTGCTTCTTTCAGAGCTGTATCTACTTTCAACACGAGATAATAAAGGCATAAAATCCAGGCTTACGGAAGAAGTAAGCTTTGTTCATCTCACTGTTTATTAAACTGCATGGCCATACCCATCCAGTGAGGGCTGAAAGTACTGGCAATTTGTGGGAAGTTCTGAGTTACTATCCCTTTTCCCTTTACTGAAAAGTAAATACTGAATGAAAGAGGAGATCCACACTGTACTTGCATAGTCTAAAGCTTCCCCTGTGCCCAAAGGGGAAAAGATTTTCCAACTTTTACTTGAAAATAGTTGTGCCAAACAAGGCTTACTGTTACAGATTTACCCCTGGTTTCCCTCCCCACTAGCTTTCCCGTAATCCCTTTTCAGAAAAGTGCTTAAACACATATGTAATTTTCAGCTCTGCTGTTTAGGCAGATGCTTGAATGGCTAGTTCATCTGGTACTGTGAGCTGCATTCCTGCTTAAGGCCCTCATCTGGCTCATGAAGAAGGAAAGAAAAGCTGCAAATATGAGTTGCAGTAGAGACCTGCAGAGGGGCAGAGTTTGAAGAGCTGTCCTGCACCCACTCTGACTCTTTCTCAGATTAAAACTTCAGCACTCAGAGCAAGCTGCCTCACTTCATAAATAGGGGCTGCAGAGGCCTGTCAGGGTTCTGTGGTGCGCGGTTTGCTTCCTCATCCATGTTAAAGGCCTTTTCTTGACGTACAGCTCAGAGGTTGCTCAGGTGTTTGGTCTCCCTCATATCAGAGTACCTGTCCCCATTTCACTTATCATAGGTGTAAACTTGGTATTAAATATCTTGGCTTCGAGCTGCAGGTTCAGGGATCAGGTTTAGATCTGGAATTTGAAAACTCTTCCCAGAATTCAGCTACAGCTGTACAGTTTTGACTCATATTTTAAGGAATTTGAGACAAATTCCAGTCTTGAAAATAGAAACAAGACCTTCTCAATAAGTTCATGGGCTGCTAAAATGAGCACAAAAAAGCCCCAAATTGGAAATTGTTTTTGTATTCCTTCCCACCATGTCATGCAATGTTTCTTCCATGCATTTCAAAAATTTTTGTAGGTTTTTCTAAGTTAAATCTCATAACACGATCCCTAGCATGTAACGTTTAAGTAAACTATGGCTTGTTGACAATGCCGTAATGGTTTCCTTACATCTCTGATTTTTAGTAATTTTTCTTACATGCTTTACTTGTTCTTCCATTATTGCTAGTCTCAAATACTCAAAAATTTTGACTGAGACCTTGAATACTGTGAAACCAGCTATAAAATCTGAAGATTACCAGAAGCTAAATACTTAGTTTCTGTTATCTTGGAACTTTTTGATACCTCTGTTTTCTTTCTATTCTTTTTTACTTTTCCTCCAAAACCTCTCAAGAAAAGAGCAAACCCTTTAACTGAAACCTGCATTTCTGATATCTGGTGCTGTGATAAAGCCACTGGCAGGGTTTGTGATGAAAGTTTTGTGGCACTAGGGAGAGGTTGCAGTGAGCTGTCATCATTGCAGGAGAGTTAAGATGAGGGAGGGAAAGGATCACTGGGAGCAAAAGCCTTGTACATAGAGGAGAGGGCATCAACCAGACAGACCTTTTTTCAG
>JAOXJM010000004.1:4299649-4310851 GCA_026413425.1 Tringa solitaria
GACCTTTTTTCAGGATGGAAATGTTTGAAGGGCTTAAGATGACTCAAGCCTTCCGGTAGGAAAGATGAGTGCTAGGGAACCTATAAGGGTGGAGCTGGGTGAGGGTGTTGCCTGTAATAGCAAGAAGTGAGTTTGGGATTGCAGAATGAAACAGCCCCCAGCTCTCACTTCTTACACTCTCCTGTACCAAAATGCTTTGTGATTTTATACCAGGATTGAGTCATACCCCTGTAACTTCCCTTCAGTGGCTCTTCTGTGAATTGTTGACTTTGCAAAGACAGGGCTTGCTGCTTCCAAATCCTTCCTACTTCTTCAGAGTTTTGTCAGAGGGGTAGGCAGGGTGCTGGCCCGTATCAGCAAATGTCTTCTGCAGCAGCAAGGCCATACCATGAGGCAGCTTCTCCAATACCACTCAGTGGCTGAGGCCTTGTACTGTTTATAAAAAGGTTCAAAAGCAAATGTGTTTTCTGTGTTGTGTGTAAAGCCTATGCTGGCAGTACGCAGTCACTGCTCCACGGGCATTGCGACCTGAGGTGCTATGGGATCTTTCTGTGTAGGGATGGCATGAATTTCTTTTCCACAGATTAATGTTGTATGTCAAAGGAAAAAAAATGTTGTTGTGTCAGAAGCAGAAATGGGATTCTGCTACCCATCTAGCCAAAGCCCAGGGATCCATAGCGCAGGCAGGTGTCCTTTGGCTTTGTGGCCAAAGGAAGCGGTGGATGAGCACGGTGCTGGCCAGCCTGCTAACACCGCTGTACTCTGCTCCACAGTCACATTTGTGGCATTTGGAAGCATTTTTGTCCACTTCTGGGGTATTGTGAATATATTATATTGTTTCTTTGAAAGAGGTAAAAAGTGATTGAGAATTGAATCCAGATGTACACTTGCTGGGTTTGTTGTCTGAATGCTCTTGTCACTGCTTTTACTGTCTGTGGTGAGGATATTTGCTTAATACCTTCCCCTGAGTCGCATGATCAATTCTCATCTCTGCTTGCATTGGACTTCTGCTGACTCTAAGCAAATCACACCATCTTGCTGTGCCTTTCTTCCCTATCTTGAAGCAACCCAAATTAAAGGTTGTCATTTACTTCTCCGTGAGTGGGCTCCCTGTTTGTGAAGAGGACAGCACCATCCATTGCTTGATCCATCAGAAAGTTTACCTTATTTTTGAGACACATGCATATGTACAGGGTTCTGCATGACAGAAATGAGGACAGAAAACCTCTCAATGCACAGTATGGTTATAACCCAAACAAGCAAGGAGTGTGTGGGAGCTGTGCTGGGGCGAGTCTTCAGGGACTACTGCTGCATGTTGTATTACTCACCTATCACCAGAGACGATGGCTGGGGACACAGGATGCTCTCAACACATTGGCGTCTTAGGCAGAAACCACTGTGTCTTTGGGCAGTTCAAAACTGGGACTGCTTTGCTCCAGGGTCTGCTGGCTACTCCTTCTGACTGACCAGGCTCAGTAGTGTTTTTCAGAGCAGCCTGAGAAGCCCCTGTAATGGTGTTGTTCTGATGCAACAGCATCAGAAGTGTCTCTGTGCGTAGTTAGAGGAAAGGCTGGACTAGTTTTCATGTCCCTTGTGGCACTTTTTGCCTGAAAGTCTGAATTAAATTTTCAAATCACTCTTCGACAAAAAGTCAGCAACCTCTGTTGACTATGGAGAGTGTAGTGTACCAAGGTGTGATGATGATAGGTGGCTTATGGCTTTTTGTTGAACAGAAAAACTGCTGAATATATTGTGGTTACTTCAACTCAACTATTTAATTTTTAAAAAATCTGATTATTCCTTTTATAGGACCACATTTTTGCTAATTTCTGAAGACACAGAACTCTGTACTTCGAGAACTGTTTGCATCTCTGATCCTGGGTGGGGAGGGTGTGCAGTGTATTAAGCTTCTGGGAAAGCAGAAACTTCCTGAGTCCTGTAAAAAATTAAAAAAAAAAGCGTATTTTTTTCGTGGCTGAAGGCACATGACTCTCTACATGACTATCTATTTATACAATTAATCTCATGATGCATTCACTCTCCTTTAAATCATACTTCCCGTAGATTAGAAAGCACATATAATTAAAAGGCATCATGGCACAGAGAAACATACTACTTTTTCATAACCCCACATCTCAGTGACAATGATCTCTATATGGCAACTGATAATTTCAAAATGTCAAAAAAAGAAAGTTTTTTATGTAAATGACTTTTTGACACTGCATTGATTTGATAATTGTGCATAACAGTTTTCAGAGAGGTCAGATTTTCAACATGAGGCATTTGGGGAACCTTGTCTTTTAGGTCTGCTATGCATTCCCTGATGGTGGGGCAAGGCAAGGAGACACATTTAAATTTTCAAGGAATCTGAACTGAACAGTTTGGTCACTGGCAGGTTGGGGAGGAAGGGCTGGAGAGCTATTATTTCTTGACATTCATGATGCTGACCCCATGCAATGTGAGTACTGTCGAGTGAAGAGATTTATAGGCATGTCATGGGCAAAGCTTGACTCAGAGAGAGAAACAGACAGACTTTCCTATTTATTTCTAAAATGAGGGGCAGGGATTGGAGGCTGAACAGCTTGCACAAGAAGCCATGGAAAGCACTGTTGTGACCATCCATCATCTCTGCCTAGAGTGACTTTCTGGTGGGTATGTTGAAAACATCCCATCGAGAAAGGAGGACTTCAGATGGTTTCACTGCAGTGGCATTTCCACATCTGTCTTCTGCTTTCATCCCTGCTTTGGGTGCCTGGGTCTTGGAGGCAGACCTTCAGGCCAGGTTGTTGCAGAATCAGGAATTTTACTGGTCTGAAAAGTAACCAGTCTGAACATCCCCAGTGGACCATTTTGGGCTTGTTTTGTGTTTTGGGAAGTACCTGGGGAGGGTGGTGGTGTGTGCTTCTTAACATAACAGCTTCTGTCAAATTCTGAAGCTTTATTGCTTGGCTCTCCTGCCTGGTGCTTTTTCTACCTGCATCAAAGCTTAACGTGCTTTGGTGTGCAGGCTGCCCTGGATACAAGGGCATCTTCCCTTTTCCCCATCCCCATGAGGCTGGGGAGGATGCAGTTCCCTTCCTTCTGGGAGGAGGAGCAAGTTCGGCACTGCTATGGGACTGTGCAGCTCAAACTAACCTTACTCTGTGCTGATACTGCCACCCTCTCGGAGCAGAAGAGACACTTTAGTGAAAGTAGATGAAGGGTAGAGAAATGTGTCAGTCAGTTTTCTTCTCGGTCTGTATCAAAGGAGTGAGATACACTTGCGGTTTGTAAGATTATTTTTTTATTATTATTTTAAACTAAGGGAAAACAACAAAGCAAAGTAAGAACAAGAGTAACATTCTAATTGGTAACAGCTTGTATGAAACAAAATACAAGACTGCAGACATCTCTGCAGAAAATTGCCACTCAGTTCTTTAGAGTTACAATACATAGAATATAAAATTACAAAACCAAATAGCCCCAGCCCACCTCAAATCACTATTTATTTCCAGCCAGCTTCTTGCTTGCTTTGCTTTCCCATGAAAATCCATCCACAAGGCTGCAACATGCTCTGAGGAATGGTAGAGGGTTTTTCACCCATGAAGGTCCAGGTGGCAGGAAAGCAAAGCACAGAGCCCCTGGGAGAGGAACCATGCCATGGGACAGCTGGGCTGTTGTGCAGCCACAGAAGCCTGATTTCCAAGAGCACTTTGCCTTTGCTGATGCCTTGAGACCTTCCTGTGATCTGCAGATGATTTGATGCTCATCATCCCAGGAAGCACAGCAGATATCCAAGGCTTCAAAGTGAGCAGCACCTCAGTACCTGCTGGTTCCTCAAGCAGGTAAGAGTGTACTGCTCTCCTGCTAGCTCATGTTTCCCACATCCCTGCTACGGTACTGGCACAGCTTGTGCTTTGTGCTGGATATCAAAGCTGTGCCCATGGGGGGAAGTGGTAGGGAGGGATGTTCAGCCCGGCCTCATTTCATGTCAGGACTGTGTCTGATCTGCCCTACTCTGCTTACAACACCCACTACACACCACAGCAAAAAATGCTAGGCACAGTTCTCCAGTTCTCTATCCTCTGCTGTCCAGTCCTTGCTCACTCTCCTCATATGCATCTTTCTCTTCTCCACAATCTCTAATTACATACAGCAACTTTCATTGCTTTTCTGTGCTACTTAGCTAGCCGTGATACATCCTTTACGGCAGTTGGATGCAAAACAGCTGCATTGGCTGGATCCATAAGCTCACTGTGGTGTGCATGTCTGGACCGTGGCAGGAAGTTGACTGAATTCAACAGTGGTGTGCAGTACTGCTTGTCCTTGTGCTCTGAACTACCCATGAAGGTGTAGCTTCCTTGGGGAAGCTCCTACGTGGTGTTTCCTTCGCTAGAGGCAAGGCTATGGATAGGGCTGAGAAGCTTTTCTTCAGTCATGGACTGTTTCTGAACTATTTCACCCTTTTGCTTGAGGCATGTCGTTTCACGGGCAGGTTGTGCAGGAACGATATAGAATACCTTAGCTTTACATAGCACCTTTTGTTAGAAGGGACCCAAGGTACTGACACGTACCCAGCTCTGAAATGCAACCTGCTACAGAGCAGAGCTCCTCCCCAGCTCAGAACACACTGAATACAGTGACTTGTTTTTCCAGGATCTCAGAGTCAACCACATAATGCGTTGAGAACTTTTCCTCCCAGAAGCATCTTTCTTTCATACTTCGTGATGATCAGGTGCTATCCATTAGTAACAAAGTTTGCTATTCACTTTGTTTTACACCTTACTCTGTCACTGCAGGATACCAGCCTACTATCGCATGTACTCCAGCAAGTTGAATTTCATACAAAGAGAAATTGCAGACTCTTCATCCATGCCCTGAGGTTTCCTGGGGGGAATAAGGGAGGAGCTGGCTCAGAGCAGAATCCTGCTATATTTTATACAGGCCCCAGTAAGACTGATTCCCTGCCAGAATTTCGGCAGGATTAAGATTTGCTTTACAGTACAACTTATCTCCCCTCTGCAGGAAAAAGGGTCTCCCAAAGTTTATCGTGCCCTTGTCATCTCCCCCCTGTGATCCCACAACCTTGTTGAGGATGATGTTTGGCTCTTTCAACAGCATCAATGTAAAAGACTGGTTGATAACTTCTCTGCGGTTGACCTGAGCGTAGATGAAGTAGTTGCCTCTCTGCTCAATCGCGAGGTACTGGTCATGGTCCTGCACAAATCCATTGCAGTGCTCTAAGTTCCACTCCCAGCTCATGAGATCTTTGCCGTTTTGTACAGAATGTTTTACTGAGGAAAACAAAGACAAAATGTGTATGGTGATTAATGATGTTTAAGGACAACCTTTTCCTGTACATGAGCATTTTGTTAGTTTCCTATTGGTATGTCTCACTCCTGAATTATTTTGTTGTTGTTATTATTATTGACCTTTTTGAGTTTATTAACTCTTCAGAAGTGCTAGGAAGGGGTCTCAGTCTGCCAGGAGAAACTGTGAAGGACCCCCATGGCTATGGGTGGCTTGCAGGGGCTTCCACCAGGACAGGTTAGCTGCTGAAAAAATGGGGAAACTTCAAGGCTGGGATTGGGTCCTAGTAAGAAAAGCTGGTCCCTAAGAAGAAAATTCATGGGCAGATCTTCAGCCGGACCTAAGGCTGATGAGGGTGGTTACAGTAATCTTCTGCTTGCTGGCTGCTGTAGCAATAGTCCTTCACAAGAGCTGAGCCTGCATGATCTTCTCAGTTTTCCTCCCTCTCTCTGCGTTGGATGGACACATGCTGCCAGCATTAAAGCTTATGATGGGTGGCAGCTGTCGCACCCCTCGCTGCGTGCACTGACAAACTGGGTAAGGAGACAGCAACGCAGAGCAGATGTTAGACTGCACACCACGAGGGCACGGGTATCTGCAGTACATAATGCAGTGAGGTTTTGATGTAGAATAGATCAAATACTGTATAATGGGGACACTCAGCTCAGGCCACAGTGCTGGTCGGTACCTTCAGCCACTGCATCTGCCTGGGGAAGCTCCTGGCTGGTTAGGCTCTTGCACAGCCAACAATCATTAGCTGAAGTTTTATGCATGCAGAAGTTTTTAATTTATTTGATTCAATCTCTATGAGGGTTTGAGCTGCTATATGGGGTGTTGGTTTAGCCCTAGGTTGTGCTTAGGGAACTGTTGACTTAACATTTGGCAGCAGTATATCTGACCCTTGTGATGCTGATTTTACCAGCCATTTTCAGAGAGGTGCATGTGGCTGATTCCAGCAGAGAGAGATGGTTGCTGGCTAATAGCCCTGGGTACAGTGCTGGGGAGCTCTATTTGTCATGGTGACAGTGCCCTATGGGCTCTGTATTCTTGCAGTTAGAGCTCACACCTGTCCATGGAGCAATTGTAGCCAGCCATGAAGACTGTGAGATAGTTGCCTTTGTCACAGCACAAGTCTGACAAAACCAGAAATTGGGTCTCTAGAATCTGTATACTCACAAGATCCATGTGCCCAGCACAGCTCCGGTGCCTGTGGAAAGAAGCAGTGCCTGGTCAGTGTTTTGTGCTGCAATTTTTCTGTCTATCAGTGAGCTCAAGAAGAGGATTATCATTATAAGAGCACATGAGCATTCTTCCAGGAAGGGAAATAACCTTTTTATGCATCATTCATAACAAACACAAGCAATGATTTGTTACAAAAACAGAGTTGTTTTCCAACAAAGTTTGAAATGTTTAAAATAGATCAGCATTTTTCATATCCACTTTGGGGGTATTTTCACAAAATAAAAAAGACAACCACCAGCGGTGCCTAGAGGAGGTCTACACTCCTCTCAGGTGACAGAACTTTCATTTCATTCCTGGACTCAGCTCTTACAGACTTGTGCAGACTTGTCACAAGTGATGTCTCTGTGGACAAAGACTCGACTTAAAGCCAATGCATGCACATGGGAAGCTTTTAAGCAGAACGGGGAGGACAGCTTCTGACTTTTAAGCCTACTTCTCTTTAACCACTATACTATGCTTAGCTTAAGGCTACAGGCACAGTGCTTTCTGATCCACTAGTCAGAGTAGCTTTCCAGTGCCCTTCCAGCTGAGGGAAGGAGGTGGCTCTGTGGGTGCCTGGGTGGTAAACTGTCAATGACAAGAGATTTCAGTATATTCCTGTGATGCATGGCTTGGTGTTTGCTTATGGAGGTCATGCTCTTCCTACACAGCAGCTATGTTCTCTCTCTGGCCAGGGCCCATAAAACTTGGGATCAGCTTACAGACACAGGATCCCAATTCTGTTTCACACCTTAAAGGACGCAAGCTCTGAAATGCTTAAAAATCAGTACGGAAGCACAACGTCATCTGTTCCTTAGGAAGTTGCTGTCCTGAGTGCTGGGAAGGTTGTCGGTTCCCTCACAGGGAAAGGCTTTCTTTACCCAGTCCCACTTTCCCCAATTAATGTGAATTAACAAGACTAAAGGCAGTTCTTTCACTTACTAAAGTGACTTTCTGCAATACAAAAAAAGAGCGGGGGGTGTGGAATATGTGTACAATGCCAAGTGCATCTGCGTGCTCATTGCTATCAGAGGGATGCAGTTGTGACTGCAGGTCAATGAGCTGCCGCTTCACAACTCCCAGATAGATGAGAAAGGCTGTGGGAGTGGTGCTAAAAGTACCAAAGCAATTTAAAAAATCTTTTTTTTTTTTTCATATTGTCTGCTAAGTGATAGTGCTGTAAGGTGCAGAGCAGGCTCCTCTCCTGTGGGAATTTTTGTATTTTACAAAAACAATCAATGCCTTGTAGGATCAGTCCTTAGAGGGGTTCCTGGTGTCATTATGCCACAAGAAGCTGGCTGGCTGTGAGAACAAGCCATCCTGCCTCTTAACAGGAGGGGACTTTTTCCTTGTCCTCTTCCTCCTCAAAACTGAAACTGGAGGGAGCTCCATCATGGTGGGATATGTAAACCAGCATCTCAAACTAGCACTTGGATCCTCCAGAAAGACTGATTCATGGTTTGGAAACCAGAAAATAAAAGCCTGGCCTTCAGCAAATGAGTCACTTGGCTCACCTCTGTATTTCTGCTTGTTACAATACAGAGATATAGACAGAAAAAGAGCGCTGAAATCAACAAATGAAACGCAGAAGACAACTTGACTCAGTAACCGCTATTTGGGCTAGATTGCATTAGCACTTGGTAAAATCAGGAGTGAAAAGGCTTCATGCCTGATGAAATACCAGGATTCCTCAGCCTCTCCTGTCCTTAGAGAGCATCATCAGTTGATATCACGTTGGGACAGCATACCTCATTTGAACAGGAAAGAAAACAAAAGAGAATTTTTTTTTAAAAAAACCCCAACCTTACAGAAATTAAAGCAAAATACTGAAGACATTTAATCAAGGAATTGATGGAAATGCTATCTGCTGAAATCTTGAAAAGTAAAAGCATTAGCTGTCTCCAAAAGAGAATGACAAGGTTGCAGTTAATTGATAGCATCAGCACAGCAATGTTAATCATTAGGAATAATACATGTGTTGTACGCTCCAGAGTTAGGAATTTTGCTTTGTCCTTACCTGCTTATGATGAAGCAAACAGAAGACTACAGGAACCACGGCTGAAATCATAATCAAAGCAAATAATAAAGTATAAAAAGCCAATTGATAACATGTGGATTTCCTTTGCTGTGGAATATTTCCATTCTCCAGCAAGTTTGGTGCTTCCATGATGCTTGTCCTTGAGACAGCAAGAGGTGAGGATGCAAACAGCACCAGCGTCGAGAAAGACACTGCCAGAATTCCCGAGGTCCTTATTGCCGCAGCAGAGCATGGACACAATTATATGCTGAAGATTTCCCCATGCTAATAAAGCCAAGAGGAGGAGCTGCAGTGTGCTTCGTCACTAGCCCGGGCTAAGAGGCATTTCCTCGTGAAACTGAGGCAGAGAACTTTCATTTGGCTCCTGGCCCAGAATGACTAAAATGAAACTCTGGCAACAGGCTGCAGGGGCTCTGAAAAATCACCTCAGACTTTCATGCAAGGAGTCAAGTTTACAAACTCTCTAGCAAAGATGAAGTGGAAGGGATGAGATGCCAAGCACAGGAACCTGCTTCTGTCTCCACAAGCACTGGTGTTTTTTATGGCTGAGAAGTTGGCATCAGGTTAAATCTATTTCTCATTTTGACAGCACAGATCTGAGCACTCATGACAGAGGTGTGCTTTTGCAGCTTCCTGAGGACATGATTCTTGCATAAAAAGTAAAGAAATTACACACACTTAGAAATGCGACTTCAAGCAAGCACTGATGTGGAGCCACAAGTATAGCCTCAGCGGAAACAGAAAGAGTTGCATGCAATCATCAGCCTTGACTTCCACATTGACGCCATTCAAGGAGAAAGAGGGAAAGTAGGAGAAGAGTTGCGATTTTGTAAATAGCTTTCAATTTGCAGTTTGAAATGAGTTGGCAGATTTTCAAAGTCCTCCTAAAATAATTTTTAGTTTTGCCCTTTCCTTTTCTTACATACTATTTGAATTCCTTACTGCGGGAACAAAATTGTGAGTTAGGAGTTGGGAGGCGGGCAAAAAAAATGAAAAAGGAAAGAAAAAGCAGGTAGGCATGAGAATTAAAACACAAAGGAAAATTTAAACAACACGTAAAAGAAATATAACTCTTGAACTTGAAAGTAGTTTCTATTTTTACATTCTGCACATTCTTTTGAATTTTCTTTCAATATGAAAAAGTGTCCTTTGTTGGTGTTTATTTAAAAAAGAAATTCTGACACGCACAGATGTCACTTAGAGATCTCTGCCAGCTCCGCTGTACTCCAATGCTGGGGATGGGATACATGGAAAATGTCCTTTAGTCTTGCTACTGCTCTTCTTTCTCCTCTTCCCAACCTACCTGAACTCTTCAGCTGCACAAGACCAAAGTTAAATATCTGTGTGTTGCAGAGGCTTGGCATGGAAACAGAGAACTGCAAAGGGCACAAGAACAAAACTGAAAAACCTGAACTGTTGTGTTAATATTCTGCTTCATCTTTCAACTTCTCAGCAGTACAGTGAGTGCTTGGCATACATTTAATTCAGGGTGAGAGAGAGGGAAACCTGCTTGTGCCCGCCTCCAGAAAACTGCTGAGCTGTTGGGGAGCTCCTAACCATATTGCTGACGATATCGGAGAACATGCCATCACCAGCCCAAAGCCACCCACCACTCTCCTGGCTTTTTGCAGTCAAATCCAGAGCTTCTCAGAGGAAAAATGGGAGGGAGTTACTTGGAGTGAAGCTAAACGTGGGAGGACAGTGATGGAGCCAGCAGCAAGCTGCCTGTTCAGAGCTGGCCACTGACAGGGTTGTTTTCCCCTCAGGGCACACTTTGGTGCAGGTTCAGGGCAAGCTGTGGGAATTAAAAGCCCCAGCCAGCCTTAGTGTTATATTCCTGTGTCCCCAGCCCATAGAGATTTTCTGCCTGCCTTGGTAGTGATTCCTTGTGACTGATGTAATGGAGACAGGGTACTTTCCACAAACTCCTTCCTACAAAAAGCAATTAAGGACTTGGTCTGTGTGGGAAGACCTATTAACCTCTATGACATATGCCTTCCTCTGCACCTCTGACCCCAGGGAAGAGCAAATGACTGTCCCTACACCAGCTCCTTTCTCTCCCTTAAATAATTGATTCATTTAAGCCATGTGCACAAAAGCCCCTGATGATCCAGCTGTTCCCCTAAGCAGGACCAAACCTTGTAGTCACCCTGAAATGCAGCAACACCAGTATGAAAAATACATACCACCAGCTGCAAACAGGGATTGTTTATGGACAGAGAGCCTGTTTCTCCCTGGGCTGGTTTAGAAGCCCTGTTTTGACTTGCACTGGCCTGTGGCTCCAACCCCACAGCCCCAGACGCTAAGCCTGCCACTTGTTAAACTCCTGGCTTTAACCACAAAAAGAGGCCTAAGCAGTCTTCATTTTAAAGCATGCAAATGAGACTTCTGTGGCATCCCATATAGCACAGAGGCAACAAGAGGTCTAAAAATAAGTCTAAATTTAAAAGAAAATCTCGCTCGTGAGACCCCACCTGGAGTACTGTGTCTAGCTTTGGAGCCCTCAACACAGGAAGGACGTGGATCTGTTGGAATGAGTCCAGCAGAGGGCCACAAAGATGATGAGAGGGCTGGAGCACCTCCTCTATGAGGACAGGCTGAGAGAGCTGGGGTTGTTCAGGCTGGAGAAGAGAAGGCTCTGGGGAGACCTTATA
>JAOXJM010000004.1:4310951-4361912 GCA_026413425.1 Tringa solitaria
ATGGGGCTTTGAGCAACCTGCTCTAGTGGAGGTGTCCCTGCCCATGGCAGGGGGGGTTGGAACTAAATGATCTTTGAGGTCCCTTCCAACCCAAACCATTCTATGAATCTATCAAAAAAAATATTGCAAGAAGAAAATAAGATCTACCAACAGCAATTTCAGCATTTTTTTTTAACCTGCGAAAAACAACCTTCTTTTTTTGTTCAAACAATAAATTATCATTTCTACCACAAATAGAGGTCAGGAGCAGAAAATGTCAATCTCGGTACACAAAATTTGCCAGTTACCTAGATTAATTCAGGATTAAAATAGGAAGGATCATATAGGATCAATAAGAGGCTGGAGTTGAATAGTTACAGACTTTGAACAGGCATTTCACTTGGTGCAGGCAGAGTCCAGATAGTATTATATTTATTTTTAGTAATTACATCATATTCTATAAGCACAGATACAGTAGCTTGTGGCAGCACTGAAGGACTGTGGCCAGGGACTGTAATCATTTTATTTGTAAATATACCACCTGGTGCATGGCAGGGAGAGAACCCCAGTGCTGTAGCACGGTACCAGGATCCCGGTGATGCCACAACCCCTGTGCGGGGCTGGAGGAGCCCTGGCAGCAGTCGGCAAGCAGCAGCATTTCATTCTGCAGTTCACACGAGCCTCAGCCAGGCTTGGGAGCTGTGAAAGCACTGTTTAAATTAGGGCTTTCTTTTTCTTTACAATAATAGTTATGGCTGCATCTCAACTATATTTTTCCTACAGACCCCAGGAGTTTTTGTTCAGCCAGTATTTAACCATGTTACCCATGGTTAAAAAACAGACTTAGACTAAGCACAGCAGACCAGAGGATGTGATCACCGCCATGTTTGGGCTCATTTTCTTCCTTGTTTCTTGGCTCTTCTCAAAAGTAGCCTTAGCTCTTGAAGTATGCTTTTGCAACAAATATGTTTATTGATAGGGTGCCCACCATAAGGTCTTGTCCTTCCTTTTCTTTCCTTTCTCTCTTCTAACAGCCTGTTAGGAAGGGATGGAAACAAATCCAGTGCAGAAGCAGCTGCGCTCCATACAAAGCAGCAGGATGTGATTCTTGCCTGCCTTTTCTCCCTTGTTTCCCTTTCCTAGTGTATTTTAAAAAAAAGTGTTTGACAGGCTTCACAATAGTAATGTCACAACTCAAAATACACGCAGTTTGTCTCTAGCCTTTGAATTTCCATTGTGTTGGAGTGCACGGATGCAGGCATTTGACTCTGCCAGTTTTAAAATATGAAATATGTGTTCAGAAGATCAAAGCAGAATGGGAAGTTCACGCGCTCAACTGCTGCGCAGTCTAAAGCTCATTTCCTCTGCCTAAGCCCGGCCCTGGGGACTTTGCGGTAATTTCATGGCTGAGACACAGTGTGGGACTTGGAGACTTACCACACCATATTCAGGCGGGAACTTTCCATTAGCCTGCTGACGCTATGTGACAACATTCATTAGTGTGTTTGTTCCAGCCCCCCTCGCTCGGACATGGGACTATGCTTTGCAACCTGTCCCTGGGGAGCTGTTTTTCAAAGCATCAGCTGTCACAGAATCCTGTGTAGTTTTCATCATCAAATATTAGCACCGCCCAGTATAAGTATGACGTTTCCATAACTTACCCTGGCGTAAGTTTTCCAAGTCCTGACCAGCTTGTTTTCAGTGACAGCAAAGGTTGCGCCATCTTTCCTTTGTGGCACAGCCTTTCTTTATGTGTGTCTATGGGAAGACTGGTGTGTTTCCAGTTGCCACAGCTTTCTAAGGATATGAGAAAGGCGGAAGAAGCACAGAAAAGCCATAGTGGAGTTTCATCCCCAGTCTGCAGGAGCAGAGAAAAAGAAAGATTGAGAGATCCTGAATTTCAGATCTACCTGTTGTGTTGGGTGTGTGGGCATTACTGCTGTCCTCATTTTCCTCAAAGTGTTTTGGGGGGGAAACAAAATCAACGGGCAAAACTGAAAAATTGGCTGCCATTGGGAAAATGAACCATGGTAAAATGCCTTGTCAGTGCAGCCCATGGGCCCAGTCCCATGCCTCAGAGCTGTGGACTCTGGCTGGGGTTGTCCCAGAGCCAGAGCAGGGAGAGCAGCAGTGAGCCCCACAGTGGGAATCCCTGGCATTAGGCATGAAGGAAGCAGTGGTCCACGCTGGCAGCCTGTCCTGGCAGCCATTGCAGGCAGCTGCTGGCACAGCTGCTGCTGAAGCAGGCTGAAACGCCTGCAGGGCTTGCTCTGTGTTGCCTTCTAGTACTCACAACCACTATGGGCTAAAAGTACTCTTCTAAAATGTGGGCAAGCTGCAGTGAAACCTCTGATGTCGAGTAATCACTGCAGAAACCTAATGCATCTCTCTGATTCAGGCTGCATTTGCTTTAAGGTCTATCCATTGCTAGAAGTGTGTGACTCCATGTCTGACAGTGAAAATGTCTTGCTTTGATTAGGCTGTGCTGAGGGTACTCACCAGGACCCATGGAGGCTCAGTGGGAAGCTTGCCACTCCTGACGTGCGCTTCCATGGGACCAACAGCCACTGGGTGGTCCACCCAAGCTAGCATCAAGCTAGCAGAGCCGGGAGGTGGGAGTGATGGTCTGCAAGAAGCACTTTTTGCACTGGTGTTGGACAAAGGGCGCAGCTAGTGTTAGGAGGACAGCAGTAGTTATCAGTGAGTGCTTCCCGCTGCAGGTTTTTTCCAAAACACAGCTCTTTACCTGAGTACAATAGTCAAATTTTCAACTTAGCAAAGTTGTACCCTGAGGTGCAGCCTTCTCTTAGGTGTTTGGGAGATTCCTCTGATTTTGTCTTACGCTGTCAGCAAAAAAGCGGCGCTTTTGAGATTGAAGACTGGGCTGAGCCCTGCAAGAAGGACTGTGATGCCCATGAGGTGCAGCTGCCCACAGCACTGGAGGAGATTCCTCTGGGGCCTTGGGAGGGACCCCAGACACATGAGCTTCCCCCAGAGCACAGCTGTTGGAATGATGTTTGTACTTGAGCTGAGGACTACAGGTTGTGCCAAATTTGTGATGTTCCTGCCTATGTTTTTCCCTCGACAAAGTGCTCTCAGTGTTAAAGACTTGTGTCTCGTGCATTGTCTGTCTTCAGTTTCTATCCACTATATTTCTTTTGGCCCCTGGCTGCCAGGTTACTGGGTGGTATGATCTGAATAGTGACTGATTTTGGGGGTGGGTGAAGCAATGGTTGAATTATAAGTGGGACCTCAGGCAGAAAGTTGTCCTCTGTGCAGTTGATGTTGTGACCAGTGATTGGAGCCTTAATCCAGAAAAGCCAGCAGCTCCTGGAAGAAGGCTCAAGGGAGTTCCAGGCCATGATGTGACGGGCAGCACACCCTCCTCTGAGGAGAGCTGTGGGAATGGGAGGAGCGGGAAGAGGGGCTGAGTCTAGCTCCCACCGGTCATCCATAGCAGGCTGTCGTAATTTGGGGGGACTTACTACATGGACAGATGTTTTGTATTTGAAATGTTCCATTGCACAACAGATGCTTCTGGTTCTGGTTTTCCAAAAGCTGGTATTCCTCATTCCTGTTCAGTGCTTTTGATCAGAGATCAAAGAGCATTTATTCTGGTGCATAATATCAGCACTGTTCCTACATCTTCCCATGGAACCAGGGCAGGTTCAGTGCTGGAGGCACCTCCCCACTAGCAGCAGGGCTGGCCCAGGGTTTTCTCTGGCTTCCCAGCTATGCTGAGCTCACTGCCTTGCTGTGTTGCTAGGCTTGAAAAGGGTTAACGCAGAGGCTGGCTGTCAGTTCAGTTTGTGTGTTGACTGCAAATAGCAGTCATCTGGTGTTTTGTGGTAGGCTCCCAAGAACAGGGGGAGGGGATGGTGATGTGTGCTACCTTTTTACATAGCATGAAGTGTCTCCCTGCTGCAACATGAGTAAGATGGGTGCTCTCTGCCTGGATGGCTATTCACCTGCTGGCAGTTGAATACAGCACAAAATTTTCAAGGTTCAGCATATGGGGATGGTAGCAAAGGGGGAGGGAGAGCATTGTGCTAGCCTTTGATAAACTGCATTGATTTGTAATGCAGAACAAGCTGTTGCAGGTCTCCCAACTTCACGCAATTCACCTGTCCTGTGTTTTCTCTGCCCACATAATTTCTTTGTACTGGTGCTAGGTATGAGTGTCAGGTGGGCTAGCCCACAAAACAGGGCTGTACTTCTGATCTAATCCCTCTGCTCCTGAACTCATCATCTCTCATAGTAGCCTCCTTTGCTTTCCACCTCTGCACTGACATTTCAGAGTTAATGTTCACTTCCTCTTGGTCTCCCTTAACCAGCAGCTGTGTAGGATGGTGTCGTCATATGTAAACACTACAGATGACGGATCCTCTACCCTCCTCTTTCTTTCCTTATGCTGACTTTCCTCTGCTTTCTCTCCCAACGTTTTTCCTTTTCGTATTTTCCATTTGTGCGCATTTTATCATCATAAAAGCCGGATCTGCCACTGCTGCTCCACTGAAGGTAACCACTCTCCTCTGATGCAGCTGATAGAGCTACCATGACAAACTTGTGTGAGGGATAGGTGGTCCCGTGCCACGGTGTTTCCCAGCAGGGATTTCACCAAGTTGTGAGAAATTCCATGTTCTCTATTACATGTTCAGGCAGACCAGGGTGCTAGCTTTTGTGAACCCACTGTTTGCTGGTTGTCAGCAGGTTGTGTGCTGCTGTGGTGAGGCTGTCTCTGACACACACCAGCATTTTGTTTCTTTGGAGTGTGTTTGTACTGGGTTAGTTCCTCCTGCCTTAAACAAATTGTTAAACAGCATAAATTTTGTGAGGTCAGACAGTTACCCTGGCCAGTGTGCCAAGGCTGCTGTGATTACTCTTCTAGGTAGAAGTGAACATACAACAAAACAAAGAGGTTTTGCATAATGTGATCAGGACAAGCAGCAGGGGTGCAGGCTTTGTCTCCTCTATGCTGCTGTGGGTTTTACTCCTCTAAATAGCAAGGAGAAGCAAGCCTTGCTTTGTACCTGCTTCTAAGTCTGCACTGAGCATGTAGGGTCTCTGAGATACCGTGGTGTCGCCCAAAGCAAAGCGCAAGAACAGCAGCTCTGCATCTCATCTCTGTGAGACCAGATCGCTACCACTAATGCAATGATTGGTGTGAAAGCTAGTTCTGTCCATCCCAGTCACCCTTCTCAGAGCCACTGGGCCAGGCCCTCTGCAGAATCATCTCTATTTGTTGTTGAGTCTCCTCTGTGACCACAGACACTAGGGGTTTTTTTCTTTCCTGCAAGTACAAAGGTAAAAAAAAGACAGATGCTTGAGAGGATCCCATCTCATCTTAAGCAGCCTCACCAGTTTCCCTCTAGACTTAAACCAAGAAAGTGTCCTAGCAGGTCTCTGGTTTTCCTACTTGCTCCTTCAGTTTGCTCCCCTCCCAGCAATCATAAATGTGCCCCAAATGCTGGAAGCTGACTTTCGCAGTGTTTGAGAAGAGATTTCCAGAAGTGCTTCTTGTGATCCTTCAGATGCTAGTTGAGAGCCGAAGTGTGGTGTTAAACATGCTTGCTGGTCTGGAGCTGAAAAGCAGCAAGGTATGCTTGCTGCCTTGAAGCTGAAATATTTTCAGGACTAAATAAGCATTTTAGAACCTGGGACCTTTCATCAGAACGTATTCAGGAAAATTTCTCAAAAACTTCTGGAATCCTGTGGTATATGAATTACTCCAGAATCACATTTTACACAGATACTCAGTTGGATTTCGGTGAAAGAGGCTTCCTTGGCTTCCTTGTGTGGTTCCTGGCTTCTCTGTGAATGTTTTTGAATAGAGTGTGGCTAAGAATTAGTGATTGACAACTTGGAAACTTATCTGAAAATTAGACTTGCTTCATATATCCTTAAAAAATTTAAAGAAGAGTAATCTGAGGAACACTGGAAAATTTTGGCTGTACCATATTCTCTAGAATTGCTTTTCCCATATGAGTTTAGAACTACGTTTTTCCTGGTGTGTGAGGAAATTATGCATTATGTGTTGTGACATTGGATGCCCTCCAGCTGTGACGCTTCTACCAGCAGCCTGTAGTGTGTAAGGCCTTCCTCTGGAGAGACAGCGTTTTGCTGTTATCTTTCCTTCCCCTGCCAGCTTTCGTCTGATTCTCCCCACTCTGCTTCCTGCTGCGTGCAGCAGCAGTGGCAGCTGTGCAGAAGCCAGAATGGGAGCTTTTGAAGGGACTTTGCCATAGATCCAAGTACGAGGGGGGCTTGGGTGAGTCTGTCCTAAGTTGAGCCTGTGAAATGACACCAGCTTTCCCTGGGAACTCTCTCCCTCCCCCCCATACTTATTTCCCCCTCAGCAGCCCCTGGCGAGAGGGGTGTGCTAACTTGGAGCTGGGCAGTATCCACAAATATCCCCTAGCAGCAAGACAAAAGATGTGTTTAAGAAAGCAGAGGAGCTTGTATCTCTGACCAGCTTCCACTCAGTAGGAAGAATGAAAAGCAATTGCCTTGTATTTATGCTCACTCTGTTGTAGTTCTTTCCGCTGAAGGTGCATGTGTCAGACACAGTCTGATGGTGGAGTTACATTTAGCCACTTTCTTTTTCTTGTTCTCTAATTAACTTTTCTTTTTCCGTCAGTAGTAATGCCTGTAAATGCTAACTGTTAAAGTAGCCAATTTGAAAGCTATCAGAAACCATAACAGGAAAAAATCTTACCAAAGAAAGCAACACAAAGGCAGTGGCAGCACCATGTGGTTTGGGTACTACTATATTGCGACAAGGCTTGAGTGTCTTCATTAGCATAATGAAAAAGAACAAAACATAGAGAAACCATAGAACATTATTAATTATCTTTGAACGTGTTCTCAGCTTGTGTCAGTAGTTAGAGATGGGTAAGAGTTGCCCTTTGGGCCAAGGATGCAGGTCCAGGCTTGGTGATATGCCTATTCCAGGCCCTTGGAAGTGCTTTCTCAGAGCTAAAGGTGTCGGGGTCATCTAAGCTGTAGGTGCTCTTTGAGGAGAGCTGCACAGATAAGAGTTTGAGTCTCATGTTGCAAATGCTACTTTGTTGAAAGAACTGAGAGTCTCCATCACAGATCCAACTCATTCCCCTTGCCCAGGTCCTGCATTCTGACTGAAACACGAGCAGGGGGCTCCAGGTAGGGAGATACTTCTCTGTCTGAAACCCTGTAGTAAAATGATGATTTGTCTAGTCCAGAAGGTTGCAGAGTGCTTCCCAGTTCCTCAGCTGCTGTCACTTGGGTTGGAAAAGGCAGGGCAACCTCACTCTCTGCTCTGCTTCCTCTTGTTGCAGAAGCTGGGGTGTTGTGGCGTGAGACTGTGAGCATTAGCAGAAATGGCATGAATGGGACAGGGTGGAAAAAGTTCTAATTATGTCACAAGGTCTTCTAAAGAGGCCAAATAGAGAAGTGGTTGGTCTCATGTTTGCGCTCTCCTCACCCAGTGAGTACCAGTGACTGTCTTGGTTTAGCTAGGAAATCACAGTCGTTCTGCGCTGGCCTCGGAAAGTCTGACTCAATTTTCGCCTTGGCTTCAATGGGACTTAAGATATGCCTAAGAGCCTCATGAGGTTCAACAGGGCCAAGTGCAAGGTCCAGCACCTGGGTTCGGGCAACCCACTGTACCAATACAGAGTGGGGGATGAAAGGATTGAGAGCAGCCCTGCTGAGAAGGACTTGGGGGTACTGGTTGATGAAAAGCTGGACATGAGCCAACAGTGTGCACTCAGCCCAGAAAGTGAACTATATCCTGGGTGGCATAAAAGGAAGTATGGCAACCAGGTCAAGGGAGTTGATCCTACCCCTCTACTCCATTCTTGTAAGAACCCACCTGGAGTACTGCATCCAGCTCTGGGGTCCTCAGTTCAGGGAAGACATGGACCAGTTGGAGCAGGTTGAGAGGAGGGCCACAAAGACGATCAGAGGGATGGAACACTTCTCCAATGAAGAAAGGCTGAGAGTGTTGGGGCTGTTGAGCCTGGAGAAGACAAGGCTTGGGGGAGACCTTATTGCAACCTTTCAATATTTAAAGGGGGCTTATAAGAAAGATGGGGACAGACATTTTAGTAGGGCCTGATAGTACTGATAGGACAAGGGGTAATGGCTTTAAACTAAAAGAAGGTAGATTCAAACTAGATATAAGGAAGAAATTTTTTACAGTGAAGACAGTGAAACAATGGAACAGGTTGCCCAGAAAGGTGGTAGGTGCCCTATCCTTAGGAACATTCAAGGTCAGGCTGGGCAGGGCATCGAACAACCTGATCTAGTTGAAGATGACCGTGCTGATTGCAGGGGGGGAGTGGACTAGATGACCTTTAAAAGTCGCTTCCAATCCAAACCATTCTGTGATTCTATGTTATCATCTTGGTCCATATTCATTACCAGAGATGCAGGGACTTCTGTTAACAGAGTGCTCAGGTTATTGATTTAAATGGATTTACTTCAGTTACAAATTTGTCCAATCTTTCTTTTTTTCCTTCTCTTTCACATGCTGTTTGTGTAGCAATGGTACTTGGCTCCTGTGGTGTGGAACAAGTATGAAGCAATGTCCCTTCTGGCAATGTTGTTAGTTGTGTACAGAAGGATGGAATATGGTTTTCATGTTAAATCATTGAGCTCTTGGGCATGCCATGCAGTGCGTGGAGTAGTCCCTGGGCATACCAGTGTACCCAGAGCATGTCGTAGCAAGGAGCCAAGGGAAGAGGAGTGGAGGAAAAAGAGCAGTTATCTCATTCATCTCTTTCACTTTCCTTCCAAATTGCTTTAAGAAAGTGAAGTGCTGTTTGTTTACTCATCCTACTCCTCATCTGGCAGACATCCCAGCTTGCTGAGATGTGCATGAAGAAATCCTCCTAAAAGCTGTGAAACATTGGCGTGATTCTTCCTCAGCCCAGGGCTGGGGAGGTTTGCATCACCCGCCCCCAGACATTCTCCTTCTCTTTCCTTCAGAAAGCCTTACAAATCAGCATCTCGCATTGCATCAGCATCTGGCAGCCTGCCTCTCTCTGCTTTTGCCCTCTCTGGTAAAATGAAACTATGGCCCTGCTGTTGCATGTCACCCAGCTTGGAGCCATTTGTGTGTTCTGGGCCAGCCTGCTGAGACACCCGCCTCTGAAAACCTTGGCAGTGCATTAGCTCAGCAACAGCAGCGTGCTAGACAGCGTGAGCCATGCAGGGTAAATGGCCCTGTGTGAGAGCCAGCTCCTGCCTTCCATGGCACACCTCACTGGGCAGAGCCTTGCTGTGGGGTAAAGCCCCCCAGCCCCTGCACTGCCCATCCCTGCCCTGTCTGTCCCTGTTCCTCGCAATGTTGCGTAAGGGTGGCTGTGCTAGTTGTATTTTCACAGCCTCATGCATGGATGTTTTTTTAAAGTTTCCCCCTCCTGACTTCCTTCACATTGCATCATCAGGCGCTGATTTTATTTCTTCCATATATGTGAAGAACCATTGCATTACCAGAAAAGCCAGGAAAGTTAGGAAACAGTGGAGCCAGGGCTGTGCGAGCAGCCTCTTGTGCCCCGTCTTGCAGAACTCCCTGCTCTTGATCACGTGTGGTTTGCAAGAGGGGATTTCTTCCTCTGGCAGGGCAGTGGGTGGCAGGTGCTGCCGCAGGGGCAGCCAGCCCTGGCACACTGCAGTGAGCGTGTGCCCCCACAGAGCAGGCACACAAGGGCAAGCAGCCTGGATTGGCAGTGCTGTGGTTTGGGTACGTAGCTCTGTGGACCCATTTTTCAAAGTATTTACCTTTCCATTCAATCTTGTATAACGGTGGACAAGCTGACTGGGCTCAGAAGCCCATACGGCATGGTATCCAGCCTTACACGTCGAGACTGCAATGTATTCTATTTCTTTGTGTTCAGTAGTTTGTGAGGGATTTGTCTGGTGTGAATCTACTGCTTTCTGAGCCCATCCAACCTTTTAGCTTCCTCCTATCGCACAAAAAAAAAGAAGCTAGAATTCTTTGTTTTCCATTTAAACCTGCTATTTGTCCATTTAATGAGATGCTAACCTCTAAGTGAGTTTGCTTTCTAAGGAGCAGCAAGCAAGCATCGGTCCCAGATCACCCTCCTGACACTGGTCACTCTGAGGGTCCATTTGGGGTCATGCAGCTGCAGGGCTTTCTTTGGTCTTTCTGGAGTGTAGTTCAGGGTGTCCCCTTTCTCCTCTGACCATTCATGATCTGGGGATGGAGGCAGGGATCTGGCAGAGAAAAATCTTTGGAGAAAGGAGTTAACAAACCCCTATGCCGCTTCTGAGGATATCAGCGCAGGGAGTTGTTGGGAATTCATAGCATTGCGTCACTCAGAAAAACAAAAGCATCTCTGTGTAGTTTGTGGTGAGCAAGATAAATTGTAAACGACTTTGCAACAGCAGCCATGCTGTGTTGTGGCCCAGTGTACTCACTAACACGCTCCAAGAGAACCACAGGCTTGAGCGGGCACGTGTCAGGCGACTGTCCGCAGACCTGCCTCTGCTCCCTGGGGACAGGATGCACACGCGTGCGTGGCCAGCGCCTGAGACTCTGTGACCTGCCTCTGGCTGCCTTGGCTGATGGGCTGGGACCCACAGCAGCCTCTCCTGCTAGGAGCTGTTTCTACTTGGCAGTTTGCAGACCCGCTCTGCTCCTAGAAACACTGTGGCTCTGTGTCCAAAGCTCCTCTGCAGGAGTTTCCTTCCCATATTTACTTAGTAGCTGGTTTCTAAGCTCTGTCCAGAGAGAGACAAGTAGGATGGAAATGCCGTGTAGAAAAGCAGGCTGGGGATCCCCGTCATGCTTCAAAGGCAGCCCTTTCTCCTTTCATGCTGGGCTTGCTGAAAAACTGGGGAGTGATGGCACTGGCTTGGGGCTCAGCCAGGGGTCAGTTCTGTCACCCATCACCCTGCAGCCTCCCCACCGAGCTGGGTGGTTGCCTACCTCCTCTGCTCGCTTGCTTTTTGCCTTCCCAGAGCTGTCCTTCTGTTACTGCTGTCTCCAGCAAGGTTTAAGAAAACATGAGTCGTTCTCAGCCTGGATAAGAAGCAGAATCCAGCCCTCCAGCTCATTCATGCCTTGTCACTTCCAACTTCTCCAGGCTTTTACTTCCTCACACAGCCTTCCTGACGCCTGAGAGGTATCCTGGACAGGCTCTGTAGCTTGTTTGAAAAAACAGTTGAAGGTTCCATGGAATGGAATGTTTGAATGTCTGGTTTACTAATTTACTGAAAATTTGTAAAAATCAAGAAAGAAAAACATTTGCCCCTGCTCCTCTTTGCAGACAAATATATCAGAAGTTCAGTCACCCTCATATGAAGTGTTTTGTACAGTCTTCATTTGTTTGGCTTTGAAACAACCACTGTTAGTTTTGAAATGAAGCCTTATTTTTAAATGAAACATGGAAGCATTTAATCTTGAATAACAGAAAGTTATTTCCTGTGGGAATGTGCCTTCTCTAATTTCAGTCCAAATGACTCAGTCCAACCCCTCAACTGATTTTATTCAACTACTAAATTGCATTCAACAGAAAGAGGTTGGTGGTTTTGGCAGAAATTAAGGGATTTCCACCCAAATCAAGCATGTTTGCTCAGATTAAGAGCAGTCATAAACCTTATCCTAAAATCTAGCCTGTGAGCAGACCTTCAGAGGCATGATGCTTGAGAGCCTGCATTAAGAGCTACCATTTTCTGTATGCTCGAAGCCCTGCTCACAGCTGAGGTGTGGATGCCGGGGAGCCCAGCACACTGACCCTGGGCTCATCTCCCTCCATTTGCTGAGTCCTGGGCTCCTGTTCCCATCACCTCCTCCATTGCCTCTCTTGATCTGTTGTTGTATTCACTGTTATTGGAGCTTCTCCTCTGCAGCTCAGTGTGTCAGGTCTCCAGCAGGGAATTAACTGTTTGAATTGCATGTTGTCCAGGTGTACTGTGAGCTGCTATGCAGGACATGGCCATTTGAAGACTGATGTTTTGGCGGTGTTACCATTGCCAAGCTGCAGCAAGGGTGCGTGAGCAGCAGCAGTAGCAGCTTTCTACTGACGTTCATCCCCAGGAAAGGTACACTGTACTTTTCCATGGGCTTTTATTTGATAGAGTTTAGCTTGCTGTGTTTCGTTGGTGGGAGAGAAGGGTATGTGTGATTATGTGTTGGGAGTGTCAAATGGATGATCAGTCATACTTTTAAGTTGGTCATTGCTTTCCCCTGTGACAGCAGTCACAGTAACCCATGCTTGGCTTCTGCATGCCCCTACCACAGTACAGGCATGAGTGAGTTCATTTCAGTAGAGAGCTGGGAAAACAAGGAAATTCCCCCAAGCACAGCACATGTGGGAATACAGCCAGTAGTTGAAGGGCAGCTTACCTGATGTTTCACACTCTACTGACACATGGAGGTTTGAAAGCAAAAGCTGACCCTCTCTATTTACTTATCTGCTTTCTCTATTTACTTTCAAAACAGCAAAGCTGATTGAGACTCAGCCAGAAGCAAAATTAAGACTTTGGGCAGTTTGTAGCCATAGTGAGGTTTTCTGCCCAGCCCAGGAACTGATGATCTGGCATTATCAGTTTGCACCTGTTGTGTCTCTGTTTAATTATTATCCTCCTTCTGAAGCCTCTCCCATCAGTCTCCCCTGGCAAAAGGTCAGAAACCTCTTTTCCTGCTCCTCTTGGCTAAAGGAGATGTCATTTATGAGCTTGGAGAAGTGGGCAGGTTGCTGACAGATCCCGGCTACCTACCCAGTACCTGGTAGGATGATCTCATGTGGCACAGTGCTCATCCAAGAGGACAAAGGACAGGAAGAGGTGCAGGGAAGGTGCAGCCGGAAAGGGGGTGTGTTTTTGTTTGCAAATGTTCTGACTTCGGGGCATCCCAGGAAAATGAAGTGAGAAAGGTCTTGAGATGACAGGGCAGCCTTGCAGGGTGCAACATGCCCCCTCACTCTTGCTGTGATGCAATCCCTTGGGAGCTCCCACCTCCGCATCCATGTAGGGTTTATTTTGTTTACAAAGATCAGATGTTTCCCACACACATACAAGCTGCTACTCACTGTGTTTACGATACCTGCCAGCACATCAGGCTATATCCAGTCCTCATGAATGTAGAGACATCTTATGCATTTTTTCTCCCCGTGACTGCCCAAGGGAGGCATTGTAGTTAAGAGCCTCTCTATTCAGCCTGAAGCTCCCGTGGCAGTTAATTTTCTCATCCTGACATGACTCAGTGTGCCTGTTCTCAGAAAATGCCTGTTTCTTCTCACCCTACTCAAGTTCTGTTGCAATACAGATGGAGGCAGGAAATCAGCTAAACCTCCATCCCCGGGGAAACTTGAAAAATCAGACAGACTAAAATTCATCTAGTGACCTTGGCCTGCTTTTGTGTGGTGATTTACACCAATGTAGAATACAAGCAGAAGGCATCGTTCAGCCTGAGAAAACTTGCACCCAGAATGAGGCCTCTCTCCTTGCTGTATGACAGCCAGCTCCAACCTTTCTGTTGATCTTGTGTCAGCACACAAAGGTGATGGGACAGGGAGAAGAATAAGCCAGAGGGACCCCAACTCTAGCTAAAAGGCTGTGATGGGTGGGACATCCTTCATGAATTCTTATCTTTATGCCCTCTTTTGGATAACTACCAAAAGCAGGTCCAGGAGCAGGGACCATATATCCAATCCTAACCTCTTCTTACTCGTATCTCTTGGCTTAGGGCCACAATGGCATACCAAGTAGCAATAGAAAGGCTTCAACATGGCTTTGCCTGCAGTATCCCATGGCCTGCTGGTTGGAGATGACTGGCCTCCAAACGAATAGGACACAAGCACTGCTCTCAGATGGGGCTGGCACACAAAGGACAGGCACTCTGAAGCTCTTGTGGCCAGTGGAGATCTTGGGGGCTGTCTGGGGAAGGGAAGAAAAGATGATGGCTTCCTGATGGCCTCCTCTCCAGCCTCCTAGAGGAGTTGTGGGAGCAAGGCAGCCTGGATTGCCCTCTGCAGGGCTTCATAGGCACTTACCTCCCCATCACTCACAAAGGGGAAGCAAGGTTGCCCTCTTGGGAACAGGGGCCTGGTGTTTGGGGCAGAGTGGTGCCAAGGTGGGCACCAAGAGGAGCCTGGACTCTGCAATCATCACCTCTGTTGGGAGAGCCCAGATTAGGCAAAATTCCAACATGGTGAAAGGTTATAGTAACACCAGATGACTGATGACTTAGAGGAGGCGTATCCAATTCTGCATATGCAGCAAGGCAGTGGGTTGCTTAGAAAATAACGTTTTTGGGAAGAATCATGTTTTGTGGGGACATATGTGCTGTCACAAAACTCAGCTGCATGGGGCTGGCCAGGGGTGGGTCTGGCAGGGAGGGGACAAAAGCTGTCCCAAAATACAAGTGCCCCACGGACCACTACGGCTCTCTCAATATGTCTCTCAGAAGCAGCAGTGCTAATATGGGCTTTTAAGGCTCTAACTGCCTGCCTCAAGCACTGCTTTGCCATTAACAGATGAGTCAGTGCTGGAGATCTGAATCCAACCACAAGCGCAGCTGGAGGCAGCTTATGAAGCTTATGAATGGTCGTGGTTGCACTGGCTGCTGTCTGAGCTGTATAGTTGATGGAGACATGCTTTAACCACCTGCCCGAGTGTGACTTCTGCACGCTGGCTTTTTATGTTACCTCTTGCTGCATTCATCATCGCTGTCTGGCAGCAACCACAGCAGAAGCAAGAGAAACTCTCAATCATTTGAACAGAGTTGCAGTGTTTCCTGCAGTCTCCCAGTGGCCGGTCTGGTGTTTCAAGCTTTGGGAAACGACTGCATCAATTCAGGTCTGTTTCAAACAAAACTGGGAGAGTGGGCCAGAAGTTAATTTTTCCACCACATTCCTGAATTCATACACCTTGCCATTTGCTGAAGTCAGTATTAAAGGAGCAGTGATGAACAGGTGGTACACCTGGCATATCTGCATGTTTGTTTGAGGATGGAACAGGGTGTGCAAGCTTTGCAAACCAGAAATAGCTATGATGAACAATATGAAGTACCAAAAGTGCTCAAATATTTGAGACACAATATCTATAACTACAGGCCCTGCTTAATGTGTCTTAATTAGTTGTTTCAATTTCCTGGGTTTGGAGAAAATACAAGTGTAGAAGTATTGCAAGAACAATACTGAATATACATGGTCAGAAGGAGAAAAATGATTCTGCAGAGGTAGGCTATACAGCCTGAGGCCCAAGGAAGAGGTACACAAGAAGTGAGACATCTAATATGCATCACTGCTGAGCAAAGCACGTTAATCAATGTGCACGTGACCCTCAACAAATTACTACCTGAGCATCTTTCATTACTTAAGAGAGAACTGTGTTCTTTCCTTAAGACTACATGACTTATGACTATATCCTCTGAGTCATATAACTTGTTGATTTTATAATTCTTATTTAAAACTATGTGATTTTACAGCCTCTTGGTATGATGTGTAGTAATTTGTAACACAGTCACTCCTGACACTGTGTGAATTAGCACTTGGCTTTGGGGTGCTGATAAGCCAAGATACTGTCCTGTCCTGCAGGTCCCTGAGCACTGACAGGACATCCATTCTTGGAGCCTTCCAGGGCAGAGTCCCTGAGATGCCTGTGGTCCCTGGCACCACCAGGCTTTTCCCTCTACTTTTTGTCCACCTTCATTTGTAGACCTCACAAGCTGGAGAGCTGTCTGCTGCTTCCTGACATGTTCACCTTCTGAGCAACCGGTATATGTAACAGCATTTTTTTCGAGGCTGGGAAGGTTCAACTCTCTAAATCCATTTCTAATGAGGGTTTCAGATTTGTCTGTATGCCCTGTTGTAGCACCAACCTGCTAATTACAGTGATCGCTGGTCTTATTGTCTGTGTTTGTGGCTTTCCTGGGTTCCAAAACATGCTGTCCTAGGGAGTTTGTGTGCAGGAGAGTGCCAGTCAGCAGCAAGTAGGGGAACGCAGAGGGGAATGCTCATCTGCAGGTCAAGACCTCACATGATACACACAGAGGAGCCACTTGTCTCTTGGCAAAGCCGTCTTCACGATATGCTTGGAAAACCCTTCAGACCTTTCCCTGCCAGATGCCCTTTGCCTGTGTTACTGCTGGTGAGGTACCTCCTTTGAGTTATTTGTGAACAGGTTTAACCGTAGGCAGTTGTCCTGCCTTCTGTCACTGTACGTATGCATTGCTTACCTCTGCATCTGACTGTGGCTGCAGAGCTGGGTTTTGGTGATTTTGTCTATCTCTGCTCTTTCGATCAGCTGTGTTTACAATGTGAAGCATGGCAGATGTTAATTATGCAGCAGAGGTTGTTTCCACTAAGCTCAGGTTTTAGTTACCGATTCAGCCTGTCCTCTGGTTCTGACACAGCTTTCATTACGCAGCAACGATGCACTGACCTAAAATCTTGGAGTATTTATGTCATGCTTCTCGACACCAGAAGCTGATGACTCATCTCCGTGCTGATGACCACAGCTTGGCTGGTCTGAACTGCATGCAGGTACCTGGGAAATCCTGAAGGGTTAGTGGAAGGTTATCTCTCTCCATCTGCTGTTACTTTTTTTGCTGTTATTCATACAAAACCAGCAAGAGTCATGGGTGTATGTGACTGTACCCACAACAGCAAGGAGGAGAGTTCTGGCTGCTTTCTGGTGACAGCTCAGTCAGCACAACCTTCAGAATTTGGTGCATGGTCCGTGAAGCACTGGCACTGGAAGGTAGCGCCTGCCCCTGCCTCTAGAAAGGACACTTCTTGTAAAAAGAATTAAGCGTAACTCAAGGTGTATCTGGGAGATGACTCCAGTTATTAGAGCCAACTGGGATGCAGCGAGATTTTTCTCATACAAGCTGGAGCACATCTTTTCTTGTAAAGGGTGGATACTGCTAGAGACAATGTATAATCTGGTCTGGAGGCTTTTCAGAGCTGGTGAGCAGCCACCAGAATTAGTCCTTCACATCATCAAGAGTGGAATATACGAAACACAAAAGAAGTTTCTTTTTGGCAGGTGTGTCAATGTTCTTTGGGTGTTATGGAAAGTGATGAAGGGAGAAGTAGAGCAACCAATGTTTCAAAATAGTGCACATAACCTTCAAAAAAAATCTGAACTCAAGTCTCATCTGTTTGTCCCCATTGAATGTACGCATCCTGCTAACTTTCTGTGCTGATGACAGTAAGCCAAATAAGCAGATAATGGCAGTAATACAAACCTCACATTAACAAAACAAGTCAAAGGAAAGTGAGTCCTTTGAACTCCATGAGATAACACTAGTGATATCTTGTCTCAGGGATCTATTTGGTGATGAAATTAGTATACTTTATGAATCAGACCCTGTGCTGGTTTAAATATTTGTTTATCCTTGCAGGTGTGTTCAATACTGTTTTTTTCCTTATAAGTTAACCAAACAGGTCTCTGGATTGTCAATAAATAGGTGTGAATTTTGCCTAAAGCAAACAATGAAAGCAATTATTAGGAAAGTACATTTGTGCCCACAACAAGCTTTGTCTTGCCCCAAACCTTGTCCTATTTACTATGTGAACACTGATGGACAACCCAAGCCCTTTGGCCAGAGGCCCAGCTCCCCACCCTGGTGCCTTGGCTGGCCACCAAAAAGCACCATGGGCTACCAACCCCAGCAAACCACAGAGGCAGGAGAAAGTGGAAGCCCCACAACAGGAGCTCATTTGTGTTTCTGAGCAGCTCTAGTTTGTAATCCCCTTGGGACAATCTTGCCTTGTTAAGAGGTGAGCAGTATTACAGAAGAGTTGGTACCAGCTGTCATATTAAAAAGGTATTTGTGCAAAGATTTACATTAAGAAGAGAAAATAGGTGTTTGAGGAGGCAGCAGTTGAGTTTAGATATTTGCAGAAGTCCCTGTCACTGACCGTGGCCTCACAGGAGAAACACTCCTTTAGTCTTGTCTTCTGTCTGTCCTTCACGATATTTTCAAAGTCCTAAGCACAATCCATGGACCTGCTACCAGCATCGCATCTCTCCTGATCTTGCCTGGGCATTCTGCCCAGTCTCTCCCCTGGCTATGCCAGCCCCATTGCCTCTCCTGCCTTGGCCTGCGGGTTTTCTAGTCCTTAGGCTCTTGCTTCCTGGTGCAGTGAGGCAGAGCACATGGGGTGCTGCCAGGGTATGTTATGCCCTGGGATGCTGAGCAGCTGCCAGCAAGTGAGCTCACTGCTTGGCACATTGATGGGGGAACATGCCTTCAGCCTCTGCTCTGCTTGCCCAGGTGGCTAGCCCTTTACAGCCTTCCTCATCAGCTTAGAGAACTGAGCAAATAAGCTGTCAGATCCTCCCTGGCTTTAGGGCATACAAGACTGCAAATGGCAAATGATAAATCCTTCTGCGGCTCTCTTGCCACTGTCCCTTTCTGGCCTGGTACCAATGCCCCTTCTCCCGACATTATTCAATATGCTTTCCGTGGTGGACTACCACATAGCTGGAAGTAAGCATCCCTGATCCTTGTCCAGTTCCCTTGGAGAGCAGTAACCGTCAGCTCAGAGAACAGCTCTACTGGTTTATGCATGTTGCTGAGAAAAGTCTAGCAAGTCAAACTTTCCTGACTAGTTACTGCAGGAGACTGTTGGATTTTGTATCATACTTTACCATTTTGATACCTGAATATGGAAACTAAATTCCTGTTCTTTCTGCTGTCTGAGCTGGACAGCACTAGCTTTACAGCAGCAGGATCGACTGCACTTTGCCAAGCACACTCCAGCTTTCTTGTTCTCTCTAGTTACTGAAACAGACAGGCAATAGCTGTGACTCATGCTGGCTGATGAAATATAAGTGGTGTCTAAAAACCACAGACTCATTATCCACCATTACTTACAACCATCTGTGGTAGAAAATGAGATGACTTTTAAAGGATTGTGAATGGGGTTTAAATGAAACGTTTCCTATTGTCTGTTCTTCTACGCATGCAAAGAGAAGGAGCCCCCATCCCATTCTGCTCTGCACTGCCTTCAGTAATTTCTTCTCAGCTGGAAAGCAAGAGCCCCCAGCTCTAATGGATGCAGTGAGGCCACCTCCTTCTTCAGGGGTGACCGTGGCTCTTATATCAGCTTTGTCACCCTGTTCCTCACTTTACATGAGTGGGAAGGTAGGAAAGAGGAGAGAAGGGAAGGAATATATCTCTGGCCACCTCTGTAGTTTACGCATTAGCATGTGTTAAACACCAGACACAGCAGCGGTGAGATTGCTTTAAAATTGTTAAGTCAGTAATCCCTGGTTGATGACTGTGTTCTGTGAAATGTGTCTCATGAAAAACCTGTGAGAGACAGGCAATGAGGTCCCATTTCAGTGGCAGTAAGCATGGGAAGGGGAACGCACTGTCCCTCCAGAGTTAGGGACTGTCTCCAGAAATTGCCTAGATTAGCCTTGCACTTGACACCTCCAGCTGTAATGAGTTTCAAAGGGTGACCTAAAACCTCAGTGCACTGACCTTGTTGAACAGAGCTCCAAGATGTGACTTTAGCACCATCTACAAGCTCCTACAAGGCCTTAGCAGCCCCAATTACAAAAAAACAATGTTTCTCATACCTTTCTCAGACCTTTTAACCTTCTGGAGGAAGAGGTCCCCAGATACAAACAGAAGCAGATGGTATAGAACCTTACTGGTGAGGATAGTCAGTCCCTCAAGCAATTTAACTCAGGAACTGAATTGTTTCAACCTTTATTTCAAGACAAGTGCATGTACATATCTATACGTAGGTCGGTCTAGTTCAGCCTGAAAGTGCAGAGGAATCGGTGTGTGAAATGCCCTCTCCTATTCTAAACTAGAAAGGGTGCACCCTTCTGAGGTACAAATCCATCTGTGTTCAGGCTTAATCTTTCTTGCTGTCCTGTGCACCCCTGTCCACACCACTGACAAGGACTCCCATGCCTATGTTAGCCCACATTGGGAAGCACAAGCCCTGCATACCATGGGAGAGAGCTGAAAGTGAAGCCAAGCTGTAAAAAAAATAAAGTATGTGAAAATTTCATGTAGTTTTCATACTGGTGAAAATATCTGCTCAAACACAGTGAATTCATCAGCCCCCGCCCCAATGGACACCTGCAAATTACGAAGGAAAATTTTATTAGCTTTTAGGAAGTGAAACACGTTCTCACTTCATCCAGGGAGTGTGACCATCCCCAGCTTGAGGGCAGAGTGCAGATGCTTTTGGTCTTGATGGCAGGCAGAGCAGCCAGAGATAAGAGCCAAAAACGTCCCTTGCAGTTGGGGAGGAGCATCCTGCAGGTCAACCCACAGCTCTCAGTCCCGGAGATGAGAAAAAGCTGCTTCTCGGCACTGCGTGAATAATTGCTTCAGCCACGGAGGTTTCCCCTGGGGCTGTGACCTGACCCTGGGCAGGGAAGTTCATAAAATGTACCAACAACAGCATAAAGCATATGGAAAAGCTCACCAAGGCCTGAAAGATTTTCTTAGCTGCCTTTGGCACTTGAGCCTCAGGAGTGCTCAGCCAGGAGGAGGTCGGCCAGGGAGCCACGGCTTGCGGCAGCACTGTGTCCATGTGGCAGCAAAGCTCCAGTGCATTGGGAGCATCTGCAAAGAGGAGCTTAGCGCTGACAACACAAAGTCTGAACCCTTCCCAGTGTTTCTAAGAAATCTGAAGTAACATTCTTATGCCTATAGTATAAATACATAAATACTTTTAACAAAAGACCAAAAGACTTTGGAATGCATACAGCCAACAGTGAGATACTGAAATGTTGCTGGAGTTCATTCGAGCCAGGTAGTCAACTTGCCCTTGAAATCTGCCCCACTCCAACCAAAAATACAACCATTGCTGGCTGTGCTTGGGTCACGTGCTGCCTGCAGCGCGGGCAGGGCAGGACTTGTCTTCAGCAGCCACAAGCTGTAACAAGAAGAGGGATGCACAGCCCAGGGTCACTGAGAGTAGTCTGACTGTAGCAGGAGCCAGGCAGGGAGCACATCGGTGCACAGGTGCAGTATGGAGGTTGTGTCTGTGAATCTCTCTGGTGCATACCTGTATGACAAGGCCTACTGTGAGGCTCACGGGAACCACCTGAGTCCTCCCAGAGGAAAGGATGCGCAGACCTGCAGGTTTTACTTGGTCCATTAGAGAGAACCCACCAAATCCACAGCCTTAATGTTTTTCCATATTTTTATCATTTTTGGGTTAAGCCAGTCTGTATGTGTGTAGCTGGAGGAAATTCTCCTTCAACTTAACCACTCCAAGACCTGGTGTCAAGATATAAGTGTCCCACCAGCTATTCCCTTGGCTCAGGCTTCAGTAGTTTGTAGATAGCTGGAACATCCAGTGGGCCTCTGCTCTTAAAAGTTGCTCCTAAAAACATCATAGTCGCTGCAGGACCTGTGTTTCTGATGTCCAGTGCAGTCCTGGTAGCTCATTTCAAAATACCACCTTCCTTTCATGGCCTTTACCTGCCAGAGAGCGTTTATCTGGATCACTGCAAAGGAAGTCCCTTGTCGCCTCTTCCGTGTTTCCTGCCTTGCCGGGTAAAGGGCTGTTGAGCAGATCTGTTCTCCTCCTTCTCCAAATGGCTTCAAGACACTTGAGGTATCTTCCTGATTTACCAGAATTTTATTTTAGCAAATATACAGCACATTCGTACTATATACAGATACTGTCAAGTAAACAGAGAAACCCAGGATTTCTCTGAATATGAGCTAAGCTTAGGTGACTTTCTTTGGCTTTCATTTCTGTTCTCTTCAAAGGCTCCATGCATCCCTTCCTCCAGTGTTAGAAAGATCCATCCCACGTAGCAAAACAGCTGCAGAGAGCTCCAAAGAGATGAACATGGCATGCACTATATAAAGCCTGTTTGCACTGTGATTTACCTGCACTCCGACTGGGGCTCTCCACTGCCCTAAGGAAGGCGGCTAGAGCAGTCTGCCTGTACAAGTACAGCCTGTGAGAACAAGCCTCCCACAGGGAAATGGATTGGTAGGAAAGGCTATACGTTACACGTTACATTCCATGCATCATGTTCTACAGCGAGCAATTGAAGGGACTTAGTAACACAAGGCTAAACGACAAATCCGAGATGTGGGCATTGGACTTGGTCCACAGGGTGATGTTATCTTGATCAAACAAGTAGAGCACTGTGGTTAGATTTACTGAGTTGCCACTGCCCTGGACAGTTTGCTCCCAAAGGTCAGTGCTGGTCTTGCTGTCTGTCTTCCCCAGTGTCAGCTTCAGTGAGTTCTCCAGGTCACGGAAAAAGATAAAGCCCTTCAAGGACACTAGGTAGAGGCCATCACAGGTGATCATGATGGAACCATTTCTGATCTGAATAGAGCCTAGTTCAGCAGTGAGATTCATGGCTACTCCTTTGATGCTTTCACCTGGCATGGAAGAAAGCAAAGATGATCCCATGATGACAAATGTCTTCTTGGAAATGGGTTGTTTTATATAGACTGACTGCAGGAAAGGTGGGAAAATACAGAAAAGGAAGAGAGTGAACTAGAGAGTAGGGCAGACCAAAGCTAGAATATCATCTACTCTAGACAGGCATCATCTGCAGGGGAAATATCTAGGTTCCTACTCCTAAGCAAGCTGTGCCTTTTGGACTACAACTCTACTCTATATGACTTATTCCAAGTTTCTATTTATGCACTTTTTATTTACTGTATGTCTTACTTAAAATACAGACATGTAAGCAAGCACTTCTGTGAGTTTAGGAAGCATATGTTCCTAAAAAGAACACAAAGACAGTAAATAAGTGTTCAAAGCTGGAAGGAAGAGAAAATGTTTTGTCTGTGGAGATGCTGATAATGTAAGTCCTTGTCTTTGGGTTTGGCCTTGCTTTTTTTTTTTTTTTTTTTTAACAGAAGACAGGATAAAAGAGCAGCATAGAGACAGAAACGGAAGAAACTAATACGGAGCAGAGTAAGGAGAAATTAAACAAGAATTTAGCATGAAAGGTTTTCTCTTGAAACAAGCAGTAACAGTTCCCACAGCTGTGCTGGAAATGTTTTCCTGCTGTGCTTCTGGGTTTCCAGCTCACCAGCTGAAATCCCTGGGACATCACCAGATCTCCTGGCAGACAACACAGCCCCTCTAGGGTAAGGCCAAATTTCTCAAGATTTTTCTCTAAGAACATGGATTTCTACTAGGTTAGACTCATTGCAACTTTACAATATTAGCTGAAAGTAAAACTGTCAACAATATTTTTAGTATAACTTAAAAATTTTAGTATTTGCTTCTATCGTTGAGGTATGTCATCGGGTAAAACATTCAATGTAACTGGCATGCAGAGCACCACTATTTCTGCTACTGTGTGTACACTCGCTCACCCACTCTTCTCCAGGAAATCATTTACATTTTTCATATATCAGGAAATCATTGACTTGCTTAAGAAATACCCCAAGAGCACGCTGTGTGTACTGCGTAAATTCTCAAAAATACTTTTCTTCTTCTTTCGTAGAGTGAACACTTGGTTTAGTAGGTAGGTAAGGATTGCAGAAATCCACACGGATTTTCAGGATTTTTTCTTCCGCTGGGGGAAAACCCTTCAGTTTGGTTTTGGTGTCTTGCGGCACTGGATCAGATTTGGCCCCTCTCCCACCCCTGACAGCTCTCCTGGCACCTTCCTCCACCAGAAGGACCAACCATTGCTGTGACACGAAGCCCTTAACAGCCTCCGGCATTTTAGGGGCCACCAGCCGCCACGCTGGTCCCTGGGGACCGCGGGCCGGTACTGGCCAGAGCGGGCAACCCGGACCCCTCCCGGCTACCGGGGAGAGCCCTCCGGGGGCACCGGAGTACTGGGGGGTGCAACCTAGGGAAGACGGGAGCCGCCGCGGAGTATAGAGGGAGCCTTCTGGGGGTACCGGTGCCCCGGGAGACCCCCGCCGGAAACGCTCCGGGGAGCCGGGAGCCGTCCGGTAAGCGGGCGAGCGGTGCGGCGGAGCCGGGAGCCATCCCGAGGTGCCGGGAGAGCGCTGGGCGGCAGCGGCTGCTGTGCGGGGGCAGCACGCCGGGGGTACCGCCGCTCGTCGAGGGGTCGGAGGTCCCTCCCGGGGTGCCCCCCTGCCCCGATGCCCACTCACCTGTGTACCGGATGTGGGTCCACGGCACTTCGTCGTTCCGAGGCTGAAAAAAAAGAAGAGAAATCCGCGTTAACGCACTGGGCGGGCCCCTCGCTGCCGCCCCTAGCGCTTTCGTTTCCCCACCGGGACCTGGACCGGGACCGGGACCGCGCCCCCACAAGCGCCGCAGGCAGCCTCCGCTGGCACGGTTGCTGCTAGCCAGCTATGCTCTTTACCTGCTTTTATATCGGTATTATGAAATACGATTTTAGAGGGTTTCCTAGCCACCCCGACTTCCAGCCCGGCACTGAGCCCTCCAGTGCACACCAGGTAGCGTTGGTCCTGTTCAGAAAAACGGCCTGGTGAACATAATCGAGTCGGACCAAACAGTAAGGGAGGGACCTTGGGGTGCAGAGTCTCTTCTGCATGACCTCCCTCGAGCCTGACTTACAGCCAAGGGTTCCTCTTTGCAGAGCTTGGACCCAGAGGTGTCTTCTCCTGCAGGGCACTAAGAGGTGGATCCCGCTTTATGGTAGCCTGGACTTTGGGGTCAGGCTGTTACTGGATGTGTGTTTCGCAGTGGCTCCCTTAGAACCACATCGAGACACGTTTAAAATTCATTGAGTATAAAAGAAAAAGTGAATGAAAATACAGAAGTGTGTATCTTGCTGTGATCGGATACACAGAACACCAGATTTCTGTATTAGATTTTTAAATCTGAACTTTGCATCTCAAACCCATCTCTCATCTTAACCACAGGAGGCCCAAATCTGCAGCCTCTTCACAACCACAAGTCTTCAGCATTTTACCTGATTAGAGAGTGAAAGGTTAGGCTCACTGCTCCATGTTCTTCTTGTTACCTGTGCTGTAGGTTTCCTAAAGGACAAGGTGGGCTGGTGATACGTGTGTTGGGCTGACTCTCGTGTATTTGGCTGCATGTGTAACAGGAACAGAGCAGCCCCCTCACTCTGAGAACAGGGACCGTGTTGGAAAAGAGGAGAGAGTGAGCACAGACATGCAAATCTGCAGGTTCAGTGCTGCACCCTGGTAAAGGCAAGTGGCAGGGGAAGGAGGTCGGAGCTGGCACGGTCTGTGCTCCCGGAGGGGTGGGGTGGGTGCTGACAGTGGGAAAGATCTGCTCTGGCACCCTCTAGTGCTGTCACAGCTGATGCTCTGCCTCTTGCCACTGGCAAGGCTGGATTTGACAACCAAATACAAGATTTTATTGCACATTGGCTCTGGTGGAATTGTCTCCCCCCCCCATTACTGGTTCTATCCATTGCCTCGGCAGCTTGAGTATTACGCTTAGTCTATTTCTGGACACCTAAGTGCATGAGCATTTCACTCTCTGGCCCAGGCAGCTGGGATTTCCAGGTAGTTTCCCAAGAAGACGATAGCCAAGCACAGGACCGCTGAGTTTCTGAGGTCAAACAACATCTACCACAATCTGCCCGATCTGGCCACTGGTGGACCAGGGTGTATTAAACGCAGTCAGCTTGGATGACAGTCTTGTAGCAAATGTAAGAATACCAGCCCCATTGTCACTAACGCACACTACCTGTCTTACATATCTCTGCTAAGTATTGCATGATCTCAAAGCACTTTGCTTAGTAAATTCTGCTGAGGAGAGAACGTATCTGTAGGACTGGATGGATGTCTGCAAGTTGTAACATAGTCCCCTCTTTCTCTGTTCTGCCTTCTTATGGTGTGTGGGAAAGGATGCCAGGAGGGCTGAGGAGACAGATGTCCTCCTTACTGACTGCTTCAATTTCCCTGCATCATTTACACATGGAGTTACCACATAATTTTTGCCTGTTCTGGACCCCCAAAACATGAGATTTCCTTTAATCTGGGACACTGCGTCTGGAGCTGTGCCACGTGACAGAAGTTTCATGAATAAGTTCGTACTGCACAAAGCACAAATTTCAGGGGACTGTAGCAATACGTGCTGATTGAGAGGACTACTGCGGTCACATGCCTGACTCCCTGTGTCATGCAGATTGCAGATGGCTGTGCAGTCGAAGTGGCTTGTACCTTCTCTACACCAGGAGATATTAGGATTATGGCCATATCTTCCTTAGCTACATTAAACCTCTGCACAATTACTCCTCCTACGCCTTTTCCTACCCTGTTCAGGCAAAACTGTTGCGCAACAGATCATTAGAAGTTTGAATTCCCAACAGCTGCTCAAGGCTTTTACCTCCTATGCATTTGCCATTGAGGAGTTTCACACCCTCTGACTGCACCTGTGAGTGGCTTGCCCATGCCCTGATCCCAGCTGGTGTGGCAAGAGGATGTAATTCCAGCAGAGATGGGAACTCACAAGCTTTGCAGATGCAAAAGCAGACTATCGCTACCTTTTTTTTTTTAACTTGCTTGTTTGAAAATCACAGCCAAGGCTTGCTCTCCAGGCAGCATCGTGACAGAACCCAGATCACAGTCCTTTTTTTGTTAAGCATGGTCTGGGCTGCACATGCTGACTTTCCTGAGTGTGTGCCATGATAGTATTTGTGCTGTGTTTCACAGAACAGTCCAGGGTAGGGTTTTTTCAGGAGCCATGAGGACAATGGAAAGTAATCAAATACGGTCTTGCTATGAAAAAACACAGCTACTGTCTTGCTTCTAAAGTTAGTGTGGCACTCTCCAGCCCTGGAGAGCAGAAGGAGACTCTTTCCAAGAACAGGGACAGCTGCTTGGTTGCTCTCATGGACCAGCACTCCCAACCTGCCGCTCTGATGCTGCTGTGCCCTTACTTTGATGAAGTCTGTCTCCCTGAACTGCCTCAAGAGTCAAGTCAGATTGGTACTGCTGCCTCTTAGATAGATATTTGTATGGTCAGCTCTTGGTTATCCTACTGATCCATGTAATTCCAGTGCAATGAAAGCCCACTCTGTACAGCCTGTGAGACCACTGCTGCACAGCATGGTGCAGTCAAAACAGGAAACCATGGTTATCTGCTTAAAATAATAGAAACCAGTTCTACACCTGCAATTAGCAAGTGTTTAAAACTGAAAAGGTCCTCTGGTGGCTTCCAGGGCCTGGGCTTGTCTTCTGCTGCAGTCGCTGCTCCTCGAGCACCCTGTTTCAGTTGTTTCTGTTGAGGAGGGAAACTCCAGGCACATACTGTGTCCCCTCCTCAGCTGCTGCTCTCTTGGGTTTGTAAGGCTCACAGGCAGCAATGCCAGCCCTGCCATCTTCCTCTGGAGGAGGAGGAAGATTTGAGTTAACATTTTTACAGAAGAGAGAGATACTGAGAGATGAGGAATCACAAACACAGTGTGACCCAGGAGAGGTTTCTGCACCTTGAGCAGTATCATAGCTTGCCCTTCTCCGTTGGCTTACACTGCAACTTCTCTCTCCCAAAGTAGTGGAAGGAGGACTGAACTGAATGAAAAGTTTTTTCTTTCAGTGTTATCAGGGTCATAATTCTACACTTTAATAACCTCTGTGAGACTCAGGTCAGTGAAAGTTGTGTGGAGCATGAGGGTTTTCATTAAACAGCAGAGGACCCAGAGCACGAGGCCATCCCTCCCTTGCATGGTTACGTGCCTGGCTGGCTTCTCTGCCAAGTCTAAGTGAGAGGAAAGAATGAACTCTGGTAACATGAAGCACAACAAGCTTTAAAGTGGTACATAGCTCCTGGAGAAGATGTGGGAGGAGAAGTAGCTAGTGCAGAAGCAGCACTGAAAAAGCAGTAAAAGGCTGTTGACAATCCACCAGCCTGCAAAGACTTGAAAGTGGCAAATGTATTTGCTGCAATTTTTGCTAAGGTATTCTAAGTTTCAACCATCTCTGTTATTTATATTGTTTGCAGTGGTGTTATATGTACACGAAACTCTCTCTGGCCAAATCAGCCTTTCTCTCTTTCATGTACACCCACACAGAGGCTGTCTTCTGCAAATATAAGATGACCTAAAGCCTGGTATATGTGCAGGCTGAGAGTGCTGAAATGCTTCAGGTGTCTTGCTAGAGATGTGACAAGCTAGCTTGCTCTGTCACATATCTGTCTGCACATATAGTAAATTTTAAAAGTTCAGGAGGTGTTTATGAGCAACCTGGGTCACTTGTTGAAAACAAATATCTACCCAGATGATCCCATTTAACTAAATGGAAATAACCATGAGTCACTGCAAGTAGGGGAAAGAGCGGGACGGAGGCAGACCTCCCCTGGCTGGTGCAAAGAGCATTCTTGGAATGATCCCCTTCCAGACAACCTGTCCCTAAACCCTGCACTGGACAACACTGGATGTTGTTTTGAGGACAGCCAATGTAAAAAAAAAAGAATGACAATCATTAAGGAAAAGATTAAAAACTTGGGGTTTGAATAGGGATAAACCTAAATGCTTTTTTTCTTTTCTCAAAAAAAATTAATAAAGCCCATACAAAGCTTTACAGGCCAGCAGACAATGGGTTGAACATGAGCTCTTACCGTTGAGGGTTGCAGAGAATCTATACCAAGGTAAATCAAGCAGGCAAGCAGTAATATCCACTGAGCAGCCGCAGACACGAGGTGCAGTGTGTTCCTAACCTGTCCTCTTTGCCAGCTCTTCCACTCATCCTCTGCAGGTTCCCTTTCAGGATCCATCTGGTCTTGGTTTCTCAGCTCTGCATCTGTCTGACCTTCCATCTCAGCTGTACTGCCAGCAACTGCTGGGGAAGGGGCCAGGAGCACAGCAGGAGCCTGGAGGAGCAGGGAGCAGATGTGCTAGGTGCTCTTGACCCAGGAGCAGAGATGAAGTGAAGACAGTGCCTTCAGGAGACTGCTTTATGCACACAGAAGCAGGCGGGGAACTTCTTTGTGACTAATCTGAATTTCCCCTTCCTTCCTTTCTTTCTTTCTTTCTTTTCTTTTTTTCTTTTTTTTTTTTTTTTTGGTGTGTGAATGTGGGGGCTGATTTATTGCATCCCAGTTCAGTTTTGACTAAGGGCCTTTAGAAGTAGATGTGTTTATGTCTTTCATAGCTTGAGCTGTGGATGTCTTGATATGTGATGTTTCCAACAATAGCTAAGAGTTGGGTGGACAGTACTTGCCTTCACTTGTTCTTTGTCAATAAAAGCTCTCAATTTTCTGTTCACCCTCAAGTGGGGGGTTTACAGGGCTGGCTCCCTCCCTTAATAGCAGCATATAATGCTTCTGAAATCTCTTTTCTTTAAAGAAGCAGTGAATAGGAATGGATGTAGGGCAGTGGACAGCATAAAGAATTGGAGAGAAAAATATGCACTTTCCATTTCTCTTCACCTTTGTCTTCTACCCTTAAAGCCATGGGATGCTGCATGAAACCCAACAGGGAGAAAATGGAGAACTGCGTGCAGGGAACATCCCTTTTTGCATACACTGAATCCCACAGCCCAGGGAATGCAGTTGGAGGGCCACCCCTGGTCCATCCCAGCTTTCCTCCTGGAAGAAAATTGCCTGTCGCTTAGGACACCAGCACCTCCCCTTCGCTTGGTCTTCTTGTGACATTTGCTTGTGCTGCGCGGAGCTGCTAAATGTCAGTTGTCTGCAGCAGGGACCATCTTCTGTGCTTATTTTGAGTGACAGGCTTTTGCATCCTTTTTGAGGGCAGTCCAATACCCTCTTTACACTGCTCTTGTAGCCAGAATTATTTCTGTTGTAAATTAGCATGTCATGAAGTCAGGCGCTGCCTCCTCCCAGTGAGGATTGGGTCCGTTGGGAGCATTATCATCTGTCTGTCTTTCAGGGATGAGTTGTCAGAAGTTTCCCTTCCCCAAAATGTGCTCTCTTAACCTGTCACAAGGCACATGTCCTGACAAACATGTCCTCTGCATGCAGAGGAAGCAAGGGTAATGTTCTTTCATGTTTTTTTGCATCTAGGGAAGAATATTTCCTATAAATATAAACCGAATGAAGGGGGGAAGTACAGCAGCTGGGTAATCAACCTGCTGTGAAGACACCCCGCCCCTTTCCACCTTTGTTCTTGAAAAATTACCTTGATTTGCCAGTAGCTGGTGGATTGAGTCAGGAATACCCACTGGGGTTTGCCTCAAGAGCAACCCAAGAGTTATGGAAACTTACTAAAGAAGGTTCAGCTTTCACAATTTCCATTTGTTCTTGAGTGGGTGGAAATTCTTATCCTGCTTCCACTGGCAGCTGCTCGCCAGGGCGCGCTTGGAGGCCCTGGCTGAGCCCCAGCACAATGAGAGGCCCTGGGAACAACCCTAACCTTCCTTCCTTGTCCAAAAATATGACTGGTGCCGCGGTAAGGAGAGTTTGTGCTGCCTCTGAGCGGTTCCCTCTGATTTAGAGCGTGAGTTTGGAGGCAGGACTTTGACACCTAGCGGTCACACAGCGCCTGGGAGCCTGGGCTGCCCCGCACCAAGCTCAGCATCAGCTGCAACTGCACTTGGGCTTAGCCAAGCCCTGTAGAGGAGTGAAGTGATACCGTGGGGTGCTGTGGAGGCATGCTGAGGCTGGGGGGATGTGGAGAAGGAGAATGTTTGCTCCCATGGGTCTGCATGTCCTGACATGTCTAGGTGCTTCCTTAAAAGGTCCCCAGAAACACATTCACCCTACTTGCAGCCCTGGTATCCATCCATAAAGGGGCTTGGTGGAATGAGGGAGCCCAGGGAGACTCTGGAGATGAGGAACTCTCACATGTGGCGTCAGAACAGCTTCCCGGGTGGGGAACAAATCCAGCTCTGTGTCCTTCGCCCATGGGCAGGGATCTCAGCTACCTGCAGTGCAGATGGGTGCTGGTGGCAGCTGGGAGGTTGGGACCCAGCTGTCCTGCTTCCACAGGAAAGGTGAAACAGGCTTGAGCGGGCTGTCCAGGCTGTGCAACGCCTGAGCAAGTGCCTCCTTGTGCCTAGAGGTCCCTGCTGTGGGGATGTCTCAGGGGCAGACATCCCCAGACCCCTATAGCTTGCAGTCCCCCATGGCTGAAGCTGCAGCTGAAGCAGGCAGGCACGGAGGAGGGCTGTGGGGCCAGGGCTGCCCAGTACCTGTGTTTCTACCTGTAGCGAGTGCCGTGAACGAGTGACGAGAGAGGCAGCTAGCTGCAGGCCTTGCACAGCCCAACAGCGAACTCGTCAGTGTTTCAGCGGGGAATCACAGAAGGAGTGCACGCAGTCATGATGCTGCGGCTGCCTTCCTGGAAGTGCAGGCATCGCTGTGTATCAGAGCAGCTCTGTTGAGCACAGACAGCCTGGGCTGTTACACCCTGGGCTCTCCGCCACCGCTCCCGCCAGGAAAGGAGGCTTGGTTTTGCTCTTTGCTACTTAGATTCTGCAAAAATGCCAGGATGCTGAGCTAGGATGTTCCAAACTTGTGTGATCCCGTAATTCTCACATTTTGGGTACATGCCTTTGAACCCAACAAGAGCTCTCACCCATTTCCATCTCCTCCCTCCGAGACTCTGGATCTTGCACTCGTTTTGTTTCTAATACCCTAAAAAAAAAAATGTGGGTGGAGGTTGTGTATTTCTGAAATTGCCTCCTCATTTCTGTACTCCCCCAGTGCAAGTGTCGCTCAGCCTGGGTTAATGAGACTGGTAGCACTGAGGATCGAAAGCTACATGTCAAGTTATGTATCTGGCATTGTGTCCGAAACAGGAAAGAGGACAGCTCATTCAGAGGCATCATACACCCCTATGCGCAGACTGTCTTTTGCGGTTTTAATCACCTTCAGTTTGTCCTCCTGCCTTGCGTAAGAAAATCCAAGTACATGCCGATTCGGTGGCTTTAGACATGTGCTGTCAGAGCCTCTGCTGTCCCTCCTAGAGGAAACCTTCCTGGCCGTCACCACCCCGGTGCATTGCAGGTTTGCTGCACACACCCAACAATTGCCAAAATTTGCTGCCTTGATCAAAATTATTTTCGTCCCTCTTCCACAGGGACCCTAAAGCTGGAGTCTCTTGGGGTTTTTCTCAACTCTTTCCAGTCATTGTGCCGTTCTAGTGACGGGGCGAGCAGGCAGGAGGCTTTGGGGCTCTGTGAGCCTGTTGGCACTCTGCTGCAGACCCTGGTTATTTGGTCATCTCAGTAATTTTCCAAAGAAATGCCTCTTGGTGGTACATGCAGCCACGTTATTCCAGCAAGGACTGAAGGAAACTGGAGTTAGTTGGCAGTATGGCTTGCTGGGTTTGGGGTTTTTTTTACAGCAAACTGAGACCTCTTATTAGGCTGCCATTTCTGGGCTTTCCCACACCAGGGAGCAGAGGGTTTTAAAACCTTGGCTAAAGCATGTTGGTCACAGTTAAGGCTAAATCCTACAGTGTCATCGCTGTACAAGGTCTCAGATGCAGCTTGGAGCCCCAGCCATGAGGCTGCTGTGCACCAACCAGCAGGACAGGGCAAAGAGCATCCTCACTGCAGACCACAGCCCCTGGCCCACATGGAGCACCCCATGTGTGGAGTCACAGGGCAGGGGCCCTTGCCCAAAGCCTGGCAGCCCTTGCTGGCACCCTCCTCAATTTAGTTCCTATTTCCCGAGAAAATGCTCTCAACACCCCAAAAGGAGGAATTGGGGAATTATATAGGAGAGTTTAAGTTCTCAGAAAAACAGTGAAACAACCAATAGAACTGTTTGTAAACATTGAGAAGGAAAAAGGAAATGAGCAGCAACCAGTGTGGGTTTCCAAGAACACAACCTAATATTGTCTTGTGGGGCAAGGAAGCCTCTTGGGCAGAGGAGTAGCTGTGGGTATTCACTGTGCAATTCAGTAATAGTTTTGACTGTCTTTTTCATAATATTCATGAAGCATGGTCTGTACGAAACTGCTGCTCAGTAGAAGCGGAGATGGTTGAGTGATTATTGATGGTTTGCTGTCAAAATGGAAGGACACAGCTTGTCTCCTGGGACCGGCCCTTCTGCAATGTGCCTTTCACTTTAGGGACCTTCTGGGCCCTCTGGCAAGCCATGCAGAATAGGCACATTCTCACAGGTGAGATCTGGCCTCTTGGTTCTTTCTGGTAGTCTTTGCCTAGAATCTAAAGGTTTGGCCTCCAATTGGAATAAAATACTAGGAGAAAAATGCTGTTGCTCTCATTGCTGCCATCAAGTAATACAACTTATGCCCGGGCTTTTTTCTTGGGTGTGGTTGCTTATTTTCTGCCAAGGCTGTCTTTGCCTTGAAAATTACCGGTCACATGGTTTGATTTAGTAAAACAGTGGGAAACAGCAAAGGAGGCCCTGCAGTTATATAGGAGGGGGGAAAAAGCAGGGTGCTACAAAATCAAGATTTTAATCCAGGTCCTCCTGCTCAGCATGTGCCCCAGCTATTGTCATTTAATGTTTTTGTCCACTCCAGAAATAAAGTATTTTCTACCTAAGGCAGATTTATTTGCCAAACACAAGGAGTTTTGCCTAAAAAGTTTGTGGACTCCAGTGTCTCTGAACCATGTGAACTATCTCTTACTCTTGATTTCACTTCCATGTGGCTTTTTCTTGCTCCTTGCTTATAGCCACTCTTTGGCTGATGTGTGCGTCAGGGATTTCTGCTGGCAGAGGCACCGAGCCAGTAGGAAGGAGCTTACGTTAGATTACTTTTGGCAGTGTAAAATAGAGAAGGAAATTGTGAACATGCGTGAAATCACAAATAAAAATATTGACATTTATGTGGAATGAGGATTTTGTGGGGAGATCCCAAAAGAGGAGTGTCCGCTGAGGTAAATCCTGCTGTGCCTCATCCCAGAGGGCTGTGCTGGGATTTTTCTGAGCAAGCTGCTTTATGGCAGCAGTGGGGTGAACAGTGGATGAGTTCCCTGGGGCACACCTCCAGCAGCTGCTGGTTCCTCACTGCTGTGGACAGAGTCATTTTCCCTGTCTGTCACAGTCTTTGGGGCAAGAGAAGGCTTTTTTCCAAGAGGACCCAACGCGGAGCTCTGGCTGCACTGGGCACGGCAAAGCCAGGCAGGATTAGGACCTGCCCCTCTGACAGTGCTGGCACCTTTTCTTGGTGCTTAGAGACTGTGGCATGCCCAATGCCTAGGGGCAGGCTAGTGGCATCTGTAAGCAGGCGCAGTGACTAGGGAAGAGCTATGTGTTTAATGGCAGTATTGTGGTGTTCAGCACAGCCACCGATGGGCAGCAGCACAGACCTCTGAGCAAGCCAAAGTTGGTGTTCCCTCAGCTGGCAGCCTCCACATTTCACACTGGAGGTTTCTAAAGGTCAGCTGCTGCCTCCTTTTTGACGTGATAGATTTTCCATTGCTGCTGGTGATCTTTGCTTTGAGCATTATCTCTTTCCAGTGAGCCCCTGTGGACTGTGCTCTTCTGTTCCTCAGAGTGGACTTCATTAACCATGGTATCAGCTGAGTGGGCAGGGGCTGAGCATTCACTGTGACACCTTTAAAAGGTCAAGGTGAACTTAGTCATACCAATCTCCCTTCCTTTTCCTTAGTAGCTGCTTCAGTCAGAAATCCCACCACACCATACCATCATACTATAAGATATTGGGAGAGAAAATCAAATACCTGTTGATAATCTATTCAGCTGACATTCAGAAATGCAGTTGGTCTTGCAGAGCTCCCTGGCTCAGCCAGCTCCATTCCCAGTCATTCCTGCAGTTTTAGAAACCCCTAGGAGGGATGTGAAGCTGGTGATGCTCCAGATAGAGTTCTGCTGTGGGTTAAGGAAGTGGTTTCTCTTGCCTATCTGGCACTGTCATCATTGACTTGTACGATTCCCCTCATCACCTTCGTGGGAGTCTTTTGACCAACAAAGATGTTCCCAAAGTCATCCCTTCTGAAAATTAGGTTTTATTGCAGCCCTTGATTCCTTCTGCGGGTCTCTAACTGATTCCCTTCTTTTAAACATGATGATAGGAGTTGCAAGCAGGGTTTTGGGGAAGATTTGCAGGCAGAGGTACTACCTCTTATTAGTTCCCTTAAATAGCTGGGATGAAGCATGAGCAGATGAGTGGTGGGCAAGCAGAGACTGCAGTAAGGAGAAGGGGGAATTAAGAGCTGGTGACCTTTCTAGGACAGAGACAAGCTGGAGATTGCAACAGCTCTTTCTGCAACCCCTGCTTCTACCATGTGTCTATCTATCTTGGGGTGACTTGTGCTTTTTTAATCAGTGGTGACAGGCTTACATTTATTTCAAACTGTTGCATTAAAGAGATGGAGAAGGGTTAGGCATCGTTCCTGCCCCGGTCACGCCCAGCAAGAAAGACCCACCTGCAGTACCTCAAGTCACTTCATCTCTTTGCAGGTGTTTTATTGGGATGATTGGGATGACATTCTCATTCTTTTCTAATCAGGATGCATGCAATCATCTTCACTTGCTTCTCACCATCAGCTTTGTCAGCAAAGATTAATCCTGTAGTTATGGAGCTCCAAGACTCCATCAAGATCTGGTGTCAACAAAAGGACATTGACCAGCATGATGCTTCACAGCACCTCCCTCATAGACAATGTGAACTCTTTCCTTTTCTTATTTTCTGAATATTGTTTTCTTATTTTTAACAGCTGTCAGATTCAACTTCTGGCTAACTTGTTTCCCTCAGTGTTTCTTAAAAAACTTCTTAAAAAGCTCGAACCGCCTATTCATAGTCATTTAGTTATTGTTTTTTCTACCTGGTCAGTTTTGCTCACAATTTCCCCTAATTTATATAACCCCTTTTGAAACATCTAGTATCTGTATTACTGGCTGGGGCTCCCCTCTCTTTGCTCATACTGACTATAACCAGATCATGGTCACTACTCCTTAAGCACTGACTACTTCTTTGGCAATTAAATCATCTTTACTCACTGTAAAAAACACCAAATATAGCACTTGCATCCGGCTTAAGAGTTTCTGTATTAGGAAATGTCCATCTGAAACCTTTGGAAACTCTCCTGATGCTCACCCTGGTCACAAATGAGTCCTGATAGAGATTTTCCCCACAACATCACAGCTTCCTTCTCCAGACCCCGTGGGAGGGAGGTTGCTGGGACATGGTGCCAATCTCTGCTTTAACACAGCAGACAGAAACAACCTGCTCTCAGTTTTCTCTTTTTATTCTTTATTCCTTTTATTTGCAAAAGACCGGGTTGTCTAGATGCAGCTTGAGTGAATGAGAGTTTCCATAGATTTAAACTTGCTCTTTTGGCTGAGATGAGAAAAGGTCCCTATCTCCAAGAAGCAAGCAGTCCTTGGCCCCTTCTCCCAGGGTGCCCCCAGCAGATAATCCTTGAGGCTTTCAAGCTCATCTAATGCTGATTGCACCTTCTTGATGGCATCAGCCAGTAACACAGCAGGGGCAGGAAGCACTTCCCAGCTGCTGTATAATTCTCCTACCACTATAAAGCAAGCGGCCAGGCCCCCTTTCCTCGGGGCTGCGTGTGGTAGGTAGCAGGAGGCCATGTGCACTTGCCAGAGCAGCCCATGGGTGCTGCGGATGGGGGCGCCCACAGCCATCACATGGCCCTGTATTTCGGGTGTGCGCAGGGGCTCTACAGATGAGTGTGTCCAGCCCCTCCGCAGCGCCAGTTCAGAGGGCTGCAAGGCAGTATCGAGAGCTTCAAATGACTAACTCCGGCCAGAGGTTTTCTCTGTATTACGCACAGCAGCACTTGTGCTCAGGCGGGCTTTAAAGCGAGGGACAATACGAAGGCTGTGGCTGCAGCCGGAGCCCCCAGAGACTCTTCCCACGCAGCCGTCACGCTGCCAGCCCCGAGGGATGCAGGCAGAAGTACAAGGGGTGCAGCAGGACAAAACTCAGGGAGGCCAAGCAGTCAGCCCCTCACTGATATGTGCAGTTGACCTGTGTTTATTTTATTCTTTCACCTGCCACTTTCACTAGTACTTAAGTGAAATATGAAAAACCAGCCCTCCCTGGTTTCTCCCATAGAAAACAGCTACAGGGAGTTTAACAAGCAGACAGGACATGGCACAATGATCAGTTACAGGCCATGGCCAGACAGGAGTCCTTTGTCTCCTTTTCCCATGCTGGTTCCTCCTTAAAATGCCTCCTTGATCCTTCCCTTTCCTCCTTTTGCTTCTTACCCCAGACATCCCACAGTAAATCTCGTACAGTCTCAGAGGGCTCTTCCCAGAATCCTGTGATGAGACTCGTCCCTTTGGGCAATCGTCCCCTTTTCTGGGCAGACAGGGAGAGTTTCCCAGTTCCTTGACAAGGCAAACGCAGTAGCCCAGGGAGAGTATGACTACTATTCCCCAGCAGTGTCCTCTTTTCCCCAGTGCCACTAGAGCTCACTTTAAACAGATAGTTGGAGCATTTGTTGCTTTTCTTTCACATAGCTGTAGTTTCATAGCTACAAACCTCCAGACAGGCTCCCACACTGACACTAACATCTGTTATGTATTTTCACTGCAGGACTGCAAAACCAGTAAGTTACAGCTCAGGGATTCAGTGCCATCTTTGTCTGGTTAAATAATCTCTTCCTCATTCAGTGTTTAGGGATTGCTGTTTTTTTTTACTGTATGCAGATTTTTTAGAACCTTAAGAGACAGATTTTTTTCCATTGCATCTCCAGTATAGTTTATTCCCCTGAGACTACTTTTCCCTGCCAACACACTCGGCTCCCTTCAAGGCTGGGGACAGGGGAAAGAACCTGGATTACCTTGTTTTTACAGCATTTCTTCTCCTTTCACGCCATCTGCCCTGCACAGGGAAGGAGCTGCAGTAGCCAGATCCACCAGCTCATGTGGAAATGCATGGCTGTGTTGGGGCATGGCTGCTGGGGTTCACCTGCATCCCATCCACAGCACCTACAACAGGTCCTAACTCTGCTTTGGGCAAACCCCTGAGCAGAGGGAGCCCCAGTCTCACTACCTTTATAGCTGGAGATGGCCTCAGCTGGTCCTGTGGATGCTCCCCTGATGTGTAACGAGCTGAGCTTGTCTCCAGCCTCTGTAGCCCTTACCTGCAGGTCCAGATCCTAATGCTCTTTCTCAGCTTATGACATGCCAAATCTGATTTTAGTTCTCCCATGTGGGGAGTTGTTTTGTTTTTTTATTCCCTTCCCTGCAAAAAAAAGGTTTGCAGACAAAAGAAAATACTTTTCGGGGAGGGGGGGGGAAATGCCTTTGTCCCAATTCTGAGCAACCTTAAGTGCAAATAATGATGATAATGATAATAATAATAATAAAAAAATCTGTGGTTTTTTCCTGGGAAAGGCTTTCTGTGCCACAGCCCATCTGGGGATACAGAGAGAGCCACCGCCAGTGGCAGCACTGCCCACCTCCTGCTGCCCCGGGGAGGAGGGTTAAACGTGTGTCCTGCTTCAGTGGTGCTCCCTGGGATGGGTCCCATGCAAGAAAAATGATCAGATAAGAGGCTCCAAGCAATGACTTGACACGTGGATGTATTTCCTTTGAAACTCAAGCAAGAAAAGCACTTGCAAGCAGTGAACACATGCCTGAACATGCTTAATGTGTCTGAAATGGTAACACCCAGACAGGTGTTTACCAAGAGCCCAGCTCCCTTTCCCCACCACCCAGTCTATGCCTTCAGCTTGTGCCATGTCTCCCACACCTTGGCTGGGAGAGAGCCACTAGCAACGTCCCTTGTTCTGGCCAGAGGAAGAGACATCAGCTTTTCCTTTGGACCGCAGCAGGGGGAACAAGGCCAGGCTGGCGTGACATGGGTGTAAGCGAGAGCCAGCCCTTTCCTCGTGGTGCTCGCCTTTTGCCCTTGCTCCCCCCACCTACGTGGGGCAGATAGCGACCCTCAGGAGAAGCACCTTTTTATCCCCAGGCAGCGTCAGTGCCAACCACAGCGCAGGATGTCTCTTGCTCATTGTGTCCCCGTGACTCAACTAGGTCAACCGAAGGCAGGCAGCGAGCGAGCAGGGAGGCAGCCGTGGTGCAAGCAGGGGTTTCTCTTCTCTTAATACCACAGGCTGTCATCAATTTGGGGCATTTTCCAGCCCTGATTTGAAGACAGGAGTGATGAGGCCTGGTTTGGCACATACCCTTGGCAGCCACCCATGGACATCGAAACCTGTGTGAGTCCTGATGGGACTGAGCCCACTGACTTGCCATGGCCAGGCAGACTGGGACAGAGGGGAAAGTGGGCTACTTCTTCCAAGCTGGTGCCCCATCCTGCTTTGATGCTGGAGTATGGAGGTACCTGTAAGAGACCTAGCTGTGAGGTTCCATCAAACCTCAAATGGTTTGTGCAATGCTTTGCCAGGTTTCATGGCTGCTTTCCTGTCCTTCAGGAAAAGCGTCTCCCAGTCATTTTTCTACTTCCTCTGCTAATTTCTCTGTGCTTGTGTTACTCTTGGCAGGCTTAGCACCATAATGTGTGTGCTAATGGATAAACAATATTTGTTGTTATGACAGTCACACAATTACTGTCTACAAAATCACTGTAGATCTGGGTAGAGATGCTGGCTAGTGCTGGAAAATAAAGCCCCCGTGGCACCCACATTTGTCTCAAGGTTGTGATGCACTAGCTCTGCCTTGGGGACTCCCTTCTCCTGCAGTGACAGTAGAGTGAAGGGAGTACTTTTTAAAGCCACTGTCCCCATGGCTATTCATCAGGCCGGCAGCAGCATTTGAATAGCTGCCCTTTGATTCACTTTGCTTCCCAGCATTTGCTTTATATGGGTTTGTTGCAGTTCGACTGCAAAGAAATCAGTATTCTTTGCTGGAAAAGACTTCTGGTATTTGAAGACTGAAGAAAAAAGAAAAAAGAAGAAAAAAATCCCAGAGAAGTACAGCTGATAATGTGGTGGAGTCATCTGCGTAGTGCTGGGTGCGGGTGCACTCATGTCTCTCCACCCAGCGATATCATCAATTCTGCTATGACTTGTGCAGAATAGAGGATGGAAAAAACGAAAGTGCTCGAGTCAGCTGGAAATTTTCAGGTGGAGTGTGTGTCTGCAGGCAGTGCCACTGGCTCCCGGGAGCCCACCACTATCGGCAGCCTCAGCTGTGCAACAGCCCCTGTCCGAGAGCCGCACTAGGGTGCAAAAACTCCCCTGGCAGCCAGAGAGCCCCAACCTCAGCATGGAGAGAGTGGAGGTGGAGGGCCTGCTCAGCCTCCGAAATGGAGATGGATGGTTCTCCTTCAGCTATGTGTCCTGCTGAAATGGGAGCTGGGGGGTTGTGGGGCTGCTGGAGAGACAGATGCAGGGCAGGGGCTTTGGCAATCTCCAGCTAACTCTAGTTGCAGGTAGCTAAATGAAGGCTCCTGTGCAGAGCTCCCCACACCTTCTCACTGAAGTTACTGACCCAGGCTAACTTGTACACATAGTAAGAGCCTGGGAGCCCCTATACCTGATATCCCAAGTCTGGGGCAGCGTTGCTCCCTTAAAGCAAACACCCCAGAGGTACTGGGTACCAACTGGTCCCTGTCATCTTGGTACGGGGTCCCTGAAGCTGAGCAGGGTGTTGGACGCTAGGCGTTGTGGGCTGGTGACACTTCTCCACCCCATGCAGACACCTTTATAGGCTTTTAACAATATGGTATGTATGTAGTCAAAAATAGAGTAAAATGTACTACTTACAGCTGTGATTGTCCCAGGGTGAAAGCAATCCAACGCTTGCATCCCCAAGACTTTTGTAACTCTTCTAGACATCTTTAAAGATGAAAAACCAAATCCCAGCTGTCAGAGACTGAAAGGCTCCTGCAGCAGAAGGTTTCTGTCAGTGACGGACACTTGGTCCTTGAGAGAAGCACTGCCTGCAAGGGCAGGGACACTGCCGTGTCCCCGGGGTGCAATCCTCCATTCTGCTCTTGCTGCAGGAGCTGCTCAAGGGCAGCTCCAAAGCCTGGCTAGAAACTCCAGTACTGCCCTGAGGCCCCAGAAGGGAGTCAAGCAGCTGAGAGCTGCATGCTCATGCCCAGATGGAGCTGCTTCAGAGGGTCACAGAGCTGTAGGGAGAAAAACAAGCTGGTTTCCTCGTCAGGCAGTTTTGCCATGCTTATAGGCAGCAGGAAGGAATTTCCCTGCAATGCCTCAAAAGCAAAAGAGAGTGAGCTGTGGCAGGGGAAACGACTGGAGTGAGCCCTGTGTCCTGTCCATCTCAACACAAGCTGGCAGTGTGGCAGTGCTGAGCCCGCTACAAACACTGCCCAACTCCCCCTATTCTTCCCACCAATACAGATTTTCATGCTTCTTTTAGGCCTCTTTTCAAACTGATGCCTTCTAGGCTCAAAAAAGCTCACTCTTGACAATCTGCTGGCCATCAGTTAATCCAGTGGATGATCAATTTAAGCAAACCTAATCACTGCTAGATGCTATAATGTATCACCCATCATTGGGACACCTTGGCTCAAGGGAGGGCTGGATGGCTTGCAGGGCTGTATGCCTGCCTGCGTGCTTCCCTTGGCTTAAAATAAGCCCCAGTGAAAGCTGCTAAATATTGGGAACCCATTTTCAGTTTAATTTGCCTTCTGCCTAGTCAACAAGGTGTGATTTGCTCCAAGAAGCTATGTGGGAGGAATGGAAGGAATAAAGTTATTAAGTTGGTTTTCAGACTACTGGGAGTAGGAAAACTAGTGGATGGGAGCTACCGTTTGGGAAGCCAGCTCACTTACAGCAGGTATCTGCAGTAATGATTTAAGCCTCTAAGGGAACAGCTCTTCCCCGCTCTCCAGTGTTTATATGCACCACCACCCGGCATTAGGCCACATGGCCTGCTTTGTGCTGGCTCCCAAGCTTGCATTTCTTGTGTTTCCTGTGGGCTTTTGCAACATTCTTGCTTTTGAGTTCCAGGATCTGAATTTTCTCTGAGATTCATGCTCTCATTTACAGCATGCAAGTTGTCCAAGAGAAGATAAATCACAGGAAATGAGCACATGCAGAGACGGCATTGGGATGGCAACTGCTACGTCATGCATCTTCCTGGTGAGGTCTGCTATGGATCATACTCATGGAAGTCAGGTCAGTAAAGGTGCTCTGAGTGAAGCCTGAGGTAAATACCCCTTCCCACACGCTCCCCATATTCCTGGAAGCAGCATCATGTTCCCCTATCAGTGGTGACTATTTGCACATGGTGAAGAGCCCTAACCAGCAGCGTACTGTGGGGTGAAGAGCCCTAACCAGGCTGGGTACTGTGCTGTACTGTTGTGCTGAAATTGTGCCTCTCGTCAGGTTTTTACATGGGTTTCTTTATCTATCCTATTTGACAAGATCCTCCCCACCATAAAGTTAATCTTCTCATTGCAGCTGCCTTTGGGAGTCAAGAAAATGATCCATTAAAACCCTTTATATTTTTTATTTTTTTTTTTTAAAAAGGAAATCGTCTTCAACCATATCAGCTGCAGTGCAGAGCATTTGCCTTGCAGCAGGCAGTGGTCTCAGGCTGTGAGATGGGGCTACAGGCTGGAGCTGGTCTCACTGTCTTCCCCCCTCCTCAGCAGTGTGCCATCCTGAGGAGTGCCAGCCCAGGGCTCAAGCCTCCTGGCTGGGTGCAAAACACTCTGAGAAGTTTCAGCTGCCCATAGCATCCCCTTTTCAGCCCATTTCCCCCCAGGCACTGTCACTTCCACCTCTCTGCCCACACACAGATGCAGCAAGGTCTTGGTGGGGTGCATTTAACCTCGCGCTCCAGACATGGGCTGGAGAGTGGGTCAGGAGGAATCCCCCTGTTATCTCACTGGTATTTGCGTCATGGCTTCACCAGGCTTTGGAGGGTGTTTCCCACTGTGCATGGCTGCCCAGGGGCTGTGTGGGTGCCCATCGGGGGCTGGCTGTGGCCTCAGCTGGGGTGCCTGGGGGCTGCAATGGTGGATCTCCTCTGCTCCGCGGTTCTGTGACTCTGAGACTGAGATGAGTCTGAACCAAAGCGCTTGCAAAAACACTACAGGAAGAAGCACGCAAAGATCGAGATCTAGTTTACCCAGACACCACTGAGTCCTCTGTTTTTTCAGACACATAATTCTCTGGGTCCAGCCCACAACAAGGGGGAAAGCAGCATCCCCACAGCAAGTGAGACCCTGCACGCCCTCCCCAGGTGAGCTCTTCGCCAGGGGCCAGTGGGGATCAGGACACATCAAGGACACGCATCAACCTTCATGCTTGAAGAGTGATGGGCTTCTGCCTGGTGATCCGTGGAAGGAATTAGACTTTAGATTATGTGCTTTAAATAGAAAACTCACTTCTGAAGTGAACAGAAAACCACAGATAAGGCTGGTGCAAAGATGCGGCTAAACTGCCAAGGAATTCCCCAGCAGAGTAAGCCGTGGTGGCAGCCTCAGTCCACCCCAATCTCCCCACTGTCCCTCAGCCTCTGCCGGCCCCATGCATCTGGGAGGAGATGTAACGTGGTGTCATCATCCAGATGGCTGCTTCTTGGCAGTCATACTTACCTTGTATAGCCCAGTATTTCCCCAGCTGTTAAGTGAAGGCAACTTCATTGGGGCTGCATGGCACTCCCTCTCCCTTTGCTCCCAGCCGTGGTGTGTGCTCAGCTCAGGCTGGGCTCCCTGCAGCTTCCCTGACCCCTGTGGCTCTGGATTTGGTAGCGAGGCAAATGGGGCTGCTACACCCCTCGCTGGACTTTTTTGAGTCCATGTAGCTGCAAAGAACTGCCCAGCTGCCAGGAGCCCCTGGGACTGCAGCCATGAGCAAGGGCAGTGTTGGCCCGGTCAAGTGAGGTCTGCAGCTCTGGTACCACACCTGCTCCAGAGGGACAGGCTGAGCCCCATCTCCCAACTGGGCAGCGCAACAAAAGGGGACTTTCAGAACCCTTCATCTGTGCCATAGGAGTATGGCTGCTGCTACCCAGCCAGGAAGCTCCCTATGAGCCCCCCAAGAGGCATGGAGACTGGTTGCAGCCTTTTCCTGTATGGCTGCCAGCGGGTGTTCTTCTTCTTGCTTGTCCAGCCCCTTCCCACCACGCTGCAACACTGGGTCTCTCCAGACTTTGAACAAGCCAGGGAGCAGCGTGCTCCTGGCCCACAGTAGCAGGCAGACAGGCCCATTACCTGTCATGACATGTCTCCACACTCAGCTCTTTAAAAGACATCCTTAGTGCTTCTCTCCCTCCCCAGTTTTGGTTTGAAAAGCAGCTACAGCTCCTCTCACCTGTGACACCAATAGGAAATGCAGAGCTGTGGCCAGGGCGTGCTTGTGCCCCAGAGCACCAGGCGCACAGGCACGCAGTGCTCTCGCTGCCCAGCCATGGGGCAAGTCTGGTCCCATGGCACCAACATCAGCCCAGCAGAGAGGGGAGCATGAGACTGAGAACATGTTTCCACAGCAACAGGAAATTTTGTTATAAAAAACTATGATGGCCAGGATCATTTCAGCTGATTCAGCTCAGCCTCTGGCTAGGGACCACTTTTTTTCCTGTCGTTGCCATTTTCAGAAAACATTAAGGAATAAACCATCAAAAGTCCAGAAAGCAGAAGTCATGACTTTGAGCTTCCTCCAAGTTTAATAGCAGAACAATAAAAAATTCAGGAATAGAAATGAAACCAGGCAGCAAGTGAGCAGTTGCTGGGAGCACCAAGCTGCTTCTCCATCAGCTGGATGATCTAGTATTTGTACAGTCAAGCCCATGCTTTTATTTTTCACCTAGTCCCTTTGAATAGCAGCAAAAGCAATAGCCATTAAGTGCCTGGGGGATCAGAAGCGTTAAGGGCACCAGAAGGGTCTGGTGTGCCCTTCACCACAATGCTAGCAAAGGCGCCCAGGGGATGCCTCCTCAATGCCTCAGGACCGTGGAGGACGTACTTCCACAGCGCTGAGTCCATGCATGACCTGCCCTGATGGTGGGGTCAAAGGCCTGGGGTAGACCACAAGCACCTCCAAGCTCAGGCAAGAAGCTACAAAAAAGGGAACTGTCAGCTTATTCCCATAGCACACGCAGAAGCACGGCTGTGGTTAAGCACCAGCTCTGAGGTATTGCTCATTTGCATTGTTCGCTTACCTCAGCCTCTTTGATGTTGCACATGAGGTTATGGTGCCCGGAGCTCCCATTTACCCCAGGAGGACGGGTATGCCCATGCTACTGTCTGATGAACACGACCACTGCCATCCAGGCAGCCTGGCTGGCTGCAGGCTTGTCCCTGCTCCCTCCACATCATCACCATGGCCAGCTGAGCCAGCAGCAGTGTAGTACCCAGAAGACCTGGCCCTACTCGCTCATCAATGCCTTCCCAGGAGCCAGCAAGGCCTTGTGGGAGACCTTGGGCCAGGAGGGCATCTGTGCCTCTTTAGGCGTTGGGGAGGTTGCTCCTTCCTTGGCTTATGCCTTCGTGCCATGTCTGCAAGATGCGGCATCTCCCTGTGCACTACCTGGTTGGTGTCTCCCCCCAGGAGTCCCTCTACCATCAAAGGCATCAAGCTTGCAAAAGACACCTCTTGGAGCCCACCCAGTGCAATGGTGAGGTGAGCTCAGGCTGCTCAGACCTGGCAGCACACGGGGCAAGGGAGCAGCCACCAGCCAAGGGGCTCCTTGGATGGCTGCAGCACATGAGGGCAAGGCAGGCCCAAAGCGGGGCTTGATACCAGCGATGCCAGTATCTGCCCGGGGTGAGAGAAACAGAGCTGACCTCAGTGGGCCCCAAACAGCCCTCAGACTCAGGGGTTTGTCCCTCGGGGTCACTGCAGGTGCCATTAGGTGCAAGCCAGCCCCACCAGCTGCTTACTGGTATTTAAAGGTGTGATCTCCAGATAGCTGTGGCTGCTCTGTATTAATGATGCTTTTCAGCCTTTGTTTTCTTTATTTATTTCTTTTTTGGCTGTGGGTGCAGAGGTCTAGTTTTAATGGGATCAGCTGCGTGCAGGCTCCAGCACCTCTCTTGAGCATCAAAGTGGAGGAGGCCAGTTTAGATGACCCAGGACATGGACTAGTCTTCCACAATGCCAAAGCTGCAAACACATCAACTGCTCGCACACCAAGTCCTCAGGAGCTGGAAAGAGGTGAGGGGGGTGAGCCATAACACTGACTACGCAGCAGGGAACAGCCCGGCTGAGCAACAGCCTGCAAAAACACAGGGCCTTCGGAGCAGCAGCTCCCGCCATGATCACGGCGGCCATTCATCACCAGTAGCTGGCAACCAGTAGCAGTTGGGCTGTGCTCAGGTGGTTTTTGTGTGTGTGTGTGTATGTGCGTGCTACTGGGTGTTTGTCTTTGTCTCTCTTTTTTCCACCCGTGGGCGTCCCGAAGACTCAAATAATGCGACTCAGCCCTGGCACTGTCCATGTGGGGCAAGGGGAGCTGGAGCCCACAAAACCACAGGGAACATGTGAGGCCAGAGGGTGCATCTGTCCCACCAAGCACCAACATGTCCCTCCGGCATCCACAGGCAGAGGGCTGGCCCAAAGGATCGCATCTGAAAAAAAAAAAACCCTAAATCAAGCTCTGCATGTTGTGTTTTACTGGGAAGCACACGGAAAAGGCAGAACTGTTCTGGAAGACTTGGGGGTGATGCCTTGACAGTGGTGATGGGCTTCCTTGGCATCCCCACACCCTTTGCGGGGGAAAGGTCACAGTGCCAAGAAACCACAGGAGCTGCCTCACAACCACACACTGCTCCCTGCACCCAGCCAGCTAAGCAAAGGCTGCCCCAAAGCCTCTTGTGGTCTGGAGACCAGGTTCTAACTTTCCTTCCCATCTACTTCCCAAATCGGCTTTTTCAACCAAAAAAACAAGGGGGGAGGGGGGAGGGAGAAATACTCCCACCCCCCTGTTCTCTCCCCTTCTGCCCCGGCTCTCAAGCTCCCCGTGTTTTTTCCCCTGGGAACATGGATGCTGGAGACTACAGGGTTGCAGCGGCTGTTTTGGAAACAGGATGCCTGTGCTCGGGTACGGCGCGAGCTCTGCTTGACTGCGTCAGCATCGCTGGCTTTCGCAGCCGGCAGGAGCGAAACTGAGAAAGCTGAAGTGGAGGGATAACACAGCCAGCGTACGAGCAGCCCCAGGACGCACGGCTCAGCCGCGCATGGGGGTGTGGGGACAAGCGGCGGCACCCCCTCACCCTTCAAATGTGGGTCAGGGAAGGGAGCCGTGCCTCGGCAAGGCAAACAGTGCCACGGGGGGTCGGGGGGACACAGGCTGTCCCACACGGGGCTTCATACCCCAGCCGTACTGGCGAGAGCCCACGGGCACAGGCAGCCGTGAGGCAGGGGCAGCCGGCAGAGGCAGGAATGCAGGGAGCACGGCCACGTGCAGCCTGCCCACACTGCGGTGTGCCACACGGGGCCCTGCTGCTGCCCTCGGGGCAAGGGCACAACCGTTTGATTTGCTGCTAACATGATTTATGACTCACTGCATTGATGCGTACGAGATGATTTTGGGCGGGAGAGTAAATACTGGGGCTTTTTCTCCCCAAATTTTCAGCACCACCAATACCAAGAGTGTTCTGAACTGCAGCTGCTGACCCCCAGGACTGTGCAGTGCTGCTTGTGGCAGCTCCAGAAGGGACACCAAGCCAAGCTCTGCTCCTTGGCACCTTGCCTCCTTCCCCTTCATCGTGGACGGTCCTGACAGAACGAGCGCCTCCATGCTGTGTGGTGTCTGCTGTCTACAATTGGAGGTCCAGCCCCTACTCTCATCCAGCCCTTGCTCGCAGGCCCCAGGGAAAGCCAGGGAGTCCCAGCTGAGACATTTTGCAGGGCAGGAGGGATTCGTACAGGTGAATCACCAACATGTGAGAAAGGAGAAAAACCTGCCCCTACAGTACCACCCCTCTGGTGTGAGTAATTGGCCCACCGCAAAATGGGAGGGCTACAACTCCACCGAGCACTCCCAGCAGAGCCAAGAGACAGTCACGCTCTTCCTCCTCCTTTTCCTATCTTTAAGAAGCCCAGTAGAGAGTGGATGAGGACAGAGGAGGAGTTAGTGGATAAGCATCGTTCTGCGGCCATTTATTATGGAGTTAGTTATTAACTCTATTTATTGTAGAGTTAAAAAACAGATTTCACAACTCAGAACAATCCTCTGGTTGGGGGCAGAGGCAAAAATAAAGCAGGCTGAGCTGCCTTGTGATTTCTCTCTGGTGGGAAAATAGCTTTTTAGTGAGAAATGAAAGTTTCAGAGGAAAAACATCTGAATTATTTGTTTTTCCCTAGAGCAACACAGAGTATCCGCTACCATCAGCGTTTCATATAGTCTAATAACAAAATATTAATATCTGAAAATCAAAGCTACAATTCACGAAAGGGCCTTGTATCGACCTCCTACAGCACACAGACTTCACAAATCACCGCGTGGAACATCTGCTTCCGAGCTATAAATAAAACCATCTGGGAAACCGTTCCCTGCAGTGTCTCTATGTTGCAGCCCAGCTCATGCTGAAACAGAAAGATCTAAAAGAGGCGTTTCTGTAATTACCTGTGGCAGGATGACAACTTCAAGAACTGCTGGGGAAGACTTGCTCAGTCAACCACCAGGGATGCAAGCCCAAGCTGGCCAGCTGTGTGTGTGGAGGGAGGAGTAAGGAAGGAAAAGAGGAACAGAACTTTGCCTGCATGCCCGGCTGCCAGGACTTGGACAGGAGCACTGCCTCCATACTCCAAAACAAGGTCTACAACCCTTCAAAGGGTTTAAAGAGTTTATAGGCTGCTCCATGCCAAGACCAGTAGCTCTTCCTGTGAGATAAAAGCAACCCCAGCTCCTTCTCTTTCTTCTTATCGAAGTGGAGTTTCAGAAGTGGCTGTAATTGCACAGAAGCAGCTATCTGATTGTGCTTTTAAATTTGACAAAGACATTACAAAACCCACCAACGGGAAACTGGTTTCAGAAATTCAAATAGAAACAATACTTTTTAATGATAACCAACAACACACCCCCAGAGAAGCAGTCAATAAGTTGATGCCTGCCATCTTTCTGAAGGAGAGCTCTTCAGAGACGATTCCTCTGGGGGCACCAGATCCAGATGGAGCAGAGCAAGCCGCCAAGCACCCTCCCAAACAGGCATCCAGCCCTGCTCCTGGGTACAGCTGCCCAGCAGCTGGAACCACAGGGCAAGGGTAAGGGTCAGATGTGTGGCAAAGAGACTGCTCACAGGCTGTGCAATGGGAATGGCTCCACTAGGCACCCCTGAGCTGGCAAGGGGGCCATGAACACCCTCTGCAGCGACAGTTGCCTGTTCTTTTCCAAACACTGTGCCCACTACAGGGACTATCAAGGCTCTGAGCAGAACCCCAGAAGCACCACGTACTGCTTAAATGGTGGAACTTTTTGTCTGCACCTAAGTGGCCCACAGACAGAACAAGAGCCCAAGTCCAGGCCTCCAATACTCCAGAGCATCCTCAGACTGAGGATAGCCCACAGTCATAAAATCCCCATTAGCCTGATGTAATCTGGAGAGACAAACTCATTTCCTGGCAAAAAATGAATCAAAAAACTTGACTTGGATGCACTTCTCAGTGATAAATTATTTTTATACAAGTTTTCTGTCCAGTTATAACTCAATGCTGTCTCTGCCTTTTTAGACCTAGAAAAAAAAACCAAAACTAATACTGTAATCAGTATCTTGGACCATAATCAAACGCAAGGCCAGAGGCAGATTACAGCAGTAGCTCGGTGGTGGCCAGCAGCCTGTGCTTGACCCAGAAGAAATCTGCACTGTGTATCTGTCATTACTACACAACCACACCCAGAGCTGTGTCTGCATGGGGATGCCCAGGACTTAATAGGCCTCTTCAGAAGATGGAAAGTCTTGGAGGGAGCTGACATGCCCTGGTCTCAGTATGAACTAAGTTCTCCGTACAGTTAAGGAAGGCAGACACCAGTGTTTGAGCCTGGACTTTGCACATTTGTGTTAACTCTGCTGCTGCGCCAAGGAGTCCAAGGGGTGCCAAGCCCATGATGGTCCCTTCAGCCTGCGGTGTCTGGAGCACACAAGCTGTGCTTGCCTCAAGATTTCACAAATACTGACCTCAGGGACACCAAGGGTGCACTTGCCTGACACTGCCTGGCTTGTAAATTTTTCCTCTCCTCTTGCCAACCAGACCCCACCAATGACCCCACTGGTGAAGAAAGGCAAGGGCACAAGCAAGTATTTTAGCTCAGAGAAATTATTTTCTTCTAGGAGCCTGTTGAAGTTATGCTGCTGAAGCCCTCCTGTAGCAGCTGTGCCTCTCACTAGGAGGAGAGCTTGCTGGCATCACGCTACTGCCACAGCACCATTGCAAATCCTTCCACACATCATTCAGGCCAGCAAGACACATCCACCAGGGAACAGCCACCACCCCCACTCTCTGCAGCAGCCTTCTCAGAACTGGGAGGCAGCCCCTCTTCTGTGGAGACTTTCTTCTTTGACAACATCAGACCTTAGCAATAGGTCACACACGTCCTTCCACCCCAGGAGCACAAAAGGCGGTCTCCTTTCTTGGTATTGTTTTCACTTAGCTGGACAGCACCATTTGGGCATTCACAGTTAAGGACACAAATGCAGCACATATGGTTTCTTCTTAAATGCAAGCAGTTTCATTTCCTCATTTACCCCTCTTTGTCAGAATTTTCCTAGAGGTCAAGTAGGAAGAAGGTGGTACAAGGTCACTATTTTAAATTTTTCTCTATTGAGAAACTAGGATCTGCATTTGTAGGCACTGCTAGCACGCAGTTTCTGGCCCTCAGAGGAACCACTCTCTGCATCAAGCCAAATGCCACCTTTCTGCAACAGAGGGATTTTAAGCTAGGAAGGAATAACTGAGGTGACAATCAGAATAGTCCACTTCAGCTGCAGAAGAGAGAGTGGGAAGGCATATATGAGCAGTTAAGAGAAACACAGTGCACACTTGATAGCAAGTGTTACGCTCCAGGTTTCTGCAGTGAACCAGCAACAAGAAACATCTTTCCTGGTCACCAGTCATGAGAGCAAAAGTTTGGCTGTTTGGGGGTGTTGAGGAAAGCTACATTCACATCTCTAGGATCCTCCTTGGCACCCACCTGGAAAGGCTTGGTCAGACTTAAACCAGATCTGGCAGCTGGAACTGAAAAATAAAGAGATTTTTTTTTTTTTCTTTCTTTCTGCATCCTACACTCCTGGGGCATTGACCACATCCTGAGATCAGATGGCCATCTTCACCCAGACTCAGGCCATGAAGTGAGCTACATTAATCTCCCAAGCACTGCCCCCCCC
>JAOXJM010000004.1:4361930-4398234 GCA_026413425.1 Tringa solitaria
CCCCCCGCCACTTTATGCAGTAGCTAATGTTTTTCCACTGCAAATCTAGAAGTGGAAACTTGATCTTTAAGGTCCCTTCCAATTCTCACCATTCTATGATGTTAAGTGGCAACTTTCACCCTACTGGATTAAGAACGCAGGATGCAATTCTCACTCTGCAGGTTGTGACAGATGCTGTCCCATTCCTTCCCTTCCATCTCTCCATACAATACACTGGGAGGAATCTAACAAGCTCTAGGCCCTGCGCTGCAGCAAGAGGCACAGGACTGTGGAAAAATCCTTCGGTGGTGAAGGCACTAAACAACAGTTGTTCAAGATAACAATGGAAGCTTCCATTGTTAAGTTTTTCAGCTAATAGCTATCAGGAACAGTTTTGGGCAAGCTCAACTTGCCATAGACCTGGCAGGTTCTTGGTGGATCTTGGGGCAGAAGGTAGACCCTTCCAAACTAATTTCAGTGCTACTTTGAGCTGCTGCTTTGAAATTCAGCAGTCTTAGAGGGTTGATTACTACAGTGAAGACAAACCTATGTCATGTCACAGTGAAAGCCACTAGCCCAACAGCAATACATATCAGTGCCATCACCCTGCTCTCACGGCAGGTCTTCAAGAGCAGTGGTCAGCGTTTCAGAGTCCAGCTGACTGCTGGTTACTGCACTCAATACTGGGGCTTCTTATGCTTTCCTGTCTTTGCTACCGACCTGGATGTTAGGTTGGAGCACATGGGCAACAAGTTTGCAGACGACACCAAATTGGGAGGAGCCCTTCATACACTGAAGGGCAGAGCTGCCATTCAGAGGGACCTGGACAGGTTGGAGAAACAGGCTGAAAGGAACCTCAGGAAGTTCAATGGCAGAGACACAGCCCATGGAGTAACCCTCTGCAGCAAACAGGCAAGAAAGCAGCTTTGCAGGAAAGGACCTGGAAGCGTAGGTGGAGAAGCAACCCAGGAGTAAGCAGTGCACCTGTAATGCAAAAGCCAATTGTTAACGGGAGTGCAGTCAGCAGGATCCTGCATCTCTGCTCAGCACATGTGAGACCATCTGGAGAGCTGGGTCCAGTTTGGGTTCCCCTGCACAGGGACAGTGACATACCAGAGCAAGTTCAGTGGAGAGTTCAGTTCAAGATGGTTTGGGCTGGAGCACACAATGCATAAGAAGCTGAGAAAGCTGGGTTTGTTCAGCCTGGAGAGAAGGCAAAAGGGAGCTCTATTATCTGCTACTCTGATGGGGAGCCACAAAGAGACACGTGGGAAAAGCTGAAAGGCAACAGGCACAACATAAATTCTGATTAGATGCAAGGAAAACCTTCATCCTCAGTATGGTCACACGCTGGAACAGGAAATGCCACCATTTCTCTGGTCCAGTCTCTGGAGATGGACAACCTGCTCTAACTTTGAACCCAGCCCTTCTTTCATCAGGGGGGTGGACAAAGCATCCTTCAGACATCCCTTCCAGCTAAATTACCCCAGAAGTCTATGAAGCACCACTTCTCACAAGTCCTCACACTTTGTGGGAAAGTGCATTGAGAACATGTGCCTTTCAGTTTTCCGATCTGTGAAACAGGGCTGACGGGATTTCCTTATTCGAGCCTTTGTTGTCTAGCAGGCGTCCCGGCTAACCCACTCTTCTCACTGTGGAATAGATGACTCAGCTCTTCAGAAGATGAGGCTCTGTCTGCAGAGCCTTCCCCCAGCCCATGCAAACAGGAGCGAGAGGCACTTCTTGTGCCGTACTCTGTATTTTGTTTCCGAACTCACTTGTGATGCTGCCAGAGGCTGCGTGCTTTCTTCAGATCTGAAATCCTCAGAGCTGCCCCAAAGTTTCTAGCAAACAAACTTAACGCTTTCATTTTACACTAGAAGCATAACAATTACCTGGGAAATCCCCCTCCCACACCCCAGAGTCCTGGCTCTGGGTGACTTGATCTCACCACATAGTTACTCAGGTTCAAGGTTGCTTTTAAAAACTGTCACGTAAAAGCCACTGGGGTCAACTTTTAAGCTAAGTCTCACTCTGAGAGACTATATATGCTTAAATAAAGAAAAAATGGTTGTTGAGCAAAGGGGACCAAAAGAAATCTCCTGTCACCTCTCTCCTACTCCCCTCTTAACAGTACCCTGCTGTACCTGAAGAGACATGACCTACAAAGTACAACCGCTCTTATCCTGCTAGGCCCTGCTGTAGTTCTCCGCTGTTGCCTTTTCCAGCTCCTTCATAATCCTAAAATGGTCTTCTCACAATGAGATCCACCAATACCTACAAAGACACTGCAAAACTCCACAGCACCATCCCACAAGGGGATGCAGGAAAGACAGGAAGACAGTGACCGCTGCACAGCCCCTTGCTATAACTCTGGCCCAACAGGAACAGTCACAGGGGTCAGGAAAAGAAGTTACAAAAAAAGACAACCGGGAGGAAACATCAGGGACCTGCACCCTGGAGGCAGAGCAGAGAAGGAATCTGCCCAGGAAAGGTGACAGTTCTCCTATCTAAATACTTCCCGAACAGAGCAAAAGTAAGATGGAGGGAAACCATGAGCTTCCACTTTCATATTCCCCCAGAGGTAGCCGTTTCAATGCCACTATCTGGGGGCACAATAAGCCAAGTCATCCTTCAGCTGGTACCTGCACAGGTGTGGTTAAAAGCAAGTAGTGTAGTAAGCAAGTAGTAAAGACATTTTAATAGAATTCTCACAGTATAATGAGCCTGTTCCCTTCACTGCCTGAGGAGCACACAGCTGACTCAGGAACACAATAGAGCATCTGAAACCCAGCAGATGGAATTTCTGCTTTTACACCCAGTGATCTGCATTGCTCTCCCCACAGAGAGGTGGGGCTGCATGTTTTTACAATGAATATGAGGCTGTGTATTTTTATGATGAAGTAATACAAGACACCTATTTCATACCACAGATCCAAGGAGCCTGCAACACTGAGACAGTGAAGTGGTGTATATGCTTGGGAGGTGCTGGCCCGCCTCAGGAATGGTCAAGCTGCCTGCTGGGATGACTAAACAATTAGCTGTACTGACAGGCAGAGGTCCAACAGTTCCTAGGACACCTGATCACAACTACTACAAGACAGGGGTGAGTCAAGGACTAGGCCAATAGAAAAACGTTACTTACAACCCTTATTTCATTGTGTATTTTGGTAACTGGTGAGAGATTACTATGACAGCATGCACCTTCATGTTTTGTGATTCAGTTAAAAAAACAGTTCAAAAGACAGGCTAGAAAGGACCTTTCCCTTTTTTCCCCTCCTTTTCTCGTGGTTTCTAATCAGTAGTTCCCCTAGTAGAAGGGGAACGATGTCAGAATTTATTTTTTTTTTTTTACAGATTTAAAGAATTGCTCATCTCCACTTTTTAAGAGCCCACCCTCTTTCTGGTTAAATGAATGGAAAAGGATCCCACCAACTCTCTACCTGAGAGGGCAAGGAGGCAGATTCCCCATGCTCACAAAAGAAAATAAACAAATCCACCTTGTTGAAAATCAATTATTTCCAGTCTTGCATTTATTTTTCCTAAAAAACAGTCTTTGCAAACAAATCTCGTTTCTCCTTTCCAATTCAGTGGGATTGCTGCAAGTGCTCCATGGCACACGACTCTGGGGAAGCAGAGAAAGTGTACTGCAAATCAGTCATATTTCCATAGGAAAAGTTGACTCATAACTTATGTCATCCTTGAAACGCTGACACAGGTTAAGACATTTAAATACCAAGTCCAAGGACCAGCACTGCGGCTGAGGCTTGACATGGCTGCTTAGCTCTAGCAGAGTAGAAGGCCCTCCTTTGCCACCAGGCGCTGGCGATGGATTTTATCCTGCTGTAGCTCCTCATGGTTTGGATGCCAGAGTTTCATGACAATTCTCTCAATGTTTAGAGCGTAGACAGTGTGTGCAGGAATAACTTCTTTGTGTACCTGGAGATACACATTAGAAAACAAGTTTCATGCTTTCATACACACTTCCTCATATTGCCCATGGAATAACCACCCACTACTAAAGGATGATCAGAGAGCAGAGCACAGGCTGTCACACACGAGTAGAGCTGCCAGCACTGCCACACCAACCAGCACAGAACAGTGCCATCTTATAAGGGAGTAGCATGGTAAGGAAATCATAATTTTGCTTTTACAATGACAAACAACAATTTGTCATCAAAATCTTACAAACAACAATTCTGACGTGAGACAAATGCTTGACTACAGCTTTTACAATGAACGGTCTTGCCCCCACAGCCCCAAGTTCACAATAGCTGAGATCGAGGGGGAATTTCTCCCAGCTAACTTTAGACATTCAAAGTAGTCTGAACGTCCCCAGAGCTGCCAGAGAGAGAGAGAACCACAAGCATGCATCTCTACAGGAAGACTCATCCAGCCTGCTACCTTTGACATCTTCCCAGGGCTGGGGTGATGACAGCTAACCCACTGCAGCACCCAGCATGCCAGGATTAAGTGTCCCTTTAAGTGCCCAGGTGGAACACTAGGAGCAAGAGACATGCCAGACAAGTCATTTTGCTGCATCACTGTCAAAAAAAAAAATCTCAGTCCAGCTCAGTTCTGATATAATCACTGCAGTCTTGCTAAAGAGTAAGAGTTCACCCTGCTTATGTAGCTGTAAGAAAAGACAGGGATTTCCTCATCAACTCTCTGACCATGGGGAGCAGAACAGGCATTAAGCCATGAGCTGACTGTATCCTAGCAGTTACCTAGTAGTGGAAACAAATCAAAGGCAGAGAACTGTGAATTTGAGAGGTGAAAGAAGGAAACAGACTGTAGAAGAAGAAATCAAGCCTCCTTCCATGCGTGTAAACCAAATCCAAGACTGGTGGCTGGCACTCAGGACAGCGCTGCCTGTGACACGACAGTGTAATGTGAACATCTTACCTGTAATGCCTCAAAAAGGTCATACATGTTGACTGGCGGGAGGGATGCTGGTAAGGTGTCTCCAGAGCAGGCGAGGAGTAGAGCTGCCTGCTGCTCAGCATCATCGGGCGGGGGCTGGGGGGTGAGACTCTGACCCACAGAAGGTGTTGCAGAGGTTGGAGGGCTGTAGACAGAGCAGGCAGTAAAACCTTCAAGTCAAGAAAATAGCACCACCTTTGGAAGGCACACAGGAGGGCTTGGCCCCAGGGTTTGCTTTTCTGCATCAGTTGACTTCATCCTTACATATGTAAAATTATTTCAGCCGTAATTAAAATATCTTTAAAATTCCAGTTTAATAAAACCAGTGCAAACCAATCCTCAACATGCTTCAAGCCTGCTTTGTAACTGATATCGAGTGGGCAACTTTTTATTTAGTGCCCATAGCATCTACCCAGCATAAAAATTAAGGCACCCACAACATTAAATTGAGATACACTAGCTGTTAGGCAGAGTTGTTTGGAGTGGATTGCATTTCTAGTGTTTGTAGTGTTATCCAATCAAATCTGTAATCAAATCTTAGAACACCCACAACCTCCTGTCAACTGCTAGAAGCTCTCATAGACAAACACAACTGCCTTTTCATACACACATGCCACCAGATGCGTGGCACAAGCTGTTTGACATTGAGACTCCGGAAAACAAGCTGACCTTGAAGCTCTGCCAACCAAAAAGGCCTGCCAAGACAGGATGGCAGTTTCCCACAGGTCTTCACTGACATTTCATTCTAGTGGCACAACAGCAGTTCCCCCAGGAAGGCAAGGCTCTTCTGCCCACGGACAGTTTCCCCAAAAGCAGCAAAATTCCTGTGTCATTCACAGCAATTTGTCTTCCCAAAAGCAATAATTACTCAAAATATTCAGAGGTCCAGAGGTAACCTTCACAAAGGTACAGGCAAGAAAGAGACTTAACACTGTCCTGAACTCCACTGCTGAGGAATGCCCATATTCCCCCTCCCAGTCCTATATACTGATACCTCCTTACTGTGTGAAAGCTAAACACCACTATTAACAGGTTCTACTAAATAAAGAGAATCCACACCATGTAGTAACTCTGGGACTAGCAAACTGCATTTGAAATCAGAAGTGTGCTGAGAGCTCCTTACCACTCAATTAGATTGTTATAAGCAACAACACTGTTCTTCAGATATGGCTGAGGGTTAACATTGCTCCCGAAGGCATACTTGAAATGGCCATCTCTCAGACGATAGGCTTTCCGTCTGGATATCACAGATGTCAGAATATCCTTCAGATGGTTCTGCAATGGAAAACAATCTTATTCCACATGCTGTTTTATTCACCCTACCAAGCCACAGCTGTGAGAAGCACCTCACCAATTAGCAAGACAAAAGTAGTGCTGCTACAACCACAAGGACCTGAAGATGTACGGGAACCAAGATCGGGACAATTTACAGTATGTTTTCACACTCTGATAAAGTTGGACACAGAGAACATGGTACTGTGTGAGAGCACTGCACACATTAGCCTGTGAACTATACTTTAACATGTGACTGCTGCTTCAAATGTCAAAGAGGTTTCTTAAATGGTAGGAAATTCCCAACCCCTGATCCCTTTGATAAAGAGTTAAGAGACTTCATAATGGGCACTAGATGCTCCACTTTTACTGAAATACTGGCTCTAAAACTACAGTGAAAAGCCACTCCTCTTTTTCAGACTGTTCAGTTGCCTGGAAAGTGCTGGAGAAACAGCTGTCAGAAAAAACACCCCAGTAGACAACTGCAGCTTAATTTGGCCTCACTCCCAGAGAAGGAATTCAGGTTGGCCTTCACATTCCGACTCCAGAAAACCATCCACACGTCAACATCCCAAGTCATTCCCAGGATACATCAGGTGACATCACTGACAGCCAAAACCAGCACCAGCAGGCACTTCCCCTGCAGACATTACCCAATCCTGTCACTTCCATGCCAGATACTTGTGCCTCTAATGGATTACTTTATTATTTTTTATAGAGCTGTTTGAAGTGGAGCTCCTGTTCTGTCTCTGCTTTTAAGTGACAGGAATATCATTTTCCAAAACAGCTACTTAAGCATGTCTGGAGTTCTTCATACGCAAGTACTTCAAAGTTAACACTTGCAGGCAGAAAGCCAAGACTTTACACCAATGGTGTCACATAAAATCGATGAGAATGCCTTTGATTCTCATCTTACTCCTCCCAAGGCAAATGGGCAATTAAAGAAGCGAGTTTCCTCTCCCCACTAAGGGGTGCTACCCCATACTGCACACAGAGCCTTCTGCTGCTGGAACAATGAGAAGACCACTGCTGCCCAGCCCAGTCTCACCTCCACAGCATAAACAACAGCTGTCACTGCCTCCTCGGTCACATTGTCTAGCCCGTGCTCATACGCAGTTACAATCATTCTTCCTTCTAATTGGCCACGCGTAGGAAGCATCATAGTATGAGAACACAGCTTCAAATCGTCATCCTCCTGAGGGTCCTTTGCCACAAATTGCTGAGCTCCAGACAATGGATTCTGAGGCTGGAACCGGTGCTGTTATGAACACAACATTAGAGCATGAGAAGATAAATACTAGTCAGACCCTTTGATTCATCTAGCCAAGCACCCCTTCTCCAATCAGAAAGCAAACATCTATAAAAATGTATCATGGTAGGGCAAGCAGTGATATTCCTCCCCAGCATACTCTCCCAACCCACAACAATTCAGGACTGAAGAAATTTCTCAGCCAGTGTCAGTGCCCTTTTATTAAGCAGCCCATGAACTTGTCATCCACCACCTAAACTTTGGTTATCCACAACATCCTGCAACAAGAACTTCTACAGTGTAATAACACACCATGAGTAGTCACCTCCGCAGGTTTGCTCTGTACCTCCCACCTGCTAGATTAATTTGACTCTCCTGTAAGTCTCAAATGTGGTCAGTCATTGTCCCTTTTATCTCTGTTCACGCTACCCAGGCCAGCAATGATTTAATGGACTTTCACATCTCTCAGCCACTTTCTTGTACAATGAAGAGTTGTCTATTTAGTCATTTCTTATACAGACATGTTTTTACTTAATAACTGTACAGTTTCCATCAAGATTAAAGACCATGACCCTAAGCTTGTGTTTAAGTGATTCTTACATTTCTTTAAAACTTTAAGTGCAACAGCTTAGCTGAATTCCAGTTCTGAATTTCATAATTTAGTCTCCCCATGCACTTTCAATACTCTAAGCAGAGCTGTGTTACTGAGCACCTACTGATTCTGAGATGGATTACAGCTATTTTTCAGAAGTGACCTAGTTATTTAGGAAAAAAAAATAAAAAAAAATCACAGAACAGGAATTCATACCAGAAGGTGGGAACCACCATTTCCCAGGCCACATGTATTCCAGCACAATTCCCTTGACATGCTTGTAGTGGCTCCCAGGAAGTCTCAAACCCCAGGTAAAGGTGAAAAAGTAAGCAGATGGCAATGACTGATCCTTAGGCCCAGACATATGCTTGGCCCAGCCCCAGCCCACAAAGGAACAACATGGCCCTGGCTCATCAAGTGCTCCCGCAACTCCTGTCCCTCAGCTCTCTAAGCAACAAGTCTGGCGACTCTGGAATAAAGATTGTCACAAGGCTCTTGCTGAACTGCAACAAACACATACTTTAAATATTAACAATGAATATACAGCAAAGTGGGTTTCCCACATCTTAGTTTCAGGAGAGGAAGGGGGCTGCTTTATTCAAAGGACAGTATGGCATTTAACTCAGAGTGAAAAACCAATCCACCCACTAATGATGCGAAAGCAGATTTTCCTCCCCGTAATTCTGAAGACTTACGCTTTCATTACAGGAAAACTGCATGCCTGGAAGAAAAGACCTTTGAAATGTAAGCAACTCTTGACAGGAATGTGGTTTGGGAGACCAGGAATCTGTGGTCATTCACAGCTATTATTCTGACCAATGAGGGAAACATCAGGAAATATCAAGGCACTTCAACATCACACTACTCTGGAGTTCCACTAGTAATAGACAAGCCCATTAATCATAACGTAAAGTCCATACAGTACTTACTACAAAGCATTCTGGGAACACGTGAATAAACACACACTAGAAATGTGGTACAATACAGGGTTATTTGAGTATACCAAATTCCAAGACTTCTACCATCATGACTTGCTTCTCAAACTCTCCTCTACTTGCTACCAAAGAGTTACCATGAAGTTTTAAAACAAAAAGATAACACAGCCAGCCATTGGGATTCAAGTTTCAGCTGTGAACACTGCAAAATATTTCAGCAGTTTCCAAATACAAAGAGCCTTCAGCTGGACTCACATCCCTTAGAAACACTAGTTTCTGAAGCACACACATGATGCCTAATTATAATCCCTAGAATCACAGTATGTGCTTTGGCTGAGCCAAGATAACTTCTCACAGTGTGAGAGCGGGAGGGTTCTCATGCCCACCCTTCTCCCCCATCCCCAGCCATACGGCCGCCCCTTCTTCCTTTGGCATTCATCCAACCACAAGGAATGCTGATCAAGCTGAATAAACCAGCAAGGAAAACTTGGGGTTTGGGACATTTTTTGCTTGGTTAGTTTTCTGCCTTGTCAGAGAACTGAGCCAGATCACAATGTGCTCAGACACCTGATAAATCTGTCTCACTAAGTGACAGGCACTCCCCCTTTCAACAAAATGTTAATTCAGTTTGAACCATCTTCTCAAACTCTGCCCATGGAGAACAGTGCCCCATCCCAATCCTCTTTCACACCAGGCCACTGGTCTGGCACAGAAACACGTAAAACAGATGTGTGACAGTATCAGAGGAATGTACAGGCTTCACTGCAAAATAAGCTCTCTCATGCATGTCTCTGCCACATACCAGAAGACAGCATTTTTGCAAAGCATTTTCCAGTTCTGAAACAACTTGACCATCTAAAAACTTTCCACCCAAGGAACATCTTACTTCTAACCCTCCAGACTATACAGTTCTGCAGAACAGATCATACAATCATGGAATTCTGCCTGAATAAATAGGAAGTCACTTTTGCTTCAAGAATTCAGCAGACTTGTGGATTCCTGGAATACAACTCTGACATTTAGGTGTACTTCCATGGATTTTCTGGTATCTAACAAAGCCAGGTCATACTGTGGCCTTTCTCCCAAGAGGCTTCCACAAGACAGGCAGTAGCTATTAACCCCCAGCTTCTGCCCCAAAGCAAAACTCAAAACAGATATAACATACATCATTGCATGTGATGGGCTTTCATCAACCCTGGTAGTAACAAAAACTGCATGCTGTGCAGGGCTCTTCAGCCCCAAGAGAACATCAGAGCACCATCACCATTTGACTGTGGACACTTACATCAAACTTTTGACGAACCGAAGAAATCTTTTTCTTTCCTTTGGGTTTTCCAGGTTTAGTTGCAGAGCCAGCTGGCCATGGCAGAGATCCAGCACCTTCTACAAATTGAAGAGAAAGAAAACCCACACTCAACAGGTGTTGCTGATTTAAGGCCAGTATGAAACTGTCCACACAGGAAAACCCCTAACATTTGGCCCCTGGCTAAGGCTTAACCCAAAACCAACAGCCACGGCCCAGAGCAAGGGCTTCTCAGGGAAGAATGCTTTCGGTAGCCCTTCCTTTGTCAGCCCCAGCCAGCTTGACTAACTCATGACCCATTACTTAAGTAGAAATTTATGTCCACGCAAAAACCCATGTCAGAAGGGGAGAGATGAGCACAGCCCCGCAAAAAAGCTACAAGGAAGGAACAAGCCATTTGTTCCATCAGGAAGATGACAGTAGCTTGCCCAGAAGGCAACTGTTCTCCCACCAGCCCCTGGATCAGGTCAGATTCTAACCAGCAGCATCAAGCTGACTCTTTACATCTGCCTTTACAGTTGCCCATCAGCTTTAGCAAGCTTGGTCCCAGAACCCTGTTAAACATCACAGCTGATTGTTCTTGTTACACTGAGAGGAAAGGAGAGGGGGGAAGAAATGCAAAGGCCACTGAGCCCAGGAGCAGGACAACACCAACACGGGCAGTGAGCTTGTGACTCACCACAACTGGCAAGCAGCCGGAAGAGAGATTACTGTGTAGTACCAATAAATAAATACATTTGGCCACATCACTTAGAGGAGGCTGCTCAAAAGTCCTTTGTATGGACGGTTTGACAGCTACACCTACAGTAGGCCAAACCACATCCTGATAATCATATAGCCCTTGGCAAGGTCAGCCTAGCAGATTTCCTGGGGAGTGGTTCATGGGATCTGTGCACAATTCCTTCAGGCACACTGGGGCTTAAGACAGCTTCACACTGGATGCGTATGTGCCTGCTGACAGTCACCAAGCAGTGCAACCCAAAGACTGGACAGCCCTCTTGTGGCCACAGAGGCAGCCGCTGCTTTGTGTTACCAGTATCCTCTTCCCTTGGTTTTGCACGGCAAGGGAGCAACCTTTTTCCTTTGGAGCGGAGCCTGCCCTGTGTCGGGGTCCCTGCCAACCTCCAGGGAGCTTGGACAATTCAGCTCTGAAGGTACTTCAGTTGCCTCTGAAGTGGAGGCTGAAGCTGTGCTACCAGGAGGTGCTGACAGCACAGCAACACCTCAGATGTTCCTTGGCTGCACCTGAACCAGCATTTGCCATTTCCTCTAGACACAGACAAGAGGTGACAGCAGCCATCCCACAACTCAGCCAGCCTCAGGCACATTCACCAAGTACTGACAACCAGCCAGTTCTGGTTCTCTCCTGCTACCGCAGGCTGCCACAGCTCAGCACCAGCTTCGCACCAATCAGCGCATTTACCTCCAGCTCTTGCAACTGTATTTAATTTGCTGTAATCAGGAATTCATAAATGCAGTTTACTAGTGCCCAGTTTATAAGGAAGAACGCTGCCTGGAAGGCCTTGGCTAAATGGAGCTTCCCCAGGCTCATGGCTGGGGTGTAAGTACAGTGTCCTCTACCATGAAAAACACTTCTAAAGCATGACTTTAAGGATCAGACTAAATCAGAGGATTCAGGTGAAGTTTGTGAATGGTCAGCTGCTAAGAAGGGGTTAGAAACACCCCCCAACACAGATGACATTCTCACTATAAAAAAAAAGTTTATTAAAAAGTTTAGCTACATTGTATTAGTGAGGTGAAAACCAATAGTCTTCAACAAACCCTGTTGTCAAAATCCACATGTCAACTAGAGGTAAAAGATAATAAATACACCCTCTCCAAAAATCATAAAGCTGAAGTCACTACTCATCAGTACAACATCACAGTAGAGGCCTAACAAGTGGGTGTGGGAAAGCACTGTGGACAATGATCAAGGACCATCAAGATCTCAGTACTTATATTTTAGGACCTAGCAATATAACACTACTTCTCTCACAGGATGTTTTGCTCTTTACAGACAATCCCTTCTTCCTCCTTCTCCTCCCCTCCAGCACAGGTCAGACCCCTTCTAGGCAGGGGGGATTAAGTCTGTTAAGTACAGACACAGAAGTTACCTGGCCCTTTGCAAAGCTTTCAATAAAAGCACATCTTTGTAGCTCATAATGTCACCCCAGACCCTTCCTCCTTGTCAGAAGTCACATACAGCTGCTTCACAGCCTTCACTAAATTATCCTAATTAAACACATGACCAAGTGGCAAAGATAAAGTGGAACAGAAACAACAGCAAAAGCAAACAACTCCCTTTTATCTGACAACATATTACAGATGAACAGGTTATAGCAGAGTCCAAATTGTAAAAATATCTTATTTTAAAAATAACATAGTAACCGTTAAACAGCAAATAAATTTATAGACCTTGACATCAGACCCAGAAAAATGCAGCTTGACTCTCAGCCTGCACATTTAACAAAAACTTAGCCAGACTTATCTTAGAATAAGGGAAAGCTAAGATAGTATCTCCAATTCTCTGTTACAATGACCCCAGAGCAGATTTTTTTTTTTTTGGCTTCTTTTCCAGGTTTTCATATTACCAAGCCAGACTTGCACTAGATGAGGAAAGCAAAATTTCCCTCTAGTATTCTAAGAAAACCAGTACTTGCCTTCCTGGCCACAAATGACAAAGCTGGGGTGGCTCAGGCATGCAACTTCAGGGATGTTAGCAGTTTTCATTTAATCTTGCTAGCAAGATAATCAGATGTTAACAAGCCACAGCAATAACTGTTGATACACCTTCAAAGATGAGCAACAGATACAAACACTTTTCTAAGAGCTGCCTATCTCTGCAGCGGTGGCACCAGCCAGCCCAGACAGAGGGCGTCAGGTTTTCCTGATGTGCTACACCAGCACAACACAGGAGGAAAGGACAAAGATACAGAGAAAGTCACAACAGAGAACAGCATCCAGGCAAGGGAAACATACGTTTTCCCACCCTCATTTATTTGATCTTCAGTATTTATTTTTTTTATATCTTCCTGCAGGGGCAAGAGTTTAGTCAAATATATTCCAATGGCTCTCCCCTGTCAACAACTCATACTCCCATTTTTCTTCATTTTCCTCCTTTAACCAACTCTCTAGAAAGAAGTGGAACACAAGCAACTTGAGCCCATCTCACAGTTGGCAGCTCTTCAAGCAAAGCCTGTGGGCAACCCTGATACAATAAAATGCTCCTGCTATCCCAGCAAGAGTTCTAATTCACTGAACCATCTCTTATTTTGCTCCAGATACTAGTAAATAAATTAAATCCTTACATCACTAACTCAAGTGCTTGCAATTGTCTTAGTTTTAGTGTTAACATTTAGCTAAGGAGGGAGGTAAAAGTTAAGTGAGAGATGTATTAACTCAAGAAACCTTGCTAACTTCATTGCTTTCAATCATCCAACAAACAAGCTTAGGGAGCAACTCCATGCAAGGTTAAGAAAGGCTTTAAACTGGAGCGCTTCCTGATGGATTTTTTTGGGGAAGAAAAACCCCAGACATAAAAATTCAGAAAAGCACTTCTGAAAGCATTGGTAAAAAGAGAATACCAAAGAAAACAATTCCGTTGTGATGGGAAGTGCGCCACACCACTTGGGCTGGTAGAGTCAACCTAAAACCAACATTAAGACACTCTCTAGTAACTTAGATAATATGTTTCTGGGAAGCTTCTTCTCTCCAGGCACTTTCACAGCTTGCCAGCTATATTACAGCTGGGTGCCACTCCAGTATTTCTGGGTGTCTTTACAAACACAGCTACCAGAGGGAATAACATCACCTATTTTTAAAAAGGGCAGAGAAGTCAGATTTAGGATTGTTCAGGATTCTGCCGTGCCCTCAATGGGAGCTCAGCAGGAATTAAAGCAACTGGTTATTCCTCACATTGGAACAGACATGAACATTCCTCCCTCTCTTCCAAATCCTAAATATCCTGTACCTAAATATCAACAATATCAATATATGCCTAAATATCAACACAGGCCATTGAACTGGGATTTGAAGTTTACATGACCAACAGCCTAAGCAGATGAGGGGGAAATGGAAAGTGTTCTCAAAGGGTCACATTCACCCAGTGTTCCCTTATAAGCCCAGGTGGAACCACTTCTACCAGAAGCAGCAAAATTTAGATCAGATGGGTTTGTTTGCATGGTTCAACATGTGTTGCAATCACTCCTTAAAAGGCTTCCTATTCCAAACACCACAATATCAAGTACACTTTTGATACCAACCACAGTTTTTTTTTTTAAACTAGAACCATCTTTAAAATGCCAGTTTGTTTCTGCCTTATCTCTCTTACACAGGTGGAAAGTACATGCATCAGTAACCCTTGTGATGGCGTGCCAGGCACATCAAGCACACTTCAAAGTTACTTGTTTCCATGAAACAGAAAATCAACACCTTCTACCCAAAAGGCAGTGGTGGAGACAAAAGCTGTTAGCTTTCCATTCTTACATGGGGGAGGTAGGCAGGGGGAGGGAAAAAGACAACAAAAAACTAGCAGGTGTCAGACCAGGATCTAGGGGGAGAAAAAGAAATTTAGACACAACATGTAGTATTCCACTCATACTGCACTCTCCTGGGTTTGCACATAGAGTCTGCTATGCCCCACACATCAAACTGGCAAGGAAAACATATGTGTAAACAGATCTACCAGTCAGTGGCCCAGAAAGATCAGTACAGATTAGCTCCAAAATCCTTGGGAAACTCTGCATTGATCTGAGGAGAACAAAACAGACTCTAGAAGGGACTAGCAGCATGTACTGTTAACTGCAATGGACTAAACCATGTCTTTAAGAACACATACACAATTTAACTGATTTTTTTTCAAGCTGGCTTATGCAGATCTGTGGACAGAGCCAATAAAAGCCTGCCTGAAAGCACTGGAAGTGACAAGCTGGTCAGCACTTGGTAAAGTAGCTGATGAACTAGCACTCCATTACACACTGGCACCCATCTGCTGAAGCCCTGCAAACACAGGTTCTTCAAGGGCTCTTAAAGAGAGTAAGCTTCAGTGGGACAAGAGGAAAAGTCCTTGGCAAGTACTTGAAATTAAAAAAGATCAGGCAGGAAATAATAAGCATACAGAAGACACCTGTGGAGCACCACATGGCTTTGTGCTGGGGCTCATACTTTTAACACATTCTAAACAACTTTGAAGAAGAGGGTACTGGGGAGCTGCTAGAGTTTGCTGACAAACCTGAGGTATTCAAGGCAGATGAAGTCTGACCAGAGTGCTGCAGAAGAGCTGCACGAGACTAAGTGACTGTACAGAGACAAATGAAACTCAATACAGTTAAGCACAGAGTGGGGCACACAAGAACAAACAACCCCAAATTTAGCCACACAGCAAGAGGCCCTACCCTGACTACTGCCACTCAGAAGCAAGACCTCTGGGCTACCACCTCTACTGCAACACTCACATCAGCCCAGCACTGAGCTCAGAGAACACAGGGACTCTCTACCTGCTCCTCCTAATTTACACAGTTACTTCAGGTAATACTCACAAGGGAATCACTGTTCTTGTGCTTTCTTTTTATAGTCCAGTTCTAAGTACTCTAAGTCAAAAGCAAGGAGCAGCAAGATTTAGACAAATTTTCTGAATTACAGGACCCCTAAAGAGGGCAAGTCTAGGACTCAAAAGGTGTTTGTAAAGAGCAAAGCAAGCTTGGAGATGGGGAGGTTAGTATTTAATTAGCACAGCTGGTATAGTTAAGGCCCAGCTACAACACAAAACACCACAGGCAAGCCATACATTTTGCATTTTTCCTTCTTCCAGCTACATCAGGTACTCTAATAACACATATTCTCTTATCACAAAAAACTTATCTCTCAGGGTCAGCCCATCAGAGCTGTAACAATTTACTCTCCCTTACTAAACAGCAGTTTCATATCTTGAACTGCAGCTCAACTGTCCTTCCTAGCAGATCTCTGGATTAACAGCTCTCTTGAAGACCAAATGAAACCTATCTTGTAATCCTGACTGCAGCCTAAATGCTTACAAAGTTAAAAGGTTAAGTGCCTGCAGAAGGTTGGGCTAATTGCCTATAGATCAATCAAGACTCACTGTAAGCATTTTTCTATCAGAGACATACTTGATTTCAAGATCAGTCCAGAAAATCCAGCTCCCCAAAATGATATCCCCAGCAGAGATAAGAACAAAGAGCATCACCAAGTCTAGAAATTGGAATTGGTAAGCAGAGCAGCTCAAAGGCAGAGCAACATCTCTCTTTACACTTCAGCTCACAGGACACACCCTGTCCAGAAATCAAACCAGCTTATCACACATAGCAATCCATCAGTAGCCTCTCATCAAGCACACACAGCCTGTTCATAAAAAGCATTTCTGCTGAAATCAGCCATATCACTACTTTGCTACTCTTCTGCCTGTGTGGCACAAAGAACATGAATATTGAAGCTCAGAAAATTGGAGTCCTTTGGACAAAACCCACCAAATAGACAAGTGGCAAAGCTTTGCTACCCAATTGTTCTTAATGAGGCTTCTCAGGACTTACCTGGTGCAGAAACCAAGATCTGGCATCGGGTAAGAATAGCCAGGAGGAAATCGTTGTGAGAGTGGACTGTGTAGAGACAGGACAGTTCATTAGCAACACATCAATGCCCAGGGCCCCCCCTCAAAGGGATCTTGGAGTAGCTCACTATGCCTTTCCACTGCCATGTCTTCCCCACATGCTTAGCTACATAGGTACAGCTTTAAGGTTTTTTGAGGGTTTTCTTCTACTGCACCCAGAATCTGCTATTACCACACTAACAGGATACAGACACATGGCACAGAAACAAGTGAGGTCATTCTCAGTGCACCACACACACACAAATCCAACCCTACAGCACACAACATGAAACACCTGGTGCATTGAGCCAGTGAGAGGAGGATCAGCTGTCCCTCCTGCCACACAGATTTCTGGTAGCAAGGTTTTGGCTTTGCTAGAAAAGGACCAGGAAGAGCCAGCCCCAGGTCAAATAATTTCTAGATAAAATGCAACTTCCTCACAGAAACGTTAACGAAACAGAGAGCAAGTGACGACAAAGAGCCAAAATAAACTTCACAAGCTGGGTCAGAGGGCTGCAGTATCCTCTTTAGCCTTTGAACACGAGCACTGAGAAATTTCCTACCCTTCCCCACAGGGGTCATGAAGGTGGAAGTCGGGAGCCCCCACAGTGCTCTCAGCAACTCCCACCAATGTTTACAGACCAAACCTGAGGTAATTACAGAAGAGTCTTACCCTTCAACATTCCAGTCTGCCACCCCCAAGAGCCAGGAAGAGGATCTGCCCACTGCATAATGGCCTAGGTGAACTCAGGGGTTCCCTCCCCCACATCAGCCACAACATCACTTTAGCCCCAACCAAAAGGGAAATGCAGTAAAGAAAGGACTGGGTCTCTCTGGTGACATAAGAAAACATCTCCTTGGTTGTTGGGACAGCATATTTTACCTGCTGACTGTATTTACACAAGGTCAAATCGCCTCTCAGTGCCAAGGCCACAACAGGACTTTCCACTGCAAACCAGGGCACCTCCCCAGTTTTTAACTCCACTCCAACCCCAGACATAGCCATTCTTATTTCCCTCACAGTAATTTCCCTGTTTGGGAACCACCATGCAGCAGGGAGGAGCTTCCTCCAGGCCTTGCAGAGGCAAGGCAGCAAGGGAGCCAGGAGGAAAACAAACACAAGATGTCTTTTACCATTGTCTTGTGTGAGAAGCCTGCGTGCTTCCAGGTCAAACTCCTCCTTACTGATCTTTTGCTTGAACCAGAGCTTCAAGTTGGCCCAGTACCTAGGGAAGAGCAGGGAAGGTGCAGACATCAAACGAAAAGCGCTGCTCCTAAACCCACTGCTTTCTCCCCACCAGCACAAAGCGGCCCGGAGACGGGTCAAGCCAGCGCTGAGATTTCCACAGAGACGCGGTAGACGGGCCCCGCAGCGCCCAGGCCTGGCCAGCGCCGCCCTCTCAGGCCCAGCCGGGCGGGGCGTCTCCACCGCGGCTCGGCCTCGCCCCCCCACCGCACTCACTGCTTCACGTTCTCGCCCAGCGCCTCGCTCAGGCTCTTCTTGGCCGCCTCCAGCTCGCTCACGTAGGTCGCCATCCCCACCACCGGAGAGATGGGGGAAGCCTCCCCCTCCTCCTGCTCCCGCGCCGCAAAGCGCCGCAAAGCGCGACAGCAGCCGTAAAGAGCGGCGGCCGCCCATCACGTGACACCCCCCATTCACGCACCCCTCGAGGGGGCGGTGGCGCCGCGCATGCGCAGAGAGGCGGGCAGCCCCGGTGGCGCAGGGAGCGGGAGCCGCGGCCGCAGCCATGCCGGGACTGCTGCTGGGCGAGGAGGCGCCCAACTTCGAGGCGGAGACCACGCAGGGCCGCATCCGCTTCCATGACTTCCTGGGAGACTCGTGAGCGCTGGGATGGGGGTGGGGGGGATGATCAGCGGGAGGTCGGGGAGCTCCGCAGCCCCCCCGGAGGGCCGGTTGTCCTCTCCCGCCGGTGGGCCCAGCCGGCCCGGGCTCCCGGGCACCGAAGGGGGATGATTTCCTTCCAGACGAGCACGGCAGTGAATTACGTGGCGCTGTTTTTTGGTTGTTTTTTTTTTTTATGTTGGACTTGTCGGAGCGGTTCCAGACAGAGGAGGCCACGAAGATGCTGTGGGGGCTGGAGCACCTCTTCATGGGGACAGGCTGAGGGAGGTGGGAGGGTTCGGCCTGCAGAAGAGAAGGCTCCGGGGAGATCTTGTAGCAGCCTTCCAGCACCTAGAGGGGACCGACAAGAGAGATCGTAGAATCATAGAATGGTTAGAGTTGGAAGGGACCTTAAAGATGGGGACAGACTTTTCATAGGGCCTGCAGTGATAGGAGAAGGGGTAATGGCTTTAAAGGGAAAGAGAGGAGGTTCAGACTAGATATAAGGAGACATTTTTTCCAGTGAGGGTGGCGAAACACTGGCACAGGTTGCTCAGAGAGGTGGTAGATGCCCGATCCCTGAAAACGTTCAAGGTCAGGTTGGATGGGGCTCTGGGCATTCTGATCTAGTTGAAGATGTCCCTGCTCCCCTGCTGCAGGGGTATTGGACTAGATGACCTTGAAAGGTCCTTTCCAACCCAAACTACTCCATGATCAGTGTGCAAGCCCAGCTCGACCCTGAGTGGGAGCCTCCTACAGGCATGTGACCAGCGTGAGGAGGCAGAGTTGGGCCAGTCTGTGCCTCGGGCTTTTTCCCTATTGAGCCGCAGCAGCAGCCCTCACGGGTGTGCTCTTGGGGCAAGGGAAGCCATCACAGCTGGGCACTGTGGTTTTGCAGGGGAGCATGGCGGTGGGGCGCATATGAGCCCCTCTGAGTGAGCAGAGCCACCTCTCCCCACCTTCCTCCACCCCCTCCCGCAGGCTGCACGGCAAGAGGGTGAGCCGAGCCCTCCAGGAGAGGGAAGAGCTGCTCTGAAAAACAGCAGAGCCCGGGGAAGGGCAAAGCCAGCCTTGCCAGAGCACCACTTAGTCCAGGCCAGTGCCGGAGATCTGCTCATGTGTCACCTGTGTCCCTGGCGAGTGAGCGCGGGCGTGTGAAGGCGTGCAATCGAGCAGCGGCACCGGGCTCTGGCCCTGTTTGAGCCCCAAGTGGAAAGCCACGTGCCTTCAGGCGCTGTTTCCCGCAAAGCCTGTTGCTCTGTTTCTGGCAGGAGCGGGAGGTGCTGGCACGGCACGGCACGGCTGGGACTCGCTCCCGGCAGCGCTTGGCAGGCTCGAATCAGCGTTTGAGTCCGCTTCTGTTGGCATTGTGAGCTTGGGCAAATGGGGAAAAAGGAACCCTTTTAGCGAGAAAATAAGCTGCAGGCCTTCTTAAAATTGGCTGTTCCAGCCCGATCACCCGCATGGCAGCTTTATTGGCCAGCTTCTACTTGGTTGTTTGCTGCCTTTTTATTCAAGTAGTATTTCTGATTGTGTAGAGAGACTCGTAGCACCAGTGGCCAGGTAGCTGCCCCAGTAACAGGCCCCCACAACCCTGGCAGAGCTGCAGGGTGCTGTCTTCATCCCTCCAGCTTCCTTCCCAGATCTCTAAGACAGGACTTTCCCCAGATCCTTTGGCATGTGACTGTGTTTCCTGACTGCTGAGGTGAAGAGTGGTGCAGTAAGCCCTGTGAGCCTTGAGCTGAGAAATGATGCGACAAGTCCCTGGCAGGGAATTTTAAGTGCTGGGGGTGGCTTTGTGTTAGCCTCTGGAAGCTCCTGAGAGACGTTTTGCGATAAGCCCATCTCGCTGCTCAGCTGCATGGCTGCCTTTCTTTGTGTGCTGGTTGCCTTACCTGTAAATTCAGTACATGCTCTAGGCAATTCTGCTTCAGCAGGGGAGTTGGACTAGATGATCTGTATGGTCCCTTCCAACTCTAAAAATTCAGTGAAATTCAGTAAAGTGGGGTGACTTGTATTTGCCTGCTCTAAGGACTGCAAAATCCACTGATGGGAAGCAGTGGGCAAAAGCGAGGTGGTGGTTTTGTTGTGACTGTGCCCATAATGTGATGGTAACATCTGGCCTCCCCCCTTAGTTGATTATTTCTAATTTTTTCATGAAGTATGTTCAGCAGCTCGTGGCAGCGGCTGGGTTAAGGTTCAGTCCTGTCCCATTCTTTTAAGTTGCAAGATACCCAGGGGTGTTTCTCCTCACAGTGGTTGATGAGGAGATACGGGATCGTGAATAGCCTTGTAAATCAGTACTGATGTCTGCAATAAGGCGGTCGGCGAGTTGGTATCTATGTGCCCTTGCATATGTGGCTTCTAGTGATAGGGAAGGATGTGTCCCCAGCACAGGATTTCCACTTAGCAGAGAGATGAGCTGTTCCTGCACACTGTCTCTGTACACTGCAATCCGTACAGCTTTCTGTCTGCAGTACAAACCGGAATGACATCTCGCCCTACTGCCATCTCCTCCTCTCATCTTTCAGATGGGGCATCCTCTTCTCCCACCCGCGGGACTTCACCCCCGTCTGCACCACAGAACTTGGCCGGGCGGCGAAGCTGGCGCCCGAGTTCAGCAAGCGCAACGTGAAGATGATCGCCCTCTCCATTGACAGCGTCCAAGATCACCTCTCCTGGAGCAAGGTACGAGCCGTGGGGAGGCACAAAAGGGAGCTTGTGCTGCTACCTTGCTCTGAAGGCCAGAGGAAGAGCCCACACAGAACAGAGCACAGACTTAGAACTACATATCTGCTGAGGATAATGTTGTAAGACACTTGAATCTCAAAGCATGTAGGATAGGAGGTGCTAAAACGCAGAGCAGGAAGGTCTGCTCCATCTTCATGGAGCACTCCACAAGTCCAGAGTGCTGTATGCACTGACACTTTAAAACAAGAGGAAAACAGTATTACTGCTCTCGTGCCACGCCTGAAAGGGTAAAACGTGTGAACATGGTGCCAAAAGCTCAGAGGAAGGCAATCTATCCACAGACCCTCAAAAAGTTCTGTAATAAAACAGGAAAGGAGGTGTCAGAAGTGAACCTGCAGTCTCCAAAGGGTGCAGTTCATGCCCAGGCAGAGAAAAGAAAACAGAGAACAAACAAGGGCATGTTAAACATAAAACCACAAATAAGATCTTGTTAAATATAAAACCATTGTAAGGGAGTATAAAAAAAGATGGGAACGAAATAACTTGCTGAAAGAACATAAAAGGAACTTCAAATGCAGCCTCAGCAGTGGTGTGCTGCCAGGGGATATGACTCCAGGGCTCATAAGTAATAGGGGTGTAAAATGAGCATTTCAGACAGATATGGCCAGAGTTTAAAAGTCCCTGAGTGAATTACTTGCCTCTTAAAATTGGGAACGTTCTCACACATTTTCCAGGGGTGAGGCCTGCATGCAATAAGAGGTAGTAAAGGAGAAATTTCCACACTGAAATGTTGTTTCATGTCTGACTGGCTTTAGAAATTACCTAATTGCCTTATTGCTTAAATTGACCTTCATACCCAAGTGGTGCATGGCTGATGTCCCACAAAACCTCAGAAGAGCTTGGGAAAAACAGCGTACAAATACCACACCAGTTAATGAAGTTTCTGCGCTGGTCAAACTGGCTGAAACCACCAGTCAAATTAGCTGATAATATTATGTTAAATATAATGGCAAGTTTGGGTTTTGCTTTTGTAAGGGAGTCTCCTCTCCTGGTTGGCTAGAGCCATTTGAAGAACTATAGGGTATTGCTGGCTTTTACAAAGTCCTTGAATTCCCATCAAAGACATCAGCTTTGTGAAGGGCAGGCTCCTTTCTGCAGAGAGACAGGATAAAGGGATAGGTTGTGCCAAGGGAGGGAAGTGGTGAGCTCCCTTGAAGGTCTGCAGGGACGTGTGGGGTTCAGCACACTCAGGCGATCTGGAAAAGAGATGAACTGCGAGCTGACTTTGCTGATGCTATGGGATAAATGCTCAGGTAAAACCAGAAGTTGCAGAACAGCTTCTCGATGCTGATTGATGGGAGGCAGAGTAGCACGTTTGGAAAACCTTCCAAAATGAACAAGGAGAAAGGCAGAGGGCAGTGATCCAAGCTGCAGTGAGCTTTCTGTCAGGCTGGGAGAGGCCTCAGAGACGGTAGTTTGGAAATGTCAGCTCAGCACCTGTCTAAAAGGAAACCATGGAAGTCCTCCAGAGTAAGATCCAATTAGTATGGGCAAATCCATAGCACGTAGCAGCCTGGAGTCTTCTATGCAGCCGGTGTTTGAAATAGCCCATCTCACAGGCTACAGGGGAACAAGAAAAAGTGCAAAGAGGGAACAAAGCTGCCTGCAGATTTGGGCAGGTTTTCTTCAGTGCAGAGCAACTGGGGCTCTTTTGCCTGGGAACAGGAGGATGTGTCAGGCTGCAACACCACGAGTGGAGCAAGGAGGAGCAACGAACAGAGCATACATGCATCATGGAGGGCGTAAGAGAGGACAGGGATGTGATTGCTCTGCTCTTAGACCTTGCCTGTACATGTGATCCTTTTCCTTTGTCCTTGACAAAGCAGAGAAGAACTTCAGATAATGCGAAGAGCCAAAGAGCTGAACTGGGGAGGCAGGTGTTAAGGCCTGGCCACAAGTCTGAGACCAGGGGCAGTGCCCCTGAGGTTCTCCTGCCCAGCCATAGGGAAAAAAGGAGCTTAACAGAGATAGCAAGCCTTGGCAGAAGCTGCCTGGCTGGACAAAAGCAATCTGCATTAAATGCTAGATTGGGATCTAGAAACTGCAGTTTCTTTCACTAACTGTTAACTTAGAGAGAAGTCCTAAAAGTGAGTAAACTTTGGGCAGCCAGAACTCTCTGTGCAATGTTCCTTTACATACCTGTGCTCTCTCTTTGGGTGAGGCTCCCAGTAGTACTAAAAGGGTGAAGCTGTTTTTATCTGGAACACAGCCTGTGAGGAAGCAAGGAGGCAGGAGGGATGGCTGAAATCCTGTATAAAACAACAAAGAAACTTCTGCTTGCTTTGCTGCCGAATTTCAGTGGGCATATGGGGCCTAGAAAGGTGGGACCAGAGTATAGCCAATAATCCTTATGTCACTTTGCTCAGCTCTGCTTTCCCAGCCAAAGATGTCACTACTGTTCTTAGCCATCCCTAGCCAAGACCCAGAGGCTCACTTCAGGACTCAGAACAAGTCTGTAGCTCAACCAGGAATTGATCTCACTCTCTTACCTCCCCTGTCTGTGCACTGCTGCTCCAAGGGATGAATGCATGAGCTCCTGCAGCAGGGTTGACTGGTACATGCTGTGCTTGTCAGAGGAGGTTTCAGTGCTGTCTTTGGCCACCGATTCCTTTGTCTTGGTGAGTCAGAGGTGAATAAATCACTCCAGTGATGTCTGGTTTCATCTAGGACCAAGAAAGAAAAATAGTTCATAGGGAAGTGAGTCTTGGGTGTCTTATTGCAAAATAGGGTGGGGTTTGGGAGGCTGCTTTGAACAGAGATCCTCAGGTCATGAAATTACGTGCACTTTGGAACGAGTTCATAGGATTTGGATATTGCTTCTCAGAATCTCTGTTCATCATCCCCCAATTTGAAGACATGGGGGGATGTCACTGTCTGACCTTCATCTGCAGCCTCCTGCAACACAGCTGAGATAAAGCAGCCTTTTTGCAGTGCAGTGCTGCTTCAGGAAGCCCTGGGGAGAAAGCAACTGAAGAGAAAAGCTGGAAAGGAAACATCTTGCCACATGTCCACCACTTGACCTCCTTTCAGCATCCTAAGCAGCTGGGGCAGGGTTAAAGCCCCTTGTGTCATCACCATCAGCCTAGGAGAGCTGAGGAGTGGTGCTCTTGCTGCCTCTGGCATGCTCTGAGCAGCAGTGGGCCATGCCAAGGGGCAGCTTTTCCAACCCTGCCCTCCCCAAATTCCCTGAGCAGGACACAGCCTGTTCCCCCGCCTTCAGAGCCTGAGGAAGGTGGGGGGACTTGTACATTCAAATTATCAGCTCATCTGATAACGCACCACAGTGGTGCACAGAAGGCTTTTGTCAGCACTGGAGTCAGTTTTGTCCCCTTGTAGCATAAAGAGGAGGGAAGGAACAGGCAGCTCTGTTCTGGGGCAGAAACCTTGGATTAAACTTGCTTGAATGCTGGCAGCTGCTCTGCTTGTGCTGCCTGGAGCAGGCTCCTCCCAGTCCCGCTGTGGCTCAGCGTGACCCATAAAGGTAGCATCACAAACTACAAGGGTAACTTGAATGCTTTGGCCAAATCCAGATGAGATTCAGAGATTCTCAAAATACAGTTCCTCTGTGAAGCACGGGGAGCGCTTCAAGTTGGGACAAGCACAGGGAGCAACCTCATAAACCATTGTCACAAGGGAGAGTGCACAGCTGTGGAAGGGGATGGTTTTGTCTTCTGTCCCAGATGTGGTTCAGAAAGGAATGCACAGTGTCCCAGCACCTGCATGCAGACTTTCACTTTGTTTTCAAGAGCTTTTAGTTAAGTAAGCTCAGAGTGACTTGCCGAATGGAGCTGCTCCCTTGCACAAGACCTGTGAAGTGTTCAACACTTGACCTTTGGTAGCCGTAGAGTTGCTGGTTTGCTCCGCCACAAGAGAAACTGTTTCTTAAGAATACAGTCCAGTTCAGGTGTGACACCAACACGTCTGTCAGTAGTGCTAAATCACTTACTGGGAGAGGGTTGGAAGAGGGACACCTCTGCTCTCAGGGAAAGGTGGGTAAATCTTCCTGTGTCACCAGCACGGGCAGGACTTCCCTATTTCTCCGTACCCACGGCCTGGGCAAAGCAGCTGGTCAGTGGCAGTTCCAGAGATGACAGGGTGTGAGCATAGACAGCCTAACAACTGATCTCCAAGAACAAGGCAGAGTCTGGCCTGGCACACAGGTTTCTGTTTTGTCACCTGGCTGTGCTGTCCCAGTCTGAGACCTTTGGGCCAAGCAAGTCACAAGCTCCTGTAGAGCAGCTGCTGGACACATTTCTGCATGGCCCATCTGCAGAAGCTTGCCCCACACATGTAAAGCCTGTGTGGAGGTCTCCCTCCCTGGCCTCTGTCTCCTATGGTGGTACCCACAACAGGGAGCATGAGCATGTGATGGTTTTGTCTCTGCAGGACATCAATGCGTACAACGGGGAACAACCCGAGGAGAAACTCCCCTTCCCCATAATTGCTGATGCGAACCGGGAGCTCGCTGTCAAGCTGGGCATGCTGGACCCAGATGAGCGGGACAAGGACGGCATGCCCCTGACTGCTCGCGTGGTGAGTACTTGGCCCTGGAGCAGCCTTCTGAGCAGTAGGCATTGCCTGCCGTCCTGCCCTCTGGCCGTGGGGCTGGGCTTGAAGGTAAGGGCAGCTTACCTGGATGGACATGGCCATCTTCAGGAACTAGGTTGACTTTCTTGGGCTAGATCCATGGGTTGTGCTGCAGGAAGAGGCTGGCGCTGTGGTAGCCTGCTGGCAACAGCTCCATCTTGCTGTTGCTGCCAGCTCGTCCTGGTTGTGCCTGTCCTAACACAGAGGGGACAAAAGTGCTTCATCTGTTGGGCTTTCCCTCTGCCCACCTGTGCTTGCATCAGAAATGTGCAGGTCAAGGGGAGGAAACATCGCAAGTAGCAAAACAAGCTGGCATTGGAAACAGGAGCTCCCAGAGCAAACGTGGTGTTCTCTGTGCCTTGGGCATTACTTGTTGCTCTAGGAGATCCCCACCATGGCATCTCCCCCGTCCCAACACCTGTGATCAAGCAGGCCACCTCTCAGGAAAGGTTAGAACAGCAGGACTGAGCATATCTAGCAGTTCAGTTGGAAAAATATCTTTCCCCCAGCCCCTGACCCTGTCTCCTTGTGCTCAGGTGTTTGTTTTTGGCCCGGATAAGAAGTTGAAACTCTCCATCCTGTACCCAGCCACCACTGGGAGAAACTTTGATGAGATCCTGAGAGTGGTGGACTCCCTCCAGCTGACGGCGTACAAGAAGGTTGCTACCCCTGTGGACTGGAAGGTGAGGAGGGGAGCGAAACTGGGCACTGAAAATGTGCATTGGAACATCACCCAGCCTCCCTTGGAGGGGGAACCATGGGGTGGGGAAAGCTGCTGAGGTCCTGTGATACGACTTAGATCCCAGCCCAGGCCCCAGGGCTGTTGCAGTCCTGAGTCAGCCATAGGAACCTCCCTTCCCTGCCTTCGGTCCCTGTTGCCAAAAATACTGGGTTGGCCCTTCTGGCTATCAGCTTTGGGCCAAGGCAGGTCCTGCCTTCATTGCCTGTGATAAGGAAGGACATTACCGGGTGTCAGTGTGCCAAAGTCCACTCAAAGCCAGTGAAGCAGCAAGCATGGGGCACCCCTTCTTGGGCTGGCTTGCTGCTCTCCTGCCTTTGAGCCAGCAAGGGCCAGTATGGGCACAGCCCAACTTCACCCAGCCATGTACAGAGCTGAGTCCTCTCCTTGTGGAAAATTACTAGTTGAGTTGCTTAGCTGTGGCCATACCTGTCCAATAGCATTATTTAAAACTCCCCAAAAAACAGTTTGGGCAGTCAAGATAAAGCAGGAACAAGCAGCGCAGTCTGGCTGCTTTAGCTAGCCAGTGTTTCCTCAGCCCAGCAGAGCTGTTCAGCTCCTGGACCTGTCCTGCTGTTGGTTTTGATAGCTGTTACTGGGGAAGCCTGCCTGTCTGGAGCCAGAGGACATACTCCTGCTGTTACAGGGTGTCCTGAAGAAGTCCTGTGTTAGGAGGCAGGGACAGGCTCCCAGAGCATTTTTCCAGACACCTGCTCTGACTGGGCAGGAAGGCCCCGTAGGCACAAGCCTCGAGGGTTGAGTAACTCAGGGTATCGGGGCACTTCACTGTGCCTCCCCACCCCTCATCACCTCATCCACACGCTGAGAGTACAACAAACTGCACCTTCCCTTCCTGGGGCAAAGCAGAGTGTGGAGGCAGCCTTGCCTATGAAGACTCCTGTCTCTACCAGCATAAGCTCCCAGCTGTGTGGGGCCAGCTCAGCCACCAGCCCACCTCCCAGGGAAGCACACCTTTCCCCAGGGAAAGGGGGACGAGGGGGAGCCAGCACTGCCTGTCCAGGGGCGCCTGAGCAATAGAAATGGATGACCAGACTGGGGCAAGCTGTGCTCCCTCCTGCATCATAGAGATGCCCAAATTCCCCTCTTGTTACTCCCTGTTCCCATGGGAGTGCTGTGGGGAAGAGCTGGTCTGTGGGATCCCGTTGGCAGGGCTGGCAGACAGCTGTCAAAGGGAGATGGCCCTTTGACATCTCCCACATCTCCTGGTGTAGCTCCCACTCAGTCCTCACTGCCAGCTCCAGGCAGAGCCGCAAGGGATATGCCTGGGGCACTGGGGATGAGGGTTCACAGGGAGGCAGTGCCAGCTGCATCCAAGCCTGCCAGCTCCTCTGCTGCTCTCACGGTTCCCATTTGCTCCCCAGCCTGGTGACAGCGTCATGGTCGTGCCCACCTTACCTGACGAGGAAGCCAAGAAGCTCTTTCCCAAAGGAGTCTTCACAAAGGACCTCCCGTCAGGCAAGAAGTACCTGCGTTACACCCCACAGCCGGAGTGAGCACGTCTGTGCAGCCGTCCTGCCGGGCTGCAAGTCGTTTGGCATCAGGAACCTTCCCCGTGGCCACCTCCTGCCTCCCTGACACCGCACGATCAGCAGCCTCCTACTGTCACACGGACGGTACATGGCGATACTAAACCAATCCTCCCCATCCTTTTCATCCCCCACGTTCCCCTCAAAACTAAAACCCTGGGTGTTTTCTTGTCTTGAATCAGCCCCGCAAGGAGGAGGTTAGCAGACTGGTAGGGGCTCCAGAGCTCACACTGTGGAGTCTCCCGTTTGGCACCAGCCGAGTTTTTCCTGGAGGCACGGTGGGAAGCGTGGTGTCAGCAGCCAGCCAGGCCCCGGAGGGGTGTCCTGCTGGGCTCACACGCCTCCCATCAGGAGTCCATCCGGGGCTCCAAACTGTTGCGTGCCTTTCGGAGCAGCCGTCACTAACGCGTTAACACCTTTGTCTGGTCCTGTGCGTAGGGGAGGAGCTGCAGAGCCAAATCTCTCACTTCTTGCTGCTTTCTCATCTCTTGCTGGAAGTTGATTGCTTTCAGGTTTTATGGAAGAGGGAATAGAGCAAATAAACTGATCTTCAGTACTACCTGCAGTATCCCTTGTCTGCCTCTGCTGGTGTCCAGGGCACCCTGCACCACTTACTTTGTTCCCTGGGCTGTGCAGCTGGGACGTGTGCCCATGCTCAGGGTGGGTGGCAGGGGCACAGACTGCCCTTGGGCTTGCTCTGTAATAAGGCACTCTGGAAGCGCAGGTTGTCTCAGGGCACACCGTTTCAGACAAGGCAGCAGTGCCCAGGGCAGCCACCAGAGCCTCGGTGGTGGGAAGGAGGAGATGTCTGCTCAGGGAACATGCCTCAGCCTGGCCTGCTCTTAACTGCGGGGTAGGGGGGGTCCTACCCAGCTCCCAGGGCATGAGCGGGCATGATACAAGCCGTGTGAACTCCTCCCTGCTCTCCTGCACCTCCACCTCGGGGGTCTGACAAGAGATGAGTGATGTTTTAATAAAACTCTAGGAAAGAAACCCGCTCAGCGACTAGCCCGTGGGCTGTCTGCCAGCACCTCGCTGTGCCCGGCGCAATTAACCACACTCAAAACGAGCAGCTGCTAAAGAAAGCAGCTGGCTGAGGGCACAAATGTCCCCATACAGCAAGCAAGGGGCCAGTAAGGTCGATGCTCATGGTAAGCAAGGCATTGGATGCAATGAGCTCCCCTCCAGCATCCCGTGGGGCCTAATGCTGGGGTGGCTCCCGCACCCACCTGGGACGTGGTCCGTCAGTCCTCAGACAACGTCCAGAGCCGCTGGCTTTTCCCAGCGTCTGTGGCTATCCTTCTCCACCCCGGCGAGCATGCTGAGGACATCCTTCCCCAAACAGGGTTGCGTTTCAGAGACATCCCTCTTCCATTATCAAAAAAAAAAAAAAAAAAGAAGTATATATTAATATTTAATTGCCTCCAGGAATCATACAGTGAATATTTGTATTTTTTCCCCAAATGACTTTTAAAGGAACCTTCGTTATGAAAACCTGCATTATCCTCATGTATTATTTTTACTGTAAGAGGAAAAAACCCTAGTCTGTTTTGACTCTCGGTCCCCCTATTTCACTCTGCAAGAAGTGGGAGGGGGAACTGCAATTTCAAAGGGAAATCATCTCTTTTCCGTGTAGCTTTTTTAGCTTTATCAAGCTTGGCAGCTTCCCTAGTTCCCCCTGGTTGGGCTGCATGAGCTCCTGGGTTTCTTGCCACTCCCGGGGCACAAAGCCCTAGCCTTGATCTGGTTGCCTAAGGGAAAAAAGGCTCCAGAGTTTTCCAACTGACTGCCCAATGTCTAGAAGCCTGAGGACACGGCTGCACGGCAAGCTTTGTGTGAACAGGCTGCTCTGAGCATCCCCAGGAAAGGAGCACTGCAGGGTGAGCACAACCTCTCTGGGACACCAGCAAAGCCACCTGCGAGTTGGGACAAGGGGCAATGAGTCCTATCACCAGATCAGGGCCCTTAAAGCCAGCTGAGGCAGCTGCTGGTCCCACCACACAGCCAGGCAGGGGCTGACGACCAGGAGCCCACAAATTCCTGCCTGCTCCCCAGCACTGCCGTGGCCCCAGAGACACAAGCCAGCCAGATGGACTCAAGCAAACACAGGGTTTGGTTCCGGTACAGCTCGAGTGGTTTTCTTTTAATCCCAGAGAAGTGAAATGCAACATTTGTTCGAGTTGGTAACAACATCCAGAGACAGAAGTCCAAGCCCCCTACTCAGTAGAGTCATTTGTGTTTAAGGCACTCTGCAAAACCAGCTTTCCTCTTCTCCTCCTTCTGATTTTCTCCACACGGCAGCAGAATACCTGGTTTGGTCTTTTCTCCGTAGCGACACCCACGCGTCCTGGCTCTTCTCACCATCTCCGGAAATTGGCAACAGCAAATCCAGCGGGAGCCAAACGGAGAAACCCCAGGAGGCCGGGTCAATAAATACAGACGGGCACAGGAGGGAGCACAGCGCCTGGGGAGGGGGCACAGGGGCTTCGAGCTTCTGCAGGAAGGGGACAGGCACCAGGTGTCCTCCCTGCAGGCACCAACGTGATTCCCCTTCCTTTCTCCCCTCCGGCTCCAAAAGGGGATGGGAGCGCAGGGGCCCACAAGCATCTCTCCCCAGCGGTGCTCCCAAACATGCGGCAGCACCCCAAAATGCAGGGGGCTGGGTTGGGGGGGGACGACCCAGCTGCCCCTGCCATGCAGCAGAAATGACCCCCCGACTTCCAGCCGTCAATAAATACCAATAAATAAATAAACCTTAAATAAATAAGTAATAAATAAATAAATAAATAAATAACCCGAGGATAGGGATGGAGGGGAAGGGGCACCCCGAGGCTCAGGGCAAGAGGGGATCGGGAGGGCAGGTGTTTCTGTGATCTCCCCCCCCTGCCTGAGATAACAGGGTGCTGGTACAAAAGAGGGGCACAGGGAAGGGCTCCCACTCGGGGCACCTGTCAGTACAGCTGGGGGCCACGGGGATGTGAGCTGAACCCGGATTCGTACCTGGGAGCTCTCACCCGCTGCCTCCCTCCCCTTGAGCATCACCAGCTTCACCTGTCAGTGCTACCACCGTGCTCAGGGAGATGCTCGCCCAGCACCTCCATCCCAGGGCAAACACACACCTTTTCTGAACATGCAAAATGCCTACAAATTTTTGCAAACATTGTTTGCAATATTTTTTTGCAAACAATTTTTCCAAACCTTTTGGCTTGCTTTTTTTTTTTTTTTTTAAATGGGGAAATGCCCATGAAGACAACCCATGCATGAAACTGAGTTAAGTGCATCAAATCCAGCCCTCGGAGAAGGAGCGAGCACAGGAGCCCGGAGAGGGGAACACAGGCACGGCCCCGGGGCTCAGCCAGAGCCTGCCTGCAGGCTGGGGAGCCTTGGGAGCCCAGGCACACAGCTGTGGCCGGGCACCGAGCCTGACAGCAGCACCAGATGGCATCGAGCACCTCCCTGGGGATGCTGCAGACACACACGGACAGGAACAGCGGCCGCTGCTGTCTTGGTGTCATGCCAAGGCAGCAGACGATGTGCCAAGGCTCCAGCCGGCCAGCGCATCCCAAAAGACAGCAACGAATTCAACAGCATCCCCGCACCAGCATCCCCACTCTCCCAGCCAGCTGCCACCACGGCGGTGCCGCAGCAGCCCCCTGGGCTGACGGCCGGCACGCAGCCCCCGAGCGCAGCCCCAAAGCCTTCCCCGCAGGTTTTGGGGAGCTGGCTCACACAGCATCCTCTCCTGGCTGGGAGCCCACCTCGGGGCTACCTGTTTGTCGGGGAATCCCTTCCCTCTGGCATTTTAGCTCTGATGCTGCCAGAGACATTCCTGTCCCATTGGGTCAAAAATACAGATCTGCCTTATTTCAAACCAAAAGGTACTTACCCCTCCTTCTCCCCCAAATCTTAAGGAAAATTGTATTTAAAGTTTCTAACCCACTTCCACGCACACTATTTGAAAAACAAAACATAGGTGATGGCAAAAGCTGCCGTCAATCATGAACCAGGACAAAACCACGGGCAGACAAAAGAGCGGGACACCCTCCCACACCAGCAAGCTCCCAGTAGAAGTTTTGCTCCAGGAAACACAGCAAACCAAAGCTCAGAGCCCCCTCTCCCTGCAAACCTTTCCCACCGTGAGGCTGTAGGCCCCAGCAAAACCCAGACGTAGGCACGGAAAGCAGCAGGTTCCCAGCCAGCCACGAGGCCGAGCGGGAGAAGCAGGAACCGCCGGCCCGGCAGGGGGAAGTGTGCGTCGAGGCGTCAAAATGCAACACTCCCAAAGGGAAAAATAAATAAAGAATCGAATAAGCAGCAAACACTACTGAGAATAGTAAGTAGCGTGGGGATTTCACAGGGATTTTTGGTCTGAGATGCCTGGGGAGCCCCTTCGCCGGCGGGGACCGGGGTGCGAATCCCACCCTGGAAAAGCACAAGCTGTGGCTGAAGCTTTGCAGGAGCTCGGAGGAGCGATGGCGCGGGGGTGTGCCGGCACGCTGCGGGGAGCAATGCAGCGCTAGGCTGCTGCTGCCCCGACAGCCCAGGCTGAGGGCAGAGCTGCCAACGCTGCAGGAAAGGCTTTGCATGGAAGTGCCGGACACAGTGGCCCTTCCCAAGCTCTCCTGGCAGCGGGACAGAAGAGGGACCCTCCCAGCAGGAATTACTCATGCCCCCAGGGCAGCGCAAACCTCCCGCGGCGAGAAGGCAGAGGTGGGAGCCAGAGGAGCCGCGGGGCTCGCACCGGGGCGGAGGACGGAGCGGAGAAAGCAGCGAAAGCCATAACCATGTGCCCAGGCCCGACAGGGCGCCTGGCCCATCGGGAGCGTACCTGCGGCTTTTGCCTCCGCTGCATCTCGAGGGCAGGATGTCAGGAATTGCGGACTGCAGCCTACCGCACCGCCCTGCGGACCAGATGATGCCAGCGATCCAGGCAGCGAGGGGCGAGGAGAAAGGCAAATAAACCCCTCTGTTACCCCCCAAACACCTGCAGGAGGCAGCGTGCCCGCCTCCTCCTTCCCAGGCAAACCCAGGCCTGCCCCGCGGAACCTCCGCTCGCAACCCTGCCTCCAACCCACAGAGAGGAGACCCCCAGCCCTGCAGAGCTGGGGAGTTACTGCTAGGCATGCCATCCCCTCCACTGGCATCCCCACCTGTAGCCACCCTGCTCCTGAAGGTGGCTGAGGAGGAGGGTCTCCACGTGAGCCAGCATTTTCGTGGAAAAATAAGCAAGCACCCAACTTCTCGCAACAGACTTGGGCCTGCAGAGAAAGTGTGTGAGTCCCGGAGTACCTCCAAGCAGATTTGGATACCCCATGGTAGCAAGCGCCTGCTCACCCTGCACTGGGTGAATGGGCACCACTCCTGATTTCTCACACAGCAAGAATCGGTTCTGCTTCCATAAAAGAAGGGCTGGCGGGATTTGGGGGGGGGGGGGGGGAGGTTGTGGAACTGCAAATATTTAGTGCACCTTAAAAGCAAAGGACATCTAACCTGCCCTTAGATCTCACTCCAAGACGGAAAAGAGCTATGGCATCTCCTACACTCACAACTACTCCAAACACACCCAAACACATGCAAAACATCCCGCTTCCCCTCGGCTGCGGAAAACCCCTCCTGGGCAGCAGCAACAGCTCACACTGGGCTCCGGATCAGCGCCCTGGCTCTGCCAGCTCCTGCTTTGCTCCTGGGCCCTCTTGCCCAGTCCCAGTGAGCAGGGCGAGGGGTCGATTATCAATCCAAAATGCATAGGTATAGACACCGTGGGGATACCCGTGCTCCAGTGGGAAGGGTCACCGCAGGACCCTCCGCGTCCAGCAAGCACGGTCTCCATTTCTGCCTCCAGTTGGGTGGAAAGCAGCATTGCCACAGGCACAGTTTGATCATACTCATGCTCCTTGCATGGCCCTGCAAGGAAAGACCAGTCATTTAGGTCAGGCAGCCTCTTTGCCAGCCACAAGACTCCAGAAGTACTCAATTCCGCTTCCTGGGAAATCCTCCAGCTCAGTGATCCCTCTTCCCACCCCTGTGCCGGCCAGGCTCTCTTTCTAAGGAAGAACCGCGTTTCCAACCACCACAGCTACAAAGGCAGGAGAACCCAAGAGGTCTGCTTTGGCTCAGAAACCCCATTCATTTGCAGCAGGCTGGCAGCACCCAGGTCCTCACGCGTGTGCCCAGGCACTGCTCTACTTGGGAGGTATCACGACTATAGGCTGGCCTCGCTTGGGTCTCCACATGAGGACTTGGGCATCGTTGGCATTGGGTTTCACTAGTGCGTTTGGTGGGATGGGCTCCATCCTGCTGAGGATCCGGGGCTGCTCCTGCTGAGTCCTTCCCACCAGCCGTGCCCGCTGCCCCAGCAGTTGCATGGGATCAACCTCAATGTCCACTCGCATCCTCCACTTTATAGTCTGCAAGATGATCTTTTCCTTGGTGGTGGTGTTCATGGCCACCAGCCACGTGGTAAAGCTCTGGTCCCTTTTAATCCTGGTCAGCAGCGGCACGTTACTGTTGCTGACAGGGACAGCCCACGTCACGCTGGGGTAGAAATTGTCATTCATGCTCACCGAGAACCTGGAGATCTTGTTAGTGGGCCCGACCAGGGTCACAGTTTCTGTGGTGTTTCCATACCAGGGATAGCTCACGCCATCTGAATCGCTGATGGCTTTTACTCTTCCTTCTCGCAGGTCGGGCAGCTCCCAGCTTGACCTTGTGAAAGGGAAGAGAAAGGCCAGGTTAGCAGGGAAACGGCAGCGACAGTGCCCAGCAAGGGGCAGGGAAGCAAGCAGCTTGGGGCGCCCTCCCCGCCTGCACCCAACCTCTCAAGGACCTCCTTCAAGAATGCATTCGGCTTCGGTTCCTTCACCGAGTCGCTCATGGTTAGCTGGAGCCTTTGCTCTAACAGCACAACACTCTTTTAATTCACCTGCGATCAAACCAACTGGGCCAAAACTCATTGCTGAGTCTCTCTGGGGTCACTGTCTTCTTAATCAGCTCTTGTGCCGGAGGAGAACAGCCTTCCCCATTGACCGCGGTGCTGGCCATGCCCGTCAGCAGCCCCCCTCCTGCCATAAAAGTCTGCCATTTTTCTGCCCCTCAATACAAGCGCCTGCACAGAGGCACCTACAATACTGAAATATCACAATAAGGCTTGCTGCTGGTGTGACGAAATCCCTGCAATACAGCCGGGGGGGGTGTGGGGGTGTGGAAATCCCAGCCCAAATACTGGCCACCGACCGCGTTAGCAACCCCATGGGGCTACAGCAAGGGAGCTGGTCACCCCACGGCAGTGGCCAGCGGGGAGCTGCGGGGACACCTCCGGCCGAGTCCCAGCTCTCGGCCTTCAAACCCATCCGGGCTCCGGAGCTGCCCGGGGATCAGCGGGGGGACAGGCCACCGCCATCCCCCCGACCAAGCCACGACCTCCGCTGGGCTCCATCCTCCCCAAACCCTCCGGTGCCACAGGAGAATGGCTCCACCGCGATGCCAACCGGCACCACCGGGGGCCGGCTGCTTCCCCGGTGCCGTCAGAAACCCCGTGTCGCGTCGCGTCGCGTCGTCCCCCCCCAGCCCCCCTCCACCCCGGTCCCGGTGGCGGCGGCCGTGCTCACACGCCGAGGTCGCTGTAGGTGTTGTAGAACTCCATGTGGTTGCAGGCCTGGATCCAGCCCACCACCCAGGTGTGCCGCCGGGCGATGGGCGGCATGAGGACGCGGGCCGAGGCGCGGAAGTAGGGCGTGCGGTACCGCAGCACCACCGGCGAGCTCTCCTCGATGGCGGTGGCCGCCGGCTCGATGGTGGCCGACACGTCCGACACCACGATCTGTTCCCGACGCACCCGCGCCTTGCAGGCCACGCTCTGCAGGCACCCCATCGCCGCCGCCGAGCCGTCGTTACCCTCCGCCGCCCAGCCGCGGGGCCGGGGGGGCGGCCCGTCCCCCCTCCGCCCCAGCCGCCGCCGCCCGCCCGCCGCCGTGCATCGCCGCC
>JAOXJM010000004.1:4415953-4459211 GCA_026413425.1 Tringa solitaria
GGGGGGGGCGCGGCCATAGAGCGGCGGGCGGGGGCGGGCCAGAGCGCCCCGCAGAGGCTGGCGGTGGCGGCGGGGGGTGTCGCCATTTTGGACGGAGGCGGAGAGCGGGGCGGCGGTGGCCAGGTGGGGCCGCGGTCGGGGCTGTGGAGGGGGTGACAGCGGGGTGTCAGGGCTGGGCTGGCCCGGCCGCGGGTGGGTGGCCGCCGGCCGGGTGGTGCTGCGGGAGATGGTGGGTGAGGCGCGGCTGCTGGGCATCCTCACGGGTGAACGGTGGCCCGGACCCCGCTGTCGTGGCTGGCGCCAGCCGTGCCCTGCGGCCGGATCGGAGCCCCGCAGGAGGGCCCTGTCCCTTGCCGGTGCGGCCCGCTTCCCCCTCGGGGCCACGGCAGGCGCCGCTTCACCGTGACCTGGCGGGGCGGGGGAGCGGGCGGCCGCGGGCCGAGCGTGCCGTGACAGCCCCGCCACCGCCCCCGCTTTGCAGAGCCCTCGTCCCGGCCGTGCCTGCCTGCCGCGGGTCCGGGGGAGGGAGACGTTCCCTCTCTCCCCGGTTTCCCGGCTCACCCCCTTCACCTCACGGCTGAGCTCCCGTTAGCTTCTCCGAAAGAGGGAGGCGGGAGAGCCCCGGCGAACCGGGCTTCCCCGGGTAGCTCCAGGAGGAGGGGGTGTCGGCTGAGCAGGCTGTGTGCCGAGGGTGCCCACATCTCTCACACAGACCCCATCTCTCCAAAACACACCCTCTCAGCCTGCCTGCCGGTGTTCCCCGGTGCGGGGCATGCACCGGGTACCGGGAGAGAACCGGTGTATCGGGGGGGGGGGACGGACGGACGGACCGGTGTATTTCATCTCATTTTGAGAAACAAAGTGGGGACGTGGGGCTGGGTGACGCTGAAGGGGCTTGTCACCCGGGAGGCAGGTGCCCACCTTAGTGCGGGCTGCAGCTGGCACACTGGGAGCGGATGCACCCGAGGGGCTGCGGAGGTTTCCTTGGGCTTTGGTATGGGCAGCGTTTGCGTTAAGAGACTTGGATGGACTTGTGCCACACCATCGGAGAATGCTGCGCCACCAGGGCTTGCCTGAACACAGAAGGCTTTGAGCTGTAGAAGTTAATTCAATAAAGCCAAGTACCGCAGGCTGTGCTCAAAAAGCTCGCCGTCCTGGCACAGGTGCCATGCAGGAGGTGGGGTGGTATTATCTGCGTGGGGTTTTGGATGACACTTGCCAGAAGTGTCCCACCACGTGGAAGGACTCTCATGCGGCGTTTGGAGAGCATGACCTGTAAGGGACAGCCAGAGGGACTGGATTCCTTTTAGAGAAGAGAAAGGGGAGTTTTCACATCTGTCGACATCTGCACATATCTCTCAGGTCTGTCTTGGTACAAGAAGATGTTCAGCCCTTCTTTGCTTCCCCCCCCTCCCCGATAGATGAGAAGTAAGGGAGCCTTAGCAGAGATACTGGGAAAGAAGCTCCTTAATGTCAAGTCTAGTGGCACAGGGACAGGTTTTGTAAGGAACTGGCTGAGCCTTCTCCAGGGCAGAGGGGAAAGATGTCAGAGCAAGTGGTGCAGCTCATCTGACCTGGATCTTCAGGTACACTTGATCCTCACTGAGTGGGGGGTATGGGTTAGCTGCTCTCTCAAGCTGCTTTTTAGCCCTCAGGATTTAAGAAATACTTTAGTAATTGCTCTGTAACATTCTAAAGCCTGGCTTTGGCTGGCAGCCTTGTCTGGCACCCTTTGTATAACTTGATCTTCTAAACAAATCCCCAAATGTCACAACTAAGTGTGTGAAGCAAGGCTGCCTGTCCTCTTGCCTTGCCCTGCAGAGCCCACGGTCAGCGCAGTAAGCTGAAAGCTGCGAAATAGGCCTGGGAAGGGGACAAGAGCCCCGATCCACCTCAGCTGCTGGAAACTGGGTTAGGCCTGAAGAGTCACATATAGCTTGTGGTGGCTTTGTTGTTTGTCCTGAGAGTTGTGTGGTTGTTTATGGCTTGGCACTGTAGGGTCAGTTCTTCTGCTTTGCCTTCTCTGAGGTGGGTGAGATCAGGGGTGGCAGCCTGTCTCCAGCCACAGAGGGGCACCGAGGTGGCTGGGGTTGCCCTTCCCTCGTCCTGTGCCTCCGGATGGCCGGGCAGATGCCGGAGTGTTCGGGATGGCGCTGCTGGTGAGGGACACAACAAACAGACCTCTCTCGCTGCACTGTGCTGCAGCTGACATGGTGGCTTGCCTGGTGAATCATAAGTGAATGCTGTTGAGAGCTGAGCTTTTTGCAGACACCACGGCATTAGCCCCACGCCTTGGCCAAGCTCCAGCTTGGGCGATTCCACTCGGACACTTTAAATGCTCCCCGTCGCCTTTGCCAGGCGCGAGGCTCTGCTCTTCTGCCCGCAAGCTCTTGGAGACTTGTTGGGAGCTGTTAAACAGCTGCTGCTTTCACTCTCTGTCTGTTTTCTTGCTGGATGTAGGGGATTTGTCTGCAGAGCCTGACTGTGGGATTGTGAAAGAAGCTCTGTTAATGGCAAGCAATTGATTTGCCAATAAAGGTTGGCTTTATTTTTCCCATCAGCCCCTCTACTATGCTGGCTGCTGAGGGCTTGTGTGCGACGCAGTCTAACTAGCATCCGTTTTGGAGTATAACAATTACCAGCTTGGCTAGAGTGATGGTTCATAAGGATATGGTTATAATTAGGTCAAGCTGTCTTGTTTGTTAAATTCCCCTTCAGCCCCCAAACTTGGCAGTGGGAATGAACTTTGGGCCTTTTTTGGGATTGCTGTCAGTCTTCCCTGACAAAGAGCATTGGGAAACAGTGCCTTTGCTCCTCTGCTTGCTGCCGGAGCCCATGGGCACAGACACACTGCTGTTCTCTGTCTGTCACAGAGGCCACTGAGCCATCATGGGGAACACCACCAGCGAGCGAGTGTCTGGGGAGCGCCATGGCTCCAAGTCCCACCGCTCAGATGGCTCCGGTGCCTCCCACCCCACCAAGGAGCACCCGCACAAGATCATGGTGGGCAGCACCGATGACCCCAGTGTTTTTAGCTCCCATGACTCCAAGGTAAGGGCTGGCCACTGCCTTTCCTGTCCTTCACTCTGGGGCCCTATCGGGGGCTTCAACTCACTGGCTCTGCCCTCCCAGCCACGTTGAGGGGTCTGTGGAGAGTTGGGAGGCTGGAGTAACTGTGCAATGCTTTTGTCTGGGATGTGCAGGTGGGCTGGTAGAGTCCAGGAGGAAGTGAATGTGGTCCTGGTTGTCTCTGTGTCTCAGTCAGGCTCTGGTTTCCTTTGCTCAGATTCCTGGGGACAAGGAGTTTGTGACGTGGCAGCCAGATCTGGAGGAGCCAGTGAAACCATCCCAACAAGCTCGTCCCACTGTCATCCGCTGGGCCGATGGAGGCAAAGAGGTCTTCATCTCTGGATCTTTCAACAACTGGAGCACTAAGATCCCGCTCATCAAGAGGTAGCCTGTCGCTCAGGTCACACTATGTTCTCCTCCATTCCATCGCAGCGAGTGTTTTCCCTTTTCTGTGCTGTTTGCTGTTCCCTTTGCTCACCTGGCTTTTCTCAGTTCACCCAAGCTGAAGGGTCTGAGCACAAATATGTAGTCAGCTTCTTCCCTGGGTGGTGGGAAGTTGTGAAACAGAGGGACAGGACAGGATGGGCCACTTTGCTTGCCCAGCTGGGTGTCACGCGTCACCTAGTCCTGGCAGCAGAGTCCTGCCCAGGTATGCAGCAGTTTCCAGAAGCTTCCCTTGGCTGTGGCCTTACCCCATGCCTAGTTGTGGTGTTGCCAGCGGGGGTTGTTTGTTTGTCCCTCACATATCTCCCTGCCCTAATGAGGTTCTCACTGTTCTGTAATACATCTGTGATTTCTGTGGAAAGAGCGTGTAGGACTCTGGGCATAATCCCAGCAAATCATTTGCAATGGGTTTATCTCAATTGCAGGCTTAACAGAGTTTATACACTTGTTGCCCTGGTCCTGCAGTGCCAGCCCTGGGTTAGATGTATTGCCCACGCATCCTCTCCAGTGTGTCTTGCACAGGGTGTCTGCCACACTGATTTTTCCTGGGCACACAGGACAAGTCTGCAAGCTGAGCTACCTCCTGTGCTTCTTGTGGCTGGACGCATTGGGATTTGAGCCACAACAGTGCTCTGAATGCTCGCATCTGTTGTGTCTGTGCCTCAGATCACTGGTGATGGCAAGATGGCAAGATGGTTGTTGGGATGGAGCGGCTGGGCAGTGTGTGAAAAAGTGCTGTTTTCCGGGATCCTGTGAAAGACCAGCATCTAGAGCATCAGTGGGGTAATGCTGTTGCTTGTCTGTTCTCTCTGCACAGCCACAACGACTTTGTAGCTATCCTGGACCTCCCGGAAGGAGAGCACCAGTACAAATTTTTTGTGGACGGCCAGTGGGTCCATGACCCATCCGAGGTAACTCTCAAAGCTTTAACCCTGAGGATCTTGCCCTTTTCAGGGGACTGGACATGATGTATCTGTAGCAGAGGAGGAACAGGAAGAGCAGAGAGTATCTGCCAAAATGAAAGGGGCATGTCCGTCCCATGAATCCTTTCAGAGGCTGGTTCCCCTGGGCTTAGACAAGCTGTTCAGGGGAACGGTCAAGGAGGTACTGAGGGGAAGTGAGACACCAGAAGGCCTTTAAGCCTTCTGAATTCAGAATTGAGTACAAAGGAGGATGAGCCATGGGGTCAGCATTCACTTGCAGGTTCTCCTCCAAACTGAATCATGTGGTAGGTGAACATAGGAAGACTCTTACCTCAGTTTTCTCCAGCCTGTGGTCACCAGCCAGATGGGGACGATTAACAACCTGATTCACGTCAAGAAGTCTGACTTTGAAGTGTTCGATGCTTTGAAGGTGGATTCCCTGGAGAGCTCAGAAACCTCAGGTCGGGGTGAGTTTTTGTGGCATTACAGCTTTGCATGTGCTATTTTCCACCTCCTTTGCTCTAAGACTTGCTGCTCCGGGGGTGAACAGACCCCCTGAGCAGAGGTGTGGGCCTGTACCCAGGAAGAGTAGTGTTTATCAGCTTGTCCTCAGCAGCCCACAGCTGAGACCTCATCTCCATGGAGGGGCTGTGCTGGTGTAACTTGTTTCATGCTAGCACCGTCCTGGAGCAGGGTGAGTTCCTGTGCGTGGCTGAGGCAGCCATTTCAGACTGGTGAATACCGGGAACACCATCCCTTTCTGTCTGCTCAACTGTGAGTAAGTCATCTGATCTGGGGTACAAGCCAGGTGAGAGCAGGATCCAGGTTATTTTCAGGAGCTACTCTTGGTTTTCATGCCAAGGTAATTTGTAGTAGTGCTAGCACATCGGAAACCTCCCTCTCCACTTGTGTTACAGCAGCGGGTTGGGTTACCACGCAGACGGCGGCAGTAATGCTGGAAGGTAGCTCAGTCGTGTTTCGGTCTGAGGCACTTTGAGTGCGTCCTGCCATTCCTGGTACAAACCCCATCTCAGATATAGCTCAGATAGAGTTCAGCTCCATGTCCTCGCCCAGCCTGGGCAAGAGATACTTCCTTGTAAAGAAGCCAGCAAGCAGCTGCAGGGAGATGGAACCTTTCTGGGTGCTGACTGTTCCAAAACAATCAGTTCAGATGTGGCTGGGAGATACGGCCAGTCCAGCTTCCAGTGACCACAAGCACTTATGGTCCCTCACACAGGCTGAGAAGCTGCTCCATCTGGACTTCCCATCTGACCTTTCCAGGACCTCGTCAGGCAGTTCTAGTTCTGCAGCACGGCGAGCGTGCAGGCATGCTGCTGCTTGCTGTGCCCATATCCCTGCTGCAAAGGGGACAGCTCTGGGACAAGCCAGCTGCTCCCTCCAGGGAGAGGGACCCATCTATGCTGAGAGCCATGCACAGGGGTCTTGGGGTGGGCACCCCAGGGTGCTTGTGTTGTGTCTGCACGTACCAGCTTACAGCCCTGCTTGGAAATGCCCAGGGCCAGCCTGGCTGCTTGTTCCGCTCTGAAAAGGCTGAGCTGTTGCTATAGGATATATGGCCATGGGTCATGAAAGATGCTTGTGCCTGAAGACACTGCTTGGGTCCTTCTGAGCATCTTGGAAGCTGCTCTGTGATCACCAGTCCTGCTTCAGCCATTTCATGTCTCCTCCTGTCTCTTCCCTTTAGACTTATCAAGCTCACCACCTGGTCCTTATGGCCAAGAGATGTACGTATACCGTCCCGAGGAGCGTTTCAAATCCCCACCCATCCTCCCACCTCACCTCCTCCAGGTCATCCTGAACAAGGACACCAATATCTCGGTGGGTACAGCATACTGAGAGAGCCACATGGGGTTGAAGGGGAGTCCTGTATGCAGGGAGCCTGGTCTCCCCTTGGCTAGTGCCTGCACGTTGCCATTTCCTGAGAAAAGCCTCGCTTTTCCCATTACCCGCACTGGTTTGGGCCTTTGCCCTGCTGCTGTTCAGAACAGACACCAGCAGCTCAGATTGCCTGAGGTGGTAGCTCCCATCATGGCTGGGGCTATGGGGTGGGTCAGGGCTCTGCTGTTCCCCTGTGACACTCCTGTTCTCCTAGTGTGACCCAGCACTGCTGCCTGAACCCAACCACGTCATGCTCAATCACCTCTACGCGCTCTCCATCAAGGTAAGGGCAGGTCCCGTGAGGGAAGGAGAGCTGTGGTGGCTCCCAGGAGCCTGCAGCACCTGCAGGGAGCTGAACGTGGACAGTGGTGGGATGGAGACAGTGGTGCAGGGATGGGAGGACCAACGCAAGGACAGCTTGGCTGCCTGGTGGAGTGTAGCACACGCAGGGATGTAGGTTGTGGTCTTCTTACAGCCCCCAGTTCCCCGTAGTGTCCGCCCCACAGTGTGACAGAGCTGGGCAGCCCTGGGCTCTCCTGTTGCATACCAGACCCTCCCCTCTCTCTGCCCTGGCTCCCTGTTGTGGGTGTTGGACCTGTCTCACTGGCTGTGAGGCTTGGGACACCAGGGACAGGTTCAGGCTGCTCCCTGAGCCCATGGACCCCTCTTCCTGATGGCTCCCTTGGGGGTGCCACACTCCTGGGTCTGGGTGTCAAGCTCTCCTACCTGCTCCCGCTGATGCTGTGCCTCTCACAGGACGGCGTGATGGTGCTCAGTGCCACGCACCGCTACAAGAAGAAGTATGTCACCACGCTGCTGTACAAGCCCATCTGAGCTGGGGCCTCTCCCACTCCCTACACAGGACACGAAACGCCGCTTTGTCTGCACACACTGGGCCACGGGACTGTATGAGAACTGGCCGCTGGCTCCAGCCTCGAACCTGGCAGGGACACAGGCCTCGGCGATGAGCCCAGGGCTGCTGGGGCCTGTGACGCTGTCCCATCCTGCTGGTGTGGTTTGATTTAACCCTTGGTTTCCGCCCACCTACAGCTCCCCTTGGCTTCTGTGAGTCTCTGAGGCCACTGTGTTTGCTGCTCACCGGAATAGCCTTTCCTCGCACTCGACACAGAAAGGGCTTCACCCTACCCGTCTTCTCCAGCCTGCAAGGGCCCCGAGGCAGTCTTGGCACTGTCCCCAGCCCAGGCCACCAGGAACGAGTCCTACCTGCTGAAGGTTGCTGTGCTGTCCCAGTGATGAGCCTCCAAGGCCACCTTGATCCCCTAAGGGCTTTGGGACACCCCAGACTGCCCCCTTGTCCCACAGCCCTGTGTGTGGGGCTGCCCCCCTCCTTGTGCTCCCCAGCTTCGAGGAAGGCTCTCGGCTCTGGCTGCAGCCCCAGCCCTCTGCAAGGTTGAGCGTCGAGCCAGCGGGAAGGACGATACAGCTGGACGCAGCCGCACTTACCTGCCGCTGGGACAGTATCATCAAGGACTTGAAGGCCTGCTCCGTCCCTAGCACGGAGTGCTGCTGTGGGGCAGGGCTGACCGTCATGGCCAGAGGGACACCCGCGCACGCCCACGCTGGAGGGAGCCTGGGGAGAGCGGAGCAGGGCAAGGTACCCCAGGCCCCCGGCTACACCGCCTGCTGCCGGAGCAGTGCCACGTGACAGGGTTTTCTCTTATTTATTACAGTATTTATTGTTCTCGGTGCTGCTGGCCTGGTGTTGGCGGGGAACTCTGGAGCAGCAAGGGGAGGGAAGGGAGTGCCCAGTGGGGCACAAAGCTGCCCTTGGGGTGCTGGGGTGGGACTCGGAGACATCTGTTTGGGGCCTGTGGTACCGGTACCCTGGGCTGTGGGGAGCTTGGGGAGCACAGCTGCAGAGACAGGCGTGCCAGAAACACCACAACCCAAAGGAAACCTTTATTGGAGACTCTCCAGGCACTGAACAGAACATGGCATTTCTTACATCTTCCTTCCACGCTGGGGTCCCGACATGCCCGGGGAGCCCCCAAAACGCAGCTCTGATATCGCTATCTATATACATATACATACATCCACGAGCAAGGACGGGTACGCAGCAGGGTTACAAATGGGACCGAGTCCCAGGGCGAGAGGTGCTCAGCGTGGAGGGCTGTGACATCCTGCTCTAAGCACCGTGGGTGGAAGGGGGCAAGCGCTGAAGCATGGGGCAGGAAAAGCCCGAGCCAGCAGCTGCTGCTGCGATGCCAAGCAGAGGCAGGTGGAGGGCATGCGACCACCACAGCAGCCCAAACCCACTAATTGTGTGGCACCAGGCTCTCCAGACCTCTGTCCGCCCCAGCCCTTGGAGTAGCAGGGACAGGGTGTGCTCCAGCCCTCCAACATGGCATGGCTTGGCAGTGAGCAGGCTGTTCCAGGGCCAGGGGCATTGCTCCCTGCCCTGCCTGGAGCTCACGTGACGGGCAGGGCCTGATGGGCCTTCACCTGGTGGGAAAACAGGCAGGGCAATAAGGGGGAGCAAAGCCAGGGGAGGCCTGCGCCAGGGAACCGCTGTGCCCTGGGGACATGGATACGAAGGCTGAGAACAGCCAAGGGAAATGTGTCCTTGTGCCCTCCCCACACAGACACGCTGCACCCCCAGTTAGCCACCACTCTGCTGGCAGAGCACGGGGTGTCCACCATCCCCAGGGTATCAGGACTCACCAGGGCAGGGGCACCCGCCCCCATCCCACACTTGGCTACCAGGGCAAACTCACCTCCAGGTTCGTCCTGGCCTTGCGCAGCACATTGTGGGTCCTTGTCACTGCAAGGGAGAGAGGGATGGGGTCAAGTGAGGTCCCTGTTGCGTGGAGCCACCCCAAGCACACGGGGAGCAGGCCAACTTGGCCATGCCACCCTGCAGCAGGATGCCACCTGGGCCACATACGCTGGCTCACAATGAAGTGCTCCATGCTATCCTTGAGCTGGGCGGTGCTGCGCAGCCGCTCAGCCGTGCTCTGCAGAGCATCCTCCCTCTCGGAGAGCTGGGCCCGCAGCGCCGCAATCTCCCCCTGTAGCTCCTGCTCCTGGGACGAGACGAGCACCATGAGCGGCCAAGCGAGCATCCAGCCCCACCGCCCTGCCAGCCCCCAGCCCCATGCCTACCTTGCCCTGGTGCTGGGCAGGGCTGACGGGCAGCACGGTGCTCCAGAAGGCAGCGAGGAGGGACGCGCACTCCTCCAGGACGCGGTGCAGGGTGCTGGCGCTGCCCCAGAGGTGCCCCGCGCCCGTCCATCCCAGGGCCTGCGGGAAAAGGGTGCGGGAGCGGGTGCTGCCGGGGCACCTGCACCCCTCTGCGCCCAGAGACCCACCATGCCCAGCCCAATATGGCAGGGCAGTGCCAGGAACAGCCCCCAGGCTGGAGGCTACCTGCTGCATGCCAGCCCTGCAAGCGTCGGGGCTGCTATGGGGCTCAGGATCCACTTTATGCATGGTCCACAGAGCGTCTGGCCCACGGCCACCACCAGCCCCATCCTGCCCACGCTTTACCTCCTTTCCTGGGAGCGGGCAGTTGGACAGCCCAAGTGCTGGGCGCGTGAGACACATCAGCTCGTGGGCCAGTGTCTTCCCCTCCAGGATGTGCTGCTCCAGGGCCCGGTAGGTGTCCAGGCGGCCCACAACGTGAGCCCCTGTCTGTCCCTCATTCTTCCTCGTCAGTGGGTCTGCCCCACGTGCCTCTGTGGAACAAGCAGGGCGATGTGAGGACCACTGCCTACTCCCACTGTGGTCCTCCCCGTCCCATCCTCAGGGTTTGGCTCTGCCCTTTCCATCTTTGCTCAGCAAAGGTGCTGCTATGAGTTTGTCAGGTCTCAGCAGCCCCTGAGGCACAACTATGGTGCAGGATCAGGTACCCACCATCCATCTGCCGGGCCACAGACATGTCAGAGGGCAGCGGGGAGAAGAGGGGAGCTGCCGAACTTGTGCCAACATCCCGCACCGGAGGAGATGGGAAGCAGCCTAGAACAAAAAGAGTTTAGGCCCCTGCAGATGGCTACGGCTCTTGTGCCTGAGGCTGCTGGGGTCCTGCCTTCCCTCTCTGCCTGCCAGCAGGGCCACAACAGGAGAGGTGTTTGGGACCATCCCCAAGGGTTGCAGAGGGGCCAGGCACCCCAACACCAGGAGCTGGGGGAGCTGGGCACAGGTCCTGTACCTGCACGGGTCTCGGCAGAGGGGCGAGGAAGACTTTCATAGACATGCAGCTCCGTGCGCAGGGTCTGCAGGAGCAAGCGGTGCTCCTCGCTCTGCTGCTGCAGGAGCGTCACCGTGTGCTGCAGCCTGCAGAGGGGTGACATGTGGGTCGGGTGCCAGCCATGTCACCCAGCCCTGCAGGCCCCAAGGCCAGAGTGCCCCAAACCTTACCTGTTGTTGTCCTCCTGCAGAGAGCGCCGCTCGTCCCGGAGCTGCCGGACGCTCTCTTGGCATTCCGCGAGCTCCTCTGCCAGCCTCCGCTGCTCCCCACGCCTCTGGCCCAGCTCCGCTTCAGCCTCCCGTGCCCGGGAGCAGGCAGACAGGAGCGCCTCCTGCACCCGTGCCAGCTCTGGGGACAGAGAGCATGGAGGTGTCACCACCACCACACTCAGCCAGTGCCCTCTGGGACTCAGACCCGGGGTGCCGGTGGCCCGGCCCTACCTTGGGAGAGGTGCTCACGCTGGAGCCGCAGGGTCCGGTTGTCCTCGCGCAGAGCCTGGTTCTCCCCGCTCAGCTGCAGCCCCGGCTCCGGCGTCTGGGCATAGACATCGCTGGGCAGCCCTGCAAAGGGGGACCAGTGCCGAATCTCTCCCCAACGCCCTGTCATGCACGGGGCGAGTGCCCTCCCCATGTAATGGGGTGTGCAAATCCTGGGCAGCCCCCCCCCGGCAGCCCCGGCCCGTGCAGCACCATACCGCTGGCCTTGCCCGTGGAGGCCAGGCGGCGTTCAAGCTGCTCCCGGAGCCGGTCGTTGGTGCAGATGGACTCCTCCAGGCGCTGGCGCAGGCTGCGGATCTCCACCAAGTGTTCCTCCAGCAGGTCTGCCCCTGCCACGGCCAAGGAGATGGCTCAGGGCACAGATGGATGTGCAACCTGCCTCATGCTGTCCCCGCTATCCAGAGCTGTGTCCCACAGCCATTCTGGTGCCAGGTCTCCTCCCTCTTCCCCCACACTCAGCCAGGATGCCCCCATGCTCTCCAACATGGACTTTACCTGTTAGCTTCTGGTTGGAGGGATACCCTGACGGCAGGGCCCCATAAAGTGTCCTGCTGGGAGGGGTAACGTCCCAGAGGGTGCGGGTCTCGGTGGCCCCAGGGATGTCAGCCAGGTTCTGCAGTGCACCATGTCGGCAGAGAGATGCTGGGGCTTTGCTGCCCTCTCCAAAAGGGCCCAGTGGGGCTGTGGGCTTTGCTGGTGCCATGGGCAGCGTCACACCTGCACACACAGGGCAAAGCAGTGAGGAGGAGGAGGGCAATGAGCAGGGAGGAAGAATGGGGGTAATACACTCCAGCGATGTACTCGTCCCCTTCTTGCTCTGCCCAGCAGTACAGACTAATGTCCCCTGACAGTGATCCCCCATCATTGATCTCTTACCCCAGTCAAACCCATTCCTTCTGAAGAGCAGAGGCTCTCCCAAAGCTTGCTGATTACATGAGATGAGTTTGGAGGGTCTCAGCCCGACTCTTACACAACAACTGACAAAACCAGCCCGTTCTCAGAGTGCCTAGGATGTGCAAATGCCCACACCAGGGGCTAGTGCTGCTTCAGGCTGTGTCCACCCCACCCACCAGGTCCTCTCTACGTGAGAGCCACGTCATCCCCCAGCTAGAATCATGGGACCCAACCTCGAAGCAGTAGCCCTGGGAAGCAGGAGAATGGCCAGGGCAGGACAAGCAGGTCAGAGAGGGCGAGGGTCCATGTGGCATCACACAGCATGGCATGCAGGGCAGGCAGGACCAACCCCACGCCAGAGAAACGTGCTCACTTTCTCCCAGCTGCCTCCGGAGCACCTGCAGTTCCTGCTGTGCCTCAGCCAGGGAGCAGATGGGGGTCCCACAGCAGCCCAGGAGCGGGGGGACCATGGGAGGGGGTGGCCCAGAAGGTAGGAAGGGGGGCAGCCCGGGGGCCAACGCAGGCAGGGAGGCATTAACAGGTTTGGACAAGGAGTCAAAGTGAAGGCCTAGAGACAGGAGAGAGACAGAGAGGGGTATTAGTGTGGCCCTGGCTCAACCTGGCAGGGACCCTTCCTCCCTGAGGCACTGGGGACCCTGGCATGTTCTGAGCAGCCGAGTCTGGAGGTGCTGCAGGCTGGGGTGCCCCACGTGAAGCTGGTTGGGTCCCAGCCTTGCAGGCTTGTGGTACAATGGCAGAGCTCCCCAAGATGCTCCCCTGCAGCCCCAGGTGCTCTCTGCACACATCCCAGGCTGGCACTGGGGCATAGTGCCACACAGACAGCCCCTGCCCGAGTCTGATGGGCACCTACTGCTGCAGCCACCCACACGCTACAGAGGGGCTGCATGTCCCCATTCCATGGTTGTGACCCCCTGAGCACCCCGAGGCACCTGTGAGCCGGGCGGGCTCCTCACGGCACTGGCTGCACTCGCTGGTCGCATCCCCATCAGAGCAGGGCTCCAGCCCCTCGGACACGAAGGAGGTACTGGTGGCAGAGCGGGACGACTCGGAGGGTGGGCGGCTGCTGCCTGGGGACTCACAGCGCTCCTGCAGCTTCGCCTCCAGGCTCTCAATCACCTTCTCCTTCTCCTGGAGCTCCCGGCTGAGCCTGTGTAGGTGGCCCATCACTAGACCTAGCAGGGCAGGGTGACCTCCATCCCACAGCCCTTCCCCACTGTGCTGTGCGTGCTCCACACACCACATCCCGCCCCTGCTGCAAGGCTGCCTGGAGCCATTGGGTGCCCAGCCCAAGCCTGGGGCTCCTCATCCCCAGAGGAGAGACAGCCACAGGATATCCACCCGGAGCAGTAACCCTGAGACCACCTTGGACCCTCATCCCAAGAGCAGTGACAGTCCCCGGGATGCCCACATAAGGTAGGTCCCTAGGAACTGGTACCTCAGGGCCAGGAGTTCGTGGCTGGTTTTATCCTCCCCATCTTGACGATCTCCTGAAAAACCAAGCCAGAGAGGAGACAGTCAGTGCCTCTGTGGCCCAGGAAGCCCATCCCCAAACACAGCCATAGCAGGACAGCCCATCTTAGAGCAGGTAGCCCACACAGCACAAGGTATCCAAATGTTCCCAGCCCTTCATGGAACCCATCAAAGCATCCCTTCCTATCCCACTGTACCCCACGATGCCCAGCCCCGATGCATCGACCCAAAGGTACTTACTGGTGCCCAGCTTGTTGTTAAGCCTCTCAGCCAGCTGCCTACCCTGGGCCAGCTGCTCCCGGAAGCCCTGGCCCAGGTAGTAGTCGATGTCGGTGCCACGGAGGAGGTCCTCAAAGGACCGCAGGGCATCGCGCAAGTGCTGGGCCAGGCTGCGGCTCACCCCACGGCCCTCCCGCAGCGTCTGCCGCAGGTGGGAGAGCTCCCGAGCCTGCGCTTGGATCAGTGAGTCGTACTTCCTAGGAGGGATCAGCGAGTTGGGGGTCCATGGGGCTGCCAGAACCCCCACAGAGCATGGCAGGGTCGGGGTGCCATGGGAGAAGTCTGTGCAACACCCGCCACCGGGGCTCTGCCCCACGGTACAAACACCCCTGGCTGCAGGGAAAGCATACAACAAGAAGCCACCACCCTTGGGCAACCCCTGGAAGACCCCACAGGCCCCTGTCGGGTTCCGATCCCCACAGCCATACCCTGGCCAGGTAGCAGATTGCAGCTCCTTGGGCAAAATCCCTCCTGGCTTGGTTGCGGACAGCTGTGCCTCAAGGAGGGCGACACGGTGCACCAGGTGCTGCAGGTCACGGTGTGCCCGCAGGGCAGGCGGGCAGAGGGTGCCATGGCCATCTGACTGCCAGCCCTCATCCTCATCAGTGAGGCTGTGGGCTGGGGAGGCCAGGGCCGTGGGACCCGGCGGGGGCCGCTCAGCCCCCGAGGTGTAGCCGCTGGTGACAGAGATGGAGCGGGCACGGCGCTGCAGGCTCTGGATCACCTTGTTGGCGTTAAGCAGCTGTGCCTTGAGGTCCTGGATGTGCTGGTGCAGGGCCCCCACATCTGCCTGTGCCATGGCTTTCCTGGCAGCCTTGCCCACCCTGGGCATCCCTAGCCGGCATGGGGACCCCAGCTCCTCACCCAGGCTGGGCTCGCTGAATACATCTGGGTCCTCACACTCTGCGGAGGGGACAGGGCATGGTGTCACTTTTCCATGCCAGGTGGGCAAGGCACAGGGAATCCTGGAGCCGCTGAGTCTCCTTACCAGGGCTGGTGGTCTCATCCCGGTCAGCCTCCGTCTCACTTCGCCCACACGTCTCATATCCCAGGTCCTGGAAGTCCACCTGCACTTGCTTGCTGAGCTGCTGGGCATGGGGTTCACCTGCCGGGCAGCCCCATCAGCTCAGGGTCCCCTTCCAGGCAGGATTTACCACCCCTGCCCCATGTACAGCCAGGTGCACAGGGCATGCCAGGCTCAGCACAGACAACCCCCCGCCCCCATCCTACCCAAGGTTTTAACTCACGGAGCAGGACGTGGTACTTCTCCAGTTGCTCGGCTTGTGCTCGCACTGTGGCCTCTGAGGCAGCGAGCTTGTCCTGCAGCTCCTGGCACTGCCTTTGACCCTGCGCCACCTCGGAGTGCAGCTCTGTGCCCAGCCCTGGCCAGCCCCCACTGGGGACTGTGCCCTCTACCTGCCAGAAGGGACAAGGATTGTGAGCCCCACGCTTCCATCCCCATCTCCATCCCAGTCCCCTATGCTTGGGGCACTTACGTGGCTCCCGTCCCCTCCGCTCGAGGTGCCAGGGCAGGGTCTCTTGGGCACATCATCCTGGTATTGTGCCTCCAGCGCTGGGCGTTTGGTGGGCACAGCTCCTCTCTCTGCCGGGACCCCCTGGCCATCCCCACTGCCACCAGCTGGGCGGTCCCCAAGGCCACTGCGGCTCTTCCGCTGCAGCCTGCGGGGCTCGGGGACTGGGGGGCTGCCCAGCCCGGCCTCCTCCTGCTCCCCACTCTCCAGCAGCGACGTGGCTTCACCTATCCGCTCCTTCAGCTCTGCGTTCTCCAGGCACAGGCTCAGCATCGCCTTCCTAGGGCCACAGGACACCATGAAGGGCAGACAGCGGCCAAGACGTGGGATACCCCCTTGAGCTGCTGCCACCCACTAGCTCCCACATCCCGGGGCTCTTGCCTGATGTGGGAGACAGAGGAGAAGCCGGCTTCCTCCAGCTGCGCCTTCAGCTCCCGCAGCTCTTCTTCTGCCCGCAGCTCCCGCTCTGGCGCGGTTGGCCCTGTGTTCCCCATCAGGGTTCTTTCAGTGCCCCTGCTTTCCTTAGGGGCCTGGGAGCTGCTCTAGAGGGACAAAGACAGAGGGTGACAGAGGTGTTTCCAAAGCAGCTAGGACACAGCCTGGCAGTGGCACAGTGCCCAACTCTGCCGTGCCTGTTCCCAGTGCTGCGCTGCCCTGACTCACGTGCTGGGTTGCCGCGCCACGGGCTGCCTCCTCCTTGATGCTGTCGGTGAAGTTGGTGCTGGCATCATCACCATCTGTGCCTGTGGCCTGACCTAGGGGATGGGACAGCACAGCACAGCAAGGCACTCAAAACAGTGGCAATGGCAAGCACTGCCTCTGTCCCCTCCTCCCTGGTGATGCCCAAGGCCACCATGGGCAACCCTGGGGCAAGGTGCCTGCTCTCAACATGCCTGGTCCTGGGACACCCCCAGCAGGACTGAAGTCTCCCCACTGTCCCTGTGCCCTGCGCCACCCCCTCTCTGCCTGCTGGAGCTTCAATCTAGCACCCTGTGCTGGCCCTGCACTGAAGTGGGGGGGGACAGCCCCAGCTGCCTGCAGCCCCAGGGATGGCACCCTAGCCACGGGACCTGCCCCAGCCACACCTCTGCCTTCACACCACCTTGTGCTTGCTGCCCCCACGCACATGCACACATGCCCCCCGGCCTGCAGCCGCTTCACAAGCCACAGCCAGCAGCAGCAGCAGCACATGCTCAGTCAGGGCTCTTCGCTGGTGCTGTCCCAACCTGGCAGGAGTGCGGGGCTGCACCCCACGCACCCACCTGCCCGGGCAGGGCCAGCTCAGGGAGGGCACCAACAGCCACCCTGCCCACATGGCCCAAGCCCTGCTGTCATGCACGGCCCCGGGGCTCTCTGCGACCCCTGCAGCAGAGCTAAGGGGACACTTGGCACCCCACACCACAGTGCCCAGGGGGCTGGGGCTCACCCTGCCCCACAGAGCTGAGCTGGGGGCACACTCTGCTGCTTGCACACAGCTCTGCTCCTGGCCCTAGGCACAGAGCCCCAGGTGAGGGCTTGCAGCCCATGTCTGGGCAGCTTTCCTCCCACCCAGCTGAAGGGCCCTGCTTAGACCACCTGGGCTGGGACACAGGTGTAGCCCAATCCCTCTTCTCCCCAGGGAGAGGGAAGCTGGGACAGGGTCCAAGACGATCCCCTGGGGCTGTGCAGGGCCAGGTTTTGCAGGTGCCTGTGCCCCACAGGCTTTTCCCATGGCCAAAGCTGTATCCACCAGATCTGGAGCTCCCAGGCAAGGCTGAACATGGAGCAGGGCAATGCAGTGAAATCCTGGCAGGAGAGAGGCCAAACATTGCTGGTGGAGGAGAAGCCAGCAGGGAAGCATATGGCTCCTGGGAGGGAGAGCAGAGGACCAGCCAGGAGTGGACCTTGCAGCAGGGCAGGCGGTTGCACACTCAGGAGACCCACTCGTGACAGACCTCGTGCAGGAGGTTGCAAAAACCAGGGGCACCTCACTACCTGGCCTGGGCTGACATCACTCTGGGTGGTGGAGCCTGTTCATCAAAGCAGCCGTGCCTCAGGGAGTAAGGACAGCCACCCCAGAAAAGCACTGTTCTAGGAGCAGAACCTTAGAGGCAGCAGCACCCCAGGGGAGAAGCACCTCCCGCAGGTGGCACTCAACACAGCTAAAGCACAGCCTTGTGAGCCCCTAGGGACACAGCCTAGCAGGTGACAAACCATCCAGGGCTACAGCACGATGCCTGCAGAGCCCTGAAGGGTGAGGGGATACAAAGAATGGGCTGCGGGCTTTGCTGTGGGGTTGAAGGCCAAGGACATATAGGTCTCGGGCTGGGCCACCACAGCTGAGAGGCCGGGGCAGGGTGGCTCACAGCCAGCACAGCTGCTCTAGGGTCATGGGAGAACTACCTCTTGTGCCAGGACACAGCACCCCACTTCTCACCATTGCCCACAGCTCCTCATAGGTCCCAGAGCTCCAGGACAGGCAGAAAAAAGGGAGCTCAAATCTCAAGGGAAAAAAAAAAAACCAAAACCAAAAAGAAAAAAAAAAACACAGAGGAAGATGCAGGTGGTGCTGGGGGAGCAGAGAAGCCTGCATGTAGGGCATGCTGTGCCCAAGCTGCTGTGCTCCAAGTGCTTGAACACTCCATCGAAGCAGGAGCACAGCAGGGAGCAAATTCAAAGTGACAGGGCCTGCTCATCTCTCCGTGAGTTGCCAGCAAAGGAGACAAGAGATGCAACCCCAGCGCTATTTCTCAGAGACTCCTCTGCCTTTCACACTCAGCCTGAAGGCAAAAAATATTAGTTGCATGGCTTGAAAATTGCACTTGGCTCACAGAGGCACAGGACACCCAAGTGCATTGATTGCCCTGGAAGTCTTCAGACAGCTGGGAACAAGGGAAGAGAAGCAACATCCCCAGGGAAGTAAGAGAGAGGAAGGAGAGACCTCCACAGAGAGCTACGAGACAGCACAAGGCCCTACACAGTTCGACAGAGGGTGCTCTCGGGCATGGGATGCTCAGACTGGTCCTTCTGCAGGGCAGAGGAACGTACAGGCAGGGATATCAGCAATGAAAAGAGGCCCTAAAGAACAGAGCAGAAAAGTTGTGATCCCTTAGCCTAGGATAATACTCCCCCATGGGGCACTTCACAGCAATGACAGTAGCAGAGGCTAGGGACAGAGCTGCAGCAAAGCACACACACACACAAGAGATGGGAGCTGCTGCAGAACCAGCCAAGGCTTCCCTCACGCCATGCCAGGGAGCCTGTGCTGGGTCCTGGGCTCCATGGTACCCAAGGGACCAGGGAGACAGACAGGCATCAGAGCCAGGATGGAGGAGGAGAAGTGAAAAGATAAGGACAGGGACACAAAGGCTCCTACAAAGTGAGAGGCAGAAGGAGAAAGAGAAGATGGTGCTACAGAGAGAAGCGAGAGGAAGGGAATGAGATGAAACACAAGAAAGGAAAAGCTAACCAAGTACCAGAGCTGCCTGGCAGACCTGGCAGTCCCTTCAGGCCACATGAGAACCGCTGAACTCACCACACAGCTAGGCATAGACCCAGAGGAGTAGTGCTGACCTGCTGCGTGTGAAGGGAGAGCTGTGCTGCCTCCTATCCCTGTCTAAGGCAGGGAAGAGAAGACATCAGCATGGGGGCAAGGCATGAGATAGGTAGTGCCATGTGAAGCAGTCACAAGCAGACGTGCAGCAGAGCAGTCACAGGTCCAGGTGGTGCAGCCCAGGGAGACGGAGTTCTTCTGCTCCACCTGCTCCTAGTTCAGCTTCAGATGCCGAGAGATACAAAGTTTGCTCCTGCCGCCTTGGGAAGGGATTGACTATGAGGCAGCTGATCCACAGACCGCTGCACATGGGATGTGCTGGTCATCAGAAAGCTGTTGCTATTGTTTTTCAGCTCTCACGCCAGCCCCAACGCTCCCAGAGGTGGTGAAAGATGACCTAGAAAAGGTACGCAGTGGTGCCACATGGGACCATCCGTAACAAAGCAGAAATAGGGCCCTGCCCATTGCCCATGGGGCGTGTGAAGCCTGAGAGTAAGATGTGCACATGTAAGTGAAGGAACAGAGACAGCCCAGACTACCCCTGGAGTAAGGGCAGGTCTCAGTCACCCCAAATCATCCATCAAAAAGAGAAGGAAGCTCTCCCTTGAAGGCACTCACAAGCCAGGCTGACACAACTTACAATTAGAGGGGAAAAAAAAAAGTCAGTAAAATCATCAATACTGGAACAGGATTTGGTTTAAGCATAAAATTAATGGCTGTTTCTACACTCAGACTTGTGTCAGGGCACCAGGCAAGTGCCAGGAGGTCTTGCAGCCCTTCTCAAATTCTCTGGCTCTGGAACCCGCTTTTCCATATACACCTTCTCCTTTTGGGCCAGCCACCATCAACCCAAGCGGGGGATGTCACTGGGTAAAAAATAAATGGTGAGGGAATACAAAAACTCACACTCATGCACTTGGGAGATGATAGAAAACGTTTGGTGTTTCCTTCAGAGAAAGGGAATCTTTATTTGGCCCATGGGGATGGGAGGAGAAGGGAGATGAGGGGAAATCAACTAAAATGGAATGATTTGAATGTGCAAATACATCAGTAGCCACCAGGGTGGGTCAGACAGGAACATACACGAGACACAGGTGGATTGCACTGATCGCCGTTTCCAAAGCAGCTCAAAATCACAACAAAAAAAAAAAAGCCCTGCACCAGTTCTATCGTACCATTACTAAGTACCAAAGCAACCCTCCCAGAGTCAGTGAGAACAGGCCGCTCTGTTAGTGAACCATTTCCGTGGCAGGCGGGCGAGCGCCAGTGCTCAGAAGGCATGCTGGGGTAGGACTCTCACACGCTCCTGTTCCCCACCTCCTATGGCGCCCTGCGTCTCCAGCCTGCTCAAACGCTCCAAGCTTCTTCCAAGAGCTTCTTCCAGCTGTCCCCGGAGCTCGTGGACCCCCTCCAGCTCCACCTGCAGAGTGTGGTCTCTCGCAGCACTAAGCAGACACGCCGCGCAAAAGGGAAGAGGGTTAGACATGCTGCAGCAAGCGCTTACCAAATTGCCCCCTCCATCCAGGACTGCTACTGAACTCCAGGCACAGGCCCTGCATGCTCCCCTTGGAGCTTGGTCACCTCTTGCCTGCCACCTCTAAACCTCCCCAGAGCACAGCCATCCCCAAAAAAGGTTCCAGCCCGTGGTAGGGGACTCCAAGTCACAGCTGTTCCTCAGTACTTACCCAAGCACTTCACTTATGTGCTCTCTTGCTATCAGGTAGCTCAAATATCCCAGAGGCTGCAGCCCCATGAAGGGCAGGAGATTAGTGTGAAGGACAGAGAACGCAGGCCATACTGCACTGCAGCACAAGCGCCTGGATAAACACCTACAGAGATCTTTATCAACTCAGCAGCTGGTTGGGAATTTGACAGCAGCCTCTGAAAGGTGGCCAAATGTGGGTGGGAAACTGAGCCTGGAAGGGATAAGCCAGGGAACAGAGATGGAAATCCCATGGCCTGAACAAGAGGTGGCAATGGGGTGAGTTTACAGAATTTAAAGCTGGATACTGCAGCCTCTTCAAGGGAAGGAGACAGCCGAAAACTTGTGACTCCCAAAGCCACATTTGTCTCATTCTTTGCTCTTTCCCATTGAAGGCTTTCACGCTTGCAGAATGATCATTGCTTTAGGTGGTCCCCCCACGCTTGCCCCAGCAGCGGAGCAGGGCAGCATGGAGCCAAGGCAGCCTCTCTTACCTGTCTGGGTGTGTGTGGAACTTCACCAGGCTGCCATAGAGCTGCCTCTCTGCCTGGAGAGCCTCATTTAACCGATTCCTTTCAGCCACCAGCCCTTCCAGCATCAGTAACAACTGGTTGGAGAGAACAGACAAGATACAACACTTTGAGAGAGAAATCAAAGGAGACATCTGTCTGCCTCAGAGAAACAGGGTCTTGCCCTTCCTCTCTTGCTTGTGTTCAAGTGACACAAGCAAGGACTCTGCCCTTGAGACAAGTGCTCAAGGGAACCAATTCCCTCATCTGTATTACCCCCATTGTACACAGCCAGCTTCCAAGAACAAGCACGTCTCAGCATATCCAAAGGCTGAAAGCAAAGCCTCATAACTGAGCACCAGCAGAAATATAAATACATCCAAGCTTGCCCCACAATGGGACACTACCTGCTGCCTTCTGTTCCCAGTAGCCTCTTGTCCTCGTGACTCTGCTATGGCCACTTTCTCCCGAAGCACCAGGACTTCTTGTGTCAGCCTTTCCACGGCTGGAATTTCTTCAGGATCCACCAGCTGCATCTGCAGATCCTGAAAACCAACAGCAGGAGGGCTCAGTGAGGAAGGAATCAGTAACAAGGACAGCTGCACCTTCATAATCCTCCCTGGGACGCAACTGCCAAAAGTTTCCAGTGTTTGGAAAGACCCAAGTCCCATAAGAAAGAAATGCCAAAGCACTCAGGGTGTGTTGGGCACAGACAACAGCCTGGAGCAAGAATGGAGAAGGGACATAATGCACTCTGTTTAAAGGGCTTGAAGAAGGATGTTTGGTACACATGGAGCAAAAAACCTAAATAACAGCACTCTAGGGGTTTGGGACCTCTGCCTTGTGGCCAGAGTAACACAGAGGGCTGTAGGCAAACCAGCAGCCATACCTTCTGTGGACAGACAGCCACATTACTCCAAGGATGTGGGGAAAGAAGAGACTCCTCTGCATCCTTCCCAGGTGGAACTGACCCAGCACGATGCGTTATCTCACCTTGATGAGGTCCTCTTTGATCTGGATGGTCCTGGTCAAGGACTCTATATCTGAGGCCTGCACCTGCAGCTCTTCCTCCTGCGTGGCCACAACAGTCTGGAGAGCAGTGAGCTCCCGCTAGGGAGGGAAGAGAAGTCCATGAAAGACTTCAGAAAGCCAAAACCCCGCTACAAGCTGCTGCTCCATTTCTCTCACTGGGGGTACCCTCACAGCGGGAGGGGGTCCAAAACCTCCAGTGAGAGGCAGCCCAATGGTCTCCTGAAAGGGAGATCAGCACAGCCTCCATCGTAAGCTTACCCTGCTTTCCCTTTCCTTCTTTGCCATTAGCTCCAGCTCCTCTTTGGCATTAACAAGATCCTTCTCCAGTTCTGCTGCTGACATCGTAACTGCAAAGACAGCTTGGTTACTGCAGGGTTACCGTATGCCAGCTCTGACCTCAGGGTCAGACAGAATCCCTCTTTGGCAAGACAGGTCCACAATGCTTTCACTCCCCATCACACAGCCTCTTAACAAGCACTCTTCTTCTCTTCTTCATCCTTAAACAACAGCCCAAAGCAACAGCAACATCCCAGGCCTGTTGTCCCATCCCTGGCAACGTTCAGGTATCCTGACCCCAAGGCAAAACCCAAACCAGTTGCACTTGTCTCAGCCCAGCCTGAACCATAAAGTCAAAACCCTTCACTGGACAGCATCAGCTCTTCAATGGAAGCACCTCACCTCAAAGCTGCACCAGCCTTTCTCTTTCCCATACTCCCATCCCTGAACCATCACCCAAAAGGGAGGGACAGCTTTATTCCAAAACACACACTCTTTCTCAAAGCTTTGTACTCTGTTTTGTGTAACCATGTTTTTCCCACAGCAAAAAACCCTGGTCACGTTTGGGGACCTTGAAAGAAGCTGTCACCACACTCACCTCCCTCTGTCCTGCAGCTTCTGTCTCCCTGGGGGGGTCCAGCAATGGCTGCAGCTCCACAAGCTCTTTGCAGTATTTCCTGAAAACACAAAAGCCTCCAGGTTTGCACCTTTATGGTGAACCTGGCACTCGCAGCTTCCCTGGAGCTCCAGGATTGCAGCAAAGCTGCTGGCTGCTTTGTTGATGCCTCTCAAATGTGAGAAACCAGTGAAGGGGATCTAGCCAGGTAGCACGGAGGGATGAATGGCACCCAACCTAGAAGCTGTATGTGTGGGCAACAGGGCTCTGGCCTTGTTTTATTTGGCGCTAGGAGCGTGCTAGCAGTAAGCATCTTCATAATAAGAATTAAACAGGTTTCACTCAACTGCAGCAAACCCATCTTTCAGCTGAGATTCTACAAAACCTACATCTTCATCCAAAGATGTGGCCCAGAGGGACCCAGGAAGGAAAACAGAGAGCTTAGTCCATATACACACAACACTGGAAGGCTCTAGAGCTCACTTTGATCCTGGGAATAAAAATAAGCAACCTGTTTACAGCTGCTTAAAAACGTTCAACATGTCAGCTCACCAATAAACCATTAACAGCTGCTCAAGTAGGAGCACAGCATATGTAGCCTTGGAGTTGTGTTCAGCCTCAAAGGGGTTTTTAGCAAAGCTGCTTTAAAAATACCAACTCCAATTGTGGAAGAGACAGCAAACAGCCAGCAGGCTCTGCCAAGAATTAGTGGGACCTAAAATTAGCTCTCTTGTCCCCTCCAGAATGTGACAATGTCAGGGAGGGGATTACAATACAGCGAGGCATCCCAGCCCAAGGAAGGACTGGGTCAAAGCTGGAAGGTCAGAGGTTGGATTTCTTTCATACTCTCATGTGCCCTAAGGACTCATACACTGCCTGATCAAAACGAAAGGAGACACTGAGTGACAAAGGCGGGTGGAACCAAGATCAGAACAGCCAGGCAGCATTTCTGCTCCTCAGTTTCTTCTTTTCCTCCTATAAGGAGTCTCTTCCCTAATCCCACTTTCATTTCTATCATTCTCTGTGGTGCTCCCCTCTCTCCCATTTCCTCCTGTTGCCATCAGTTCCCTCTGGAACCCCGAGGCCACAGGCAGAGAAATACAGTGCACGGTTCTTACTTGTATGGGCTGTTTGTCATTCTTCAACAGCCTGGCACCAGCCGACCGGGTCCCGACAGACTCCTTTCCCAACACATGCTGGCGTAGGAGTTGTAACTCGCAGCTCCTTTCAGCCAAAGCGTGCGCCATCTTCTCTGTAGCCATCTGATTGAGCAGGAAAAAAACAGGGAAAGGCAGAGCTGTGATCAGGGGCAGGATCCGTGTCCCTCACCTTCCTTAGAGAGTAATGGAAATCATCTCAATATTTATTTGTGACTTGAGACTGGAAACGATCTGCAAACTAGCCTGGGTGCTACTGCTCCTGGCCACTCACAGTGACTCAACAGCAGCCCTCCCATCTTTGCTTGCCAGACAGCTGCAGCAAGGCTCAGCCTCTCTGCCTACAGAGGAACAAGCTCCTCAGTTTCTCACAACCCATTCAGGAGGGGAGAAAGACACAGGACAGACAAAGCGGAAGAAACAGTACTTGGCCTATTAGCCCCCTTTTTATGAAAGGAAACTCAATGCAAAGAATTTTGGGTAACACTGGACTGCACCCATTGTGCAAGAGTAGGTAGAGTAGGAACTGTGGCTCTTTAAGTGGCGTTTACATGCCCAGGACCATGGACCGGTTTGACTAACACGTAAGTTAGGAGGCAATGAACAGAGCTTCCTCAGACTTCTGCACTACACAAGAGACAGCTCAGTCTTCCTTTTTGGTCTGGTAACACCTACACGAGGCAGCAACCACCTAATGGCCCCTCTGGTGCCTTATGCCCAGAAGCACAGGTATCTAAGAAGATCTGCACCTCCTTCTCCATCACATACACAAATCCTGCCCTGTCCGCTTAATGACAGGGACATGACACCTGAACACCGCTACAAAAGCTGCTGCTTCATACCTGGTCCCATGTTGAGACCAATCTAGGAACAGCTGATGGCATCTCACATGGTTCTTCAACACTCAGCAGCTCCACCAGGCTGCACCAACAGCAGCCAGAGAGCAGTTTCTATTTGCTTAACGCAAGGCAGAGCCGTCCAGCCCAGCTTCCCCACTGCAGCACTGCAGACAACTCACTTGGCTCTGCTGCTCCTTGGTGCTCATAGCCTGCAGCAGCTCCCGGATTTCAGCATCATGCTCCATGGTCTGACGGTTCCGGTCGCTGAGGAGATCCTGCAGCATCTTCTCCTTGTGCTGGAGACGCAGGCACAGCTCCTCTGCTACGTCGCTCTGCCCTGGGCCCAGCTTGCACAGCAGAGTTGCTGTAAGCTCCTGAGCAAGAGGAGGAAGGGAGAAATGGAGAGATGTTGCTACAACCAAACTGCAAGTTCTTCAAAGATGAACAGATCTTCTTGGCTGGGTGCAGCCGAGAGAGCAGTGTCTCAGCAAGCACAGGTATTTACAGGTCCCAAATGCAGCCAGCTTCCAAACCAACAAGCCCAGGTTCAAGCGCCTTCCTTGGAGGCAGGCATCCAAGAGACTCTGATTTGGGACTCCTCTCTCTGCAGGCAAACTGGCTGAAGGCTCAGGAAGCCAAGCTAAGGCCTTACCTCCACTTCCTTGTTCCTGTCATGTAGGCAGGTCTGCAGCTGCTGGATGATCCCATCCTGCTCCTTCTGCCTGCTGCAGGATTTGGCCTCAACCTCTTCCTTAAGCCAGCGGAGGTTTTGGCAGGTTGCTGACACCTGCTCCAGTTCCAGGGTTTTGGCTTTCAGGAGGCTCTCCAGGCTCTGGGGACCACAACAAAAGCAGCTCAACCAGCGACAGGGACTTTATCCTGAATTAAGCAGAACTGGAAGTACCAGTCTCTCCTACCAGAGGAGTCACACAGATTCACCCCCATCCTCTCCAGGCAACACACTCACTTCTACACAGAGCTCATAAACATGAGTGACCCAGGAACTCACCCCACACACAGGGACAGAGGAAAGCAAACACCCTGCAGGTGCTTTCTCCAGCAACAACCACGGCATTCACAGAAAGGTTTGCCTAGCACCACAGCCAGCCTGGACTTCGCATGCCCAGGTACAAGCACTCACATGAATGGTGGCCTCGTTGCTGGATAGGACATTGCGCAGCCTCTCCATGTCACTTTCACGCTCCCTTATTGAGAGACGAAGCTGTTGCAGCTCTTTCTCCTTTTTCTCCAGGGCACAGAACTTCTCATCTACTGCTCGCTAGGGTGAGAGGAGGCAATTGCTCAGAATGGGGCAGTAGGGCTCTGGAGCCCACCACCCGCTTTGTGGGGTGGACCTCTCCCTTTCAGAGGACTTCTCTGGAAGGCTGAGTGAGCCATGAAGAGCACAAGAAATGGTCACCCCCTTGGCCAGCCTGGGGCTGCACCGCTGATGGTACTCAAAGGCTGAGCTGCAGGGAAAACAGGGAGACATCATCAACCGACTGTGCTCACCTCCAAAGCAGCATCCCTGTCACTGACTCGCTGCTGCAGTTTCTCCAACATGGCATTCATGGCTGCAGGGCTCTTCTCCAAGCTCTTCTGGCATTGCAGAAGTTCCCTTGATTCCTAGAGGTCATACAAACACCCCCACAGTACAGTTGTCAGTCCAGAAACCCCACAGACAGCAGCAGCACAGGAGAATCAGGGATACCTACCTCCACCCTACATGTGGTCTACTCCCCACAGAGTCAAGTCCCCGGTTGACTGGCACCTGCCAGGCATTGCTATGGGCTGAGGCACTCAGATACCAGTGCCTTCTTCCTCACCTTGGGAGCCCAGAAGCCTCCCTTTCTTTCCTTTCTTCCAGGGGCAAGCATGAAAGCTACAGCCTGACTTTTGCATCGCCAAATACCAAAGAAGGAGCAGGGGCTCTGGCTACTTACACTCAATTTGAGCCTTTCTGCATCTCACCTGCAGAAGCTGTTCCTTGCGAGCCAGATTCTGATTCAAACACTGAATTCTCTGCTCCTGGGCCTGCAGCTCACGGCATTTCTCCCATTCCGCTGTCTGGAGCTGCTGAGCTTTGTCCTGCAGCTCTGTCTGCAGCTGCTGCACCACAGCACGCAGCTCCTGCAAGGGAAAAGCACCTATCTTGGCAACCAGTCTCAACAAGCCTGTAAACACCAGGCCAATCTGAAGAAGCCAAAGGCTGTGGGAGCAGCAAAAAATGCTCTGCAATACTACAGCTTTTACAACTCAAAATACACTGCCACGGTGATGAACTTTGAACTTATTTCATTTCCCAGGTATCCACCCATCTAAACCCGTCGCTCTGCCCAGAGAGCTAACCTGTGCAGAAGTGCACATTAATTTTGTCACACTGCAAAAACAGATGGGACATTTGTACCAGCCAAAGTCATACCAGTGACAACACACCCCCTATCAAGTGTCTTTGCCAATTGTAAATCCTCAGATACAAAGCTAAGGAGGCTCGATAATTCTCCACACGTGATAAGGGGTTAGCCATGTGTGCCCAGACTGGTGTAGGCAGAAATGATGAATGAGAGCAGAGTACCGACTACATCAGTGCTTCTTAAGTCATGTAGACCCAGAGACTTCCAAACCAAGTGCTTGTCATACCTGGTTGTGTTTCCAGGTTGCCTCTTTCTGCTGCTCTTCCTCATGCACTGTGGTCTCTAAGAGCTGGGTTGCTCTCCTGGCTTCAGCCAGTTGATGCTCTTTCTGGCGCTGTGCCCTTTTCAGTTTTTGCACCTCCAGCTTGGTGCAGAAAAGTGTGTTCTGAAGATCTAGCAGAGACATTTGCTGCTCCTGGGATGATAGTGGGCTCTCCGACATCTAATAAGAGAGGGAAGCAGAGAAGCTCAAGAATCACTTCACAAGAGGGATTTAAAAATCAGGATCCCTGCAGATCAACCTGAAGCCTGATGTATTCGAGGCTTTCCAGGGACATACCTGCAACTGTCCCAGATGGCTTCTGTGTAACATATCCCGCAGCTTGGCCATTGTCTCATTCTGCCCTTCAATGATACGGTACAGCTCTTCTGTCTACGAGGCAAAGGATAGGAAGCCTGGTCATTGGCAAACCAAGCACAAACCCTCCTGTCCCAAGCCTCCAGCATCGATTATGACACATGTCAGTGTCACACAAAAGAGCAAGCTTCACAAGAAAAAATTTAATGAGATCCAGGACACACAGCAATGACCTAAGCATTCCTTTTCAGTCACTCCCTACAGGCTAGTACACTTTCTGCTCTCAGTGAACACCAATCACCCTGTCTCCCCAGCACTATTACCTTACTCTCCTTGCTCTTCAGGGCCTCGTTCAGACTCTGGATTGTACGATCTTGCCTCTGTGATGTTTCTTGAACAGAGTTTAATTGAAAATTCAATTCATTCAGCTTTTCCTGTAACAACTAAAGACAGAAATGTGTTGTTTTGTTAATCCTGCCTAATGCTCTACACAAATACTCTCAGGACTCCCTCCACTCCTTACTCAAGTCCATACAGCCCAGGTGTTCACCAGATCATGATAAACATGGCTACCTCTAGAGTCTGTAAATACTGTTTGAGCTGGGTGGAGACCAGTGAGTAAACACAAAGTCTTCAGTCCCTCTACAGGACAGTTCCAGTGTTTCTGGTCCCACCAGTGCAGCCCCCACATGCAGGGCTGAGGTTCCAGGCTTGGGTTCACATATCACACTGCTTCCCACATACCCCAGGAAAGTCTCGCTCAGACTGCCCAGCAGCCTTCCCAGTTTTTATCATTTGTTTCTGTTCCCTTAAGAGGGAAGGTTGCTTAAGCCCCTAAATCTCCCAAGAGATCTGAGAAAAAAAAAATCAACATAGAGAAGCTACACATTCTAAAAACTGTCCCCTTTGCTTCTGAGGTCCTCCAGAACACTGTAGCTGACCCTTTAGAGTCTTCCAGCCCCTTCTCTTGCTCAGAGGCTAATCTAGTTTCAAGTTCTGGCTTCAGTACAACAGAGTCTTGCCAGTGCCAGCATGCCAACAGCATGGCCACAAGGCAAAGGGAAACGTCTCACAAATCTTCATGGCTGGTTTAGAACCTGAGAAACTTTTGCCTTTCACATTTTCACCCTAAAGATACTGCCATCTCAAGCAGTTTTAGGACAGTTCTCTGCTTTCACCATAACGTTCACAATGCAGCACACATTGTGCATTTAAGCAACTGCTTGTTAGTATTGCTAAACATGCTGTCTGTTGGCATTCTTAGCCTTCCATGATTATGCATCTTCCTCTGAACTTACTCAAGCCTCAATTTCTTAAGGTGTTGGTGCTGCCACATGATTTCCTCTTGTTGCTCGTTAGTTTACACACCTGTCATGTTATCTCTTCTCCAAGAGACACTCCCTCTAAACTGTTTAAATGCTTCCAACTGCTTTTACTGGGCCGTGGGCCTCTATTTCCCTGTCACCCTTTGAGGTCCAGGCAGCTCCAAGAGCTTACAGGTGTCCCTGGATTTAAATAAAGATCCCATCCAAACATTTCTTCCCGTTTAGTCCCTCTGTTTTTCCAGTGAGTATAATTTACCTTAGAGTTCAAGAGCATAACCGAGAACATCTACCCCTCACAACACATGTTAAATTTGATCTGCCTCAAGGCAACTCAGCTGCACGTTTCTGTCCTAAGAAAGACTTTAAATCTAAATGAAAACAGGACCCCCCCTGAGCTCATCTCCCTTAGTGCTTGCAAAAAAGAAAGGCAGCTGTCTCAAAAAGCAGGTGCCTTCCTCTCTTGCACAAGGCTCAGCCCATGCAAATCCAAGAGACAGGGAAATAGCCCCCTGCATCTCTCCTTCACCAGCTCCCAGAAGGCTCATCAGGCAAGCGGGAAGTTCTTGCAAAATAATGGTTTGCAAAAATAAATATGGAAATAAATAGGCACAGCTGCAGAAAAAAAGGAAATGCTTTTACCTTAAGCTGGCAGACAAGAGCACTGAGAATCATCTGTCAGCACAAACACCCTTGCTGAACGGAGGTGCAGATACCTGCCTCTGGCCGGGCTAGGAAGCACTCTCCAACATCAGACTCACTAAGCACTGAATTTGCTGTTCATGAAGAAATACCTTGTTGGCAGCTTCAAACTGCTGGATTTTGCCCTGCAGCTCTGCAGCACGCAGATCGGACACGTGCTCCCCTGTTGCAGGGTCATCTGGAGCCATCTGCTGACGTTCATCCTGCAAATTCTGAAAGAAAAAAGGGGGAAAAAAAGAAGAGAAATGGCTAAAGTCTTGCACTGGCTTCTTCTATTCAGCTGCCAGGCCTCAGAGGCCTTGCAGCATGGGCTTAAATATGCCCCTCTGGGCTTTTCTAACTGCCTCCGAAACATTCTGCCCATGTTTCCCTTCACTTGGCTGGCAGGCTGGCACCTGGCAGCTCTCTGCCTGACCTGCCACGAGTTCCCCAATACCCCGAGGCTCTGGTTGGCCTCCCTGTCTCTCCTCATTCCTGTACTATGAACCCAGCAGCTTGTCTGGCTCTAACCACTGTCTGTAGGCTGACGATGGATCTGCTCCCCACACCCAAGCCACATCCCTGAAACCTCTCTCCTTCCTACATACCCTGCTGGCAGCTTCAAAATGCTTCAAAACAAAGTCAGCACCAAATCAAACTCCTTCCCATGTTCTGCCAAGCTTCTCCTCCTTAATCTAGCCCACAACCTTCAGTCATTCCCACCAGCTACCTTCCTGCTGTGACCTGGCAGTTGTCCCCCCCCCAGCTCTGAACCCCTCCACCTGTGATTCTCTGGGCTCTCTTTCACAGCTCCCCATGCTCCAGCACCCATGCCGTGTGTGATTCCCTGCAGCTCCACAAGCGGTACCAAATTCAGTGCCACAGCTGAGATTTTTTTCATGACGCAAACCCTTTTACTGAGAAAGAAAACAGCCTGTTTTCTGATGTGTGGCCCGCCAGACCCAGCTGGCTGAGCATACACTAATCCCTTGTCATCCCTTCTTATCCTTGTGGTACCTCTAGCTTAGTGTGTTGTTAACTCCTGAGAGCAGCATTCAAACCAGCCACCCACCCCAGCCCTCATAGGACTCATTAAGTATTCCTGAGTATTACCAGCGATACGAGATCAATTGTACTAGGGTCTGTTCCAAGTGGGAGCCCTGGCAAGGGCAGGGTTGCAGCGCAGAGACTATGAGAACACAACAGAGCTTTTCAGGGTACACACAGGAGCACCAGCTCCAGGCATCACAGCTCAGGGAGAACACCACCCAACCCCGATTAGCCCCATCAGACCAATCCTCATCTTCAACAGCCACAGAAACACTGTCTCTGGGAAAGACAGGCAGCGCAGGGGAGCTCCCCCCAGCTTGTGCATTGCCTCTCACATACAGAAGCATCCATGCAGAAGCAATGCTTCCCTTCACCCTGCTGTTTTGTTAAGATTTTAGTTGAAAACTTGAACAGTCACAGCAAGTAATTTCAAATTTGCCCACCCAGAAGGCTTCGAATTAGACAGGGAAAGCTGCTGGAATCTGTCACAGTAGCTATTTTGAAATAAGGTTGATGAAAGGGGGGAAAAAAAACAAAACACCACACCTTTCCTCAGAATTTGCATATTCCAAAGAAAAATAAGCACAAAGCTTGCAAAGAGCTAAGAGTAGGGAGGGGAAGGCAGACCCAGCAGAGTCCAAAGTCCCAAAGCCCAAGCTGCCTCCCTCATGTTTCACCGCAGCTATGTCAGGAGCACAGCTCCCCAGCGGTTTCTCCTACATCAGCATTTTACTGACAATCTCTCCTCAGTACAGCTCCAACAACATCAGCACACACTAACCTAGACAGAACACTTATTTAAAAAAACAACAATGATAATAATCGTGGCGTTATCTAAGTCTGCCAAGCTCACATCTGCCCAGAACAAAGAGTAAAAGACAGTCCTTCAGGCTACGCTTCCCTCTCTGCCAGCATGGCACCACAGGCAGCTGCAAAAGTGTGTTTCTGACAAAGGCTGGGTTTGGTGGCATTTTTCTGGGGCTGCAGTGATGAAGAGGAAGAATTGTTGGTTCAAGAAAACGCCCAAGAAGCCAGTACCTACGAGATCACATGCCCCGAAACCAGGTCTCTCAGTCCTTGTAGCTTACAGCAGTAAATTTAAAGAGAACTGCAGTTTCCCAAAAGCAATAAGGGAACTGTGGCCTTATATACCCTATATATTTCTTTCACGTTACCAGAATGGCATTTATGGATATGAATTGCTGGACAGCAGTACCTCACTTTAAGAAAGAGTGTCATTCACACAAAGAGAAAGAAAAATCATTTATACAAGAACCATTTAGTTCTCTAGCTGCATCTGACTTCCCATTATTGCTGCTGAAGCCATCCGAAGGATTAAGCGCTTTCCCCCTTCTGCCAGACCCTGCACCAAAGCCCACAATTGCTGCTGCCACCATGGCAAGAAACAGGCAGTAAAAAAATCCTGCAGGATTAATTCCTGGCAGAGATGATCGGATGGCAGAGGCTGGAGAAACTCCTCTAAAGCAGTTCCAAGAGGAGGATGGCAAGGCGTGACACAAAGCCAAGCCGTAAACACGCCACGTTGATTGTGACACGTTCTCTTAGGAGAAAGCCTATTTTTATATATCCCTAAATATATCCCCAGCAGTGAAAATTGGTAGCAAGCAATACAGACTACAGAAGCAGCAATGCCCTGCTTCGCATCTTCAGTTGCTGGCTGCCAGCGCAATGTCTTTGTGCACCAGCTGAAAATTATTTTTCCTGCATTCCTCCCTAGCATCATCTCTTAAGCAGGTTTTTATGGGAAAAGCACACAGCTCTGGGAAACGCCCGAGCAGATGGGACAGCAAACAGCACTGGCTAAATAGGAAGTGTAATTCAGCACAGCTACAGTTGCCATAGTAATAAACAAGCATTTTTCTAATCCCCCAGGCTACCTAGAGCATTAGACAGCGCTAAGGCTGCTAATGGGAATGCAATTAGGCTGACATGGATATTCCTGAATTGAAGCTGACTGAGGCCTTCTATTCATTAAGGCAAGTGGTAAAGGAGTTACAAGTTCAGCTTTTTGACTGCATACTAATGAAGATTTCATTAAAGGCAGCGAAACAGAGGCAATCCAGAGCTACGCAATGACTACCACTGAGGCAGATAACAGCACCAGGAAGTCCCATGAAAGCAGGAGCTCTCATCGCCTCTCAGCAGCACCTGCCATTAATCGGTGAATCTTTTCAAAGGATCAGAAAATAAACCAATTATCTAGAATACCAACCCTAAAGTCATCCTCTGGCGCAAATCCACCTGCAAGGAAAACACCTTTTCCTCAGGGCACACGCCACAGATCCCTGTGTGGATCTGCACGTTAGGCAGGTTGGAGGCCTGATCTGCAGAGGCAGACACACTGAACTATTACCCGGGCACAAAGCAAACACACTTGCTGGAAAACACATGCCCAGAAGCTTAAAACACTCCCTTTGGTTGTGCATAAAGCCTTCTTAAAGAGAAAGCTAAAGTGAAACTGGTGTTGTCTCAGCAGAAAAAGGACAAAGCATGCAAAGAGCTTAGACCCAAGGGGCAGCCTGCATTGACAGGGAGAGCTGATGGAGGGGGGAAGCTTAATTTCCCAGAACACAAGGAGGAAACAGACGACAGGAGAATGACAGAGGAGAGAGGCAGCACACCTAAAAAGGACCGATCTGCCTATTCTTAGCCCTGGGTTCAGCGACACATGGCTATCTGTATTATCTCAGCACAGAGGAATCCCTAGTGGGCTCTGCGTCAGGCCACAGAGACACTGCTCAATTGAACAGTGGCACAATGACCTCTACCTGTACCCGCAGCGGCATATAATCCTCACAGAGGTCGTCCCACAGCTCCTGTAGTTCAGAAATCTCCAGGGAAAGACCCAAAGGAGCTCTGGAAAAAGATTTTCTGTCTGCATTCAGGAAGGCAGAACCAGCACACACACTGCCATCTGCCAAGTCACGGCTGAGTTTGGAAGGCGGCAAGGTGGACTTCACAGGAATAGGTAGCCTGCTGCCTCGGGGGCTCTGAAGGGGTTTGTAGTCCAAAGCCTTGATCAAGTTGAGGGCCAGCTCCAGCCTGTTCCCACTCAGCGAAGAGTTTGGGGTCATTCGATCGTCCGATAAATCCTCGCATTTCCCATTCCCTTTCACCCCCTTATCTGCATCTTCATCCTTCTGCTGCGGAGGGCTCGCCTCCACAGTCGTGTCCAGAGACTCAACAGAGGAGGCAGGAGTGCCTTCTTCCATGCTCTCCCCATCCACAGGGCCTCTGGTGCTGCCGGACTCTGCCACATCGCACACAGATGACTCCTCGTTACCCATGCTGGCCGACCACCGGCTGGACAGCCCACAGGAGATGCTTCTGGCCACCTTTCGCGGCACTTTGCAAATTGCTTCATAGTCAGCATCGGCCACCCGCAGCGCAGCACAGCCACGGCAGCGCCGTGGGCGGTTACTCGCTCCCTCTGAAGCGTGGCAGCTGTGTGGCTCCAAGCTGTGCTCTTCTTGATCCATCCAATATTCATATCCAGAATAAGCAAAATCCTCCTGAAGGAGGGCAGCGTATCGTACATCAGGCAGGTTAGAAAGGTCCACAGTCCCATCCCCAGCTCTGTCATCTGTACTAGAGTCTTCATTGTTCCTGCGGTACATGCTTGCAATGCAGAACTTGAGGCGGTCTTTCTCCAGCAGCAGTTTCTGCAGGCGCTCAATGGAGAGGGCTTCGATGCGTGCGATGACCGTGTCGAACCTGTAGATGCGGTCCAGCATGAAGGCACACTTGCTGCAAGCGAACTCGGATTTGCCATCCCGGCACAGCTCCCGGCCCAAGACATGGGAGAGCAGCACCTGGAGGTTCAGCTTGGCCGCCGTGTGGAAGATCCATCGCCGCTGGTTGCCGCACAGCTCCCGGGCACAGATCCGGCAGGTTTCCTTCATCTTCCCTCCCAACCAGCACCCAAACCTACTTCTGGGGGTTCTCAAGAGACCTTCCTGAGGCCTCTACCGCTCACTCAGTGCATCTCCCAGGGCACGGCTCCCTCAAACCCTGCGCGTATCAGCACTTCCCACCCTGCCAATACCCACTTTTTAAAGGGGTGGCACGCTGGGACTCCTGGCACTACAGAAACATCCCACCTTACAACATCTCCTTCACATCCCAACCCAACCACACCTGGGCAGACCCTCTCTCCTGGCTGTCCCCCTTCCCCCTCTTCGCTGCCCCCCACCCCTTCTCTCAGCTCCCTCCACTATGAGGCTGCCCCCTCTCTGCTCGCTGTCCCCCTTCCCCGGGGCTGCCCCTCACCCCGGGCTGCCCCCCTGCCCCACAGGCCCCGCCGCTCTGCCTTCCCCCCGCCGCTGCCGCCGCCGAGGATGCTCCTGCCACGGCGGCGCCCGGCTTGTGGCTCAGATTTCAAGATGGCGGCCCACGACCGCCCCCACGCATGCACGAAGGCCGCAGCGCCTGCCGGGACTTGTAGTCGGCCGCGCCCAGAAGTGGCGCATGCGCAGTGGCTGCCTGCGGTCCGGCCCGGGCACACGTGGGGCTGACAGCGACAGTGACCGTGACAGTGCAGGGCCAGCAGTGGGGCCCAGCCCCAGTGCCAGCGCCCCTCACTAGTGCCTGTCCCTAGTGTCCCCACTCCAGGGCCAGCACCACGTCCCAGTCACAGTGCCAGTACCTGGGCAGCATATCCCCACCGCACAAGGCCACCAGCAGCCATGCACCAGTAAGGTGCCCGATGCCACCCAGCGGGGCACCCAGCGGGGTCCCCCGGTTGGCCACCACACAGGCAGCTTGCGTACGGGTGGCCCATGGCTGCTGAGGACAGTGCTGTGCCACCGAGACGCAGCATGGCCAGAGGAGCCATGTGGCTGCCAGGGAACATGCTGCTCTGATCCCTCATAGCTCCGAAATCCCACCTGGCACGGCACCAGGCTGTCAGGGGTATTTTAAGACCTAGGATTTAAACGGCAGACAAGCTCAGGCGGCACCGACAGCCACAGAAGGACTGCACAGGCTGGTGGCCTCTCCCCTGACACCCACACCAGGTCCTCCTGGCCCCCTGCTCCCCCCAGCACCGTGGCACCGCTGTGCAAATGCCCAACGCTGCTGGGCTGGACATGGCACAGGCCTGGCCACAGCCCCAGAAGGGGACAAGGATGACAATTGCCAGCCGAGTCCTGGGTGGGTGCGCTCCCCCCCGAGGTGCTGGGCTGGTGTCCCCCCACGTTTGCCCACCCACCTGCCCCCCCACAGCTGGGGGCTCCTCCAGGCGCTGCTGCAGGTCACGCTTCTCGGCCGACAGGGTTTCCACGAGCTGGTTGCTGGCCGCCAGCTCTTGGGCCAGCTCTTCAATCCTCCTGAAAGGAAGGGAAGGGCAGGGGACACTCAGGCAAGTGGGATGGCGCCGGGATGGCACTGGGGACAGCGTGGGGGAGGCAGTCTCTGGGCCAAAGCAGAGCAGCCTCAAGGGTGCTCCCTCTTCCCCACAGCCCAGCTCTCTCCCCTTGGGGTGACCCTTCCACCACCCCCCCCGGATGCCCGCAGCTCCCTGGCCCTGTGTAGCACCAGCCCCTTGCTAGTCCCCAAGGACCAGCACATGGCAGCACAGAGGGGACGAGTCCTGCGCACTCACCTCTGGGCCACGGCACTGCAGCCATCATCACTCCTGTCCTCCTCCTTTGACCTCGCAGCTTCCTTCAGCTTCCCTGCCAGCTCCCGGCATCGCTCCGCTTCGGCTCTGGCCAGCGCTGTGGCCTGCTCAGCCTCATTCCGTGCCAGCCTGGCCTCCTGCGTGGAAGTGGAGTAAGCCCAGAGGCCCTGGCCCTTGCTCCACCGCTGCCATGCCCCCGCCATCCCTGGGCTCACCTCCTGCAGGAGCTGGATCTTGTTCTCCAGGAGCTCATAGACGTGCTCCGACTCCCGCTGCCGCTCCTCATACTGCTGCCGGAGCGCTGCCTGGCTGCGGGTCGTCTGGTTCTCTGCAGCCACCCTGCCAGGCACAGCACAATGTGGCACGGCATGGCACGGCACGGCACGGCACAGCACAGCACGACACAACATGATGTGGCACAGCATGGTATAACATGGCATGGCATCTCATGACATGGCATGGCACAGCATGGTATGACACACCACGCTACGGCATGGCACATGATATGACATGGCCTGGCACAGTATGGCACGGCATGGCATGGCTTGGCAGGGTGCAGTATGGCATGGCACGGCATGGCACGGCACGGCATCCCTTTGCAAAAGCCCCCACCCCAAACCGGCTGGGCAAACTGTGCCACCCTGGGTGCCTCCAGCCCAGCTCTCCTCATGCCATGGGTGATCTTTTTGCATGACCTCCAAGCAGGGTGTACTGTAACCTCTGAGCACCGCTGCCTCTGGTGGCACCAGGTCATGTTTGGGCTCTGAACCACCAAAGCCATCCCCACACACTCCCAAAACCAGAGGCTCCCTGGCTGACATGCCTCCAGCCCCCTGTCTGCCAATGTCCTGCTGTGGGACACCCATGCCACGTCCCCTGGCCGTGGCGCTGCCCTCCCTGCCAAACAGGTGCTGCCCTTTATTTTTGGCTGGCACCAGAGCTGTAAGAGGAGCCCTAGCCCCATTACAAACCCCTCCAGACCCACTGCAAACCCCTCTGCTGCCCGCTGCGGGCATGGTGCAGGCAGGCCACCCCATCCCCTGTGCCCACGGTGCATGGGTGCCACGTTCACCCCAGGGCAGGGGTCTTGACTGGCCCCACTCACCATGTATTGTCCAGGGCTTGTTGCTTCTCCTGCAGCTCCCGCTTCAGGCTCTCCACCTCCACCTTCAGCTCGATGTTCTGTGGGGTGGGAGGGAGGCGGGTAAGATGCCCCCACGTTTACCCAGACCCCCCAGTGCCATTGCCCACGGGAAAGCATCAGAGGTGGCCATGGGGGTGCCTCACCCCACGGCAGGGATTCAGGTGCTCCTGGCACCAATTGACACGGGTGGTATTTTAGCCCATCTGTGCTGAGAAGGGATGTACCTGCTCCATCTGTCTGCACTCAAACTGGCACCACCACCCACCCCGGGTACCCCACTGGGCTGGTGACACCCTCCCTGACCCTCTCCCTGCTCCAATCAAAGGCAGGAAGGGACAAACTCCTGCAGAGTGGCTCCCCCAGCACCAGTGCTGTGCCCGATGTCCTCCCCACTGTCCTCACCAGCTGCGCTCCCCCCAGCCCCATCTCCTCCCAGCAAAGGGGGAGATGGGGAGGGAAACCCCCATCGGACACCCGTCCCCTATGGGTGCTCACCCGCCGGTAGACATCGTCCCGGCTGTCCTCGCCCTTCTGCTGGACACGCTCCTCCAGAAAGTAGATGCGCAGCTTGAGGCTGAAATTCTCCTTCTTGAGGTCATTGAGGTGCTGGGAGAGCGTGCGGTACCCATTAGCCATGGCCGGCAGGCGCTCCATGGGGGGGGCATCCCGGCACCCCTCACATGGCGCCGCCGGGGCCACGGCCGGCAGTGCCAGCCTGTCCGCAGCTCCTGCCGCCGTCCCTGCCGTGGCCTCTTCCCTTTTTTTTTTTTTTTTTATATCCCCTCCCGGAGCTATTTGAGGAATCGCCGGAGCGGGACAGCAGGGACGGGCGGGTGGTGAAACCTGAGCCCCCCGCGGCCCCCGCGCGCCTCAGCCAGGAGGGCGGCGAGGGGGAGCATGGCGCCGCGAGGGGGGAGCTGTGCCCCCTCTCCTCGTCCCACCACCGCCTAGCCGGTGTCCCCCTCCTGCTCTCCGCACCCCACTGCTGCACCCAGGGGATCCGGGATGCATTCTGCAAGCACCTGGCGGTGTTTTGGGGGGGTGGTGGCACTTGGCAGTGCCATGGCAGGGGGTTGGTCCCTGTACCCCAAGTTCTCACCTGCTCAAAGTCCCGCAAGGTCTGCGTCTGGGCGAGGGGACCCATCTCCAGGTCCCGGAGGAGACACGTCTGCACCAAAGGGCCAGGCTGAGGCTGAGCCCCTGGGGGGCCATGGGAACCCCCCGGCTCAGCTGACATGGGGTCCTCGTCACCCTCACCCCATGGCCCATCTTGGGAAGCTGGGAGGGAACGAGGACAAGTGGCAGTCAGGCAAGTAAAGCGGTTGCTCCGCACCCCGCCTGCCCCCAGGATGTCACCAGGAGGGACATCATGATGCCTTGGGGGCCAGTGAGCCCCTGGCCATCCCCTGGGGTGATACACCCTGCCAGGGGCACATCATCCTCAGCGGGGCATGGAGCTGGGGCATGTGGGGTACAGGGGGGAGGTGCTCCCAGGGTGTCTTACCCGCCATGGGGCTGGCTCCGGGGAGCACGGCTGGCCTGTCACCGCTGCAGGGGTCCCTGCGGAGAGGAGCGTACAGCTGCGTGACACAAGGCACTGGGGGTCCAACCCCCAGGGTCCCCCCCCATGCACCACCCAGCAGCCGTGACAGAGGGGCCAGGGAGGGCAGTGGGGGATTTTGCCAAAGGCTCTGCACGGTGCCTGCTGCATCTCCCCAGTCCCGGGGGGGCTGTGGGTGGCTGGTGCGGCACTAGGGAAGGGGGCAGCAGGGCGAGCTCCCGACATCAAACAGTCATGCAAAAGCCTGCCTGGGATGAGGGGCAAACTCCAGGAGAGGAAAAACATCCGTGGGGGTGCATGTGGAGGGGGGGGCTGCACCCCTGCACAGGGGCAGAGGGGTGTCTGTCCACACGTGGGGGTGCCCGTGTGTGTTCCCGTGGCCGGGAAGCATCTGCACTAAGTGCAAAGACACGAGGCCCCAGGGGCCACGCAGATGGCGGTGCCCCCTTAGGAGCACTTTAGCCCCATTAGCAGCCCTGGCAGGGCCACCTGAGCCCCCGCAACAGCCCCCCGCGGCCCCCCCCGATGGAGGGGGTCTGGGTGCTGGCAGCGAGCAGGGGCTGCCTGAGGCAGGGCTGGCCCCGGCGGCTCTCCGAGGGGCCCCATGCCTCCGTGCTATCACGTCTCGCCAGCTCCCCACCGCAGCCGCACTCAGGTTTATTTTCAGCTGAGAAGTGTGAGTCATTTCATGATTTAAAAGAAAGAAGGGAAAAAAAAAAACAACCCACAAATAAAAAAACGCAGATTTTTTTTTTTTCCTTTTTAAAAAAATGAAAATATTTATTTTCTAATCTCATCATGACAGCTTTTTGGTGGGGTCCCATATGCAAGGAGGTGGGCATTCACTCCCAGTGCCACGGTGGGCACAGTGCCCCAACTGCCAGGCAGGGCCAGCATGGTCCAGTGACACAGGCCACGATAGGGACCTTGGGGCTGTGTCCCCAGAGACAGGCACATCACACCAGCACTTTACAGGCAGGGGACACAGCACTGCTGGCCTGGGAGGGAGCAGGGGGAGGCAGCCACAGCCCCTGCAGCAACAACCCATCAAAAGGGGAAACTGAGGCATGATGGCTCTAAACACACCAGCACCGGCCAGGCGTGGCCCCGTGCCCTGCCAGGCACCATAACCAGCATGATACCCAGGAGCACTGAACCCGGAGGCACAGTACCCAGTGGTGTGGTAGCCAGAGGTGCAGTGCCCAGAGGCGCAGTGCCTAGAGGTGCAGTGCCCAGGGGCACAGTACCCCAAGCCATGATACCTGGAGGCACTCAGAGATACAATAACCAGAAGCATGATGCCTGAGGAGACCCAATATCCAGAAGCACAATATCCAAGGAGGCATGCATGATCTCTGGAGGCATGACACCCCAGGAGGACCGATACCCAGGGGTGTGATACCCAGAGAAAAAACATTGAAGGAGCCACAACACCCAGAGTCAAGGTGTACAAGGATGCACGGTACACAAGGAAACAGTACTCAGCGGCGCAATATCCCAATGCACGATGTCCCAGGAGGCAATGTACCCAAAGAAGCACAATACCCAGTGACATGACATCTACAGAGGCATAACACCCAGAAGCATAATACCCGAAGACACAACAGTCAAGGAGGCATGACAGCCAAGCGCCTGATACCCAAGGAGATGTGGTACCCAGAGTCACAATATCCACAAAGCCACAGTACAATACCAAGGGAGGTGCGATACCCGGGGGCGCGACACACAAGGAGGTGCAATACCAAAGGAGGCACAACAGCTGAGAAGATGCTATGAGGAGTGATACCCAGAGAGAAGGGTGACTAATCCCTATGACTCCTTGGAGCCACCCTGAGGAAGGGCCATCCCAGCACTGTGCTCAGCCACAGGATTTAGGTAAACAAGCAAAGCCCAGCCAGCATCCTCCAACACCAGGACCGGAAGCCCCATGCCGGGATATAGGGACGCTGGGCTGGCAGGAGCCTCGGGCTCTGCCACAGCCATGGACAGCTGGGCTGGATGGGGGCTCCTCCCTCCCCATCCATGTGCCCAACACTGGGAACTTGTTTCCTGCAAAGGGGAGGCCACAGCCGTTCTGCTGGGGCTGCGGGAGGACAAGAGCCCTTTCATGCTGGCTATGCCACCCCAGGGCATGTAGCAGAGCTGCCAGCACAGCGCAGAGCTGGAGGGGAACACAGCCCTGGACCCCCCCAACCCACCGGGCAGCACTTCCCACCCCTGACGTACCTTGAAGCCCTGGCACGAGGGGTGCCATGCGGCCCTGACTCAGAGCACCCGCTGACTCACAGAACCTCCATGGCATCACACCAGGGCCACCACAGCCGCTTGCCAGCACCGGCACTCCAGGGTGCTGCCGGGCAGAGGGGAGAGCACAGGGGTGGCTGCCCGGGCCACAGCATGTGGGCTGTGTGAAGGTGGCCATGGAAGAGCATCCCCAAACTGCCTCATCCCCAAGCCGCCCAGCACCGCCCGAGCACACCGAGATGGCAACTCACCTCCTCTTGCTGCCAGATCACCTTCTGCGGACGGACAGAGGGATAGACGGAGGGATGGATGGCAGCCCCCTGCTCAGCCACAGCCACTCTGGGTGCCAGCGACCGCCTCAGGGCTGGCGGAGGGGCCGTGGCGAAGGCCAGGCGAGGCCAGGGTGAGCTCAGCAGCTCGGTGCCGGGGATGAGATGCCGAGCGTGGCTCAGCCCAGCTCCCCACTGACTCGTCGGCACAAATGTTTCAGCAGGGGCCGAGTGCCTCCACGGGGGAGGTGGAGCTGGGGACAGCCAGCCACGGCCGCCTGGGCGTGTGTGCACGGCGTGTGTGCACGGCGCACGGCACGGCCAACCGCCGACTGCCCGCACACGGAGCACGGCAACAAGGTCTCCATTGAGCACCGCAGGACCCGGGGGGAGCCGGGGGCTGGTGTTACCCACACTCCTGGCAAGGATGGCTCCCGGCGCTGCACCGCAAGCGTGGCAGCCGGCATGGCTCCTGGGGCCTGGCAGCCCTGGCCGGGTGCCGGGACAAACGGTCTGTCAGGCAGCTCAGGCTGGAATTGGGGATGGACAGAGCCGAGGGAGGAGCAGGGAGGACGCGAACGGGGCTGAGGAGATGGAGCAAGACAAGCTCCCCATGTTGGCACCCCGAACCACCAGAGCTTCCCTTGGTCCGGCATACCCCAGCAAACCCCACCTGCCCAGCATCCCAAGGAGAGCCCAGTGCTGGTGCTGGTGCCGGCCCAGCCCCTCAGGACCCTACAGCCCCTGCCCTCCCACTTGGCATAGCACATGCAGCCCTGGCACCCCCGGGTCCTCACGGCACAGGGCAGCGAATACCCGTGTGCCCCCAGTGATGGACGAGAGTCCCCCATTCCCTTCCTGCACACCAGCAGCTCCCCCAAAACCTTTGCCTGGATGCCCAGCAGTGCTCCCGGGCTTGCCCCACACAGGGCCCAGTGAGCCACAGCCCAGCTGGAAGCGTGGTGACCCACAGCCCCATGGCAGCACCAACCCACGGGACCCCCGCAGCAGGCAGGGGACACCCACAGCCCAAGAGGGGATGGGGTCGGGGACAGGATGTTTCCAGCCCCACACAGCCCCGAGGGAGCACACTCGCATCCCAGCTGCATCCCAGCTGCATCCCAGCCGCATCCTGGCCACACCAGGTTGGTACCCGGGCCTCAGCCTTGCCGCGGCATCTCCACAGCCCAGCGTGGGCACATGCAGCCCCCACGGGCGTCCCGGGCACACGCAGCCCCCCACGCGTGCCCAGGGCACAGAGACACCCCGACCCGCATCACCCACGGACACACGCACCCACGGATGACACACGCACCGCACGGACGCGCTCCTCACCTCCGCCGCGGGGCTCGCATCCTGCCCCGGGCCGGGCACCGCCGCACCGCGCTGGGGCAGCACCGGGCCGGGCACCGGCGGTACCGGGCGGCACCGGGCCGGGCCGGCGGGTCTCCGCAGGC
>JAOXJM010000004.1:4472158-4561903 GCA_026413425.1 Tringa solitaria
CCTTTCCAGCAGTTCCCTGTCCTTCTTGAACTGGGGAGCCCAGAACTGGACACAGAACTCCAGATGGGGCCTCACCAGGGCAGAGTAGAGGGGCAGGATAAGCTCTCTTGACCTGCTGGTCACACTCAGATGGGGGTCCCTGGCCATGTGTGTACTCCAGCAGGCTTACCTCAGCTTCGTCCCAGGTCTGGGGCTGACTGAAGTACCTGATGCAGCTGAACTTGTAGTAGTACCAGCCCTTGGGGCAGTAGTCTATGCGCCGGGCACCTGTGGAGGGAAAGATGTGGAGAGGGATGGGGGACAGCCAGCATCGCTGGATGGAGAGTCCCTCATGGACTCACTGCAAAAGCAGCTGCCCCTGGAATGGTGGGACTCACCGGCCGGCCACAGGAGCTCCGCACAGCCCAGCAACAGGAGAGTGAGTCCAGCTGCTGACACCATCTTCCTTGCTCCTGGAAGCGTCCCCTGTAAGAGCTTGGGGGGGGTCACACCAGGTCCCTCGGGGACAGGGGATGCTGCCTGTGCCCAGAGGGTGCAAACCCACCCTGTTGTGGGCTAAATCTGGCCCCTTTTAGCCAGCTGGAGGAGATGGCAGCCCTGGTGCCTGTGCCATCCTCTCCCCTCCCTGGCACAGGTCACTACCCCATGCCCACACCCCAGCACCCAGGCACAGCTCAAGGTCCCCAGCCCACACTGGCAGCAGGGACTCCCTTCCCCACCAGTCCCAGTGTTGGTGGGAGGCATCTTGGTGAGTCAAGCTGCTCGGTGGGCACAAGTGGGGGGACCCCAGCCCTGCCCTGGCAGCAGCAGCGATGGCACAGGCAGAGCTGGGGCCAGCGGGGATGCAGAAACTACGTGCACAGCATCGTTTTCACCCCCCGAGCTGGTAGCGCTGCCAGAGCCAGGCCAGGGAGACAAATGGGCCACATCAGCGCAGTTCCCCTTTATCTGGGCTAATCCCCGGGCACCGGGGCTGATTTGCAAACTCAGCTCATCTTCCTCTCAAAGAAGCAGCGACAAAAGTCAACGCAGGACTGAAAATTGCATTGTTGCAGCCTGCCCCCATCCCCTGCTCATCTTCCCTGGCAGCTGCCAGGGCTGGCACCTGCTCCTGCTTGCCCACAAGCCACCTTGGAGAGTGTCAAGGCCTCAGCCACCCCACAAGGGTCCCCTTCCTCACCTGCCGTCCAGGGATCGGGAGAAGTAACGGCTTCTTGTGGGTCACCGGGAGAGGAGAGGAGCTGCCCTTTATAGCCCAGTGCTCACCAGCATCAGTGTTTGCCCAGCTCAGGTGATTCCACCATAAAAATCTTACTGCCGACTCCCCTTCATACCCCGCACTTTGCTGGAAAGCTGCCCAGATCTCTGCTCTGTTTACATTCAATGTTCCTTCAGAGAAGACAGGAAGAACCTCTCCTAGTTGGTCAACAAAACCCCTGCAATTAGCATTAATTACTAATGCAAACACAGAGATAACCTTGCGGCAGAGAGCAGCATGGTACCAGGCAGGGATGCCCACTGTGCCAGCCATGGCTGAGCTGGGGGCTGGCAGGGATGAGCCCCAGGGAAGGCTGTCCCAGTCCTGGCTGGAGCATCCCCGTGGTGAGCGACTGGGCCGTGGGTGTCACCTGCCGGCATCACCTGAGTCCCCCAGCTGTGGGATGGCACCCAGCTGGGTCCCATGCCCTGCCCGGCCCTGCCATGCGTCATCCGCACACCGCCCTTGTTTGAACTGCCTGGGGATGTTTGCAGTAGGATGCAGGACGTGGGGATGCGGGAACAGCCTGCGGCCGGGGGCTGGCAGGTGCCATCAGATAGCGGTGGTGCTGCTGGGCCCCCAGATCCGGCAGTGACGCAGGGCTTTGTCGGTCTGCATCCCTCCAGGAGGAAGGGGCAGGTCCTGCCCCAGCAGCCCCTCACTGCCCCTGCCCCTATGGGGAACACACAGCCCTAGCCCAGGGGAGGCTGCTGTTGGCATGGAGCCCCCAGCCCCAGCAGCCAGAGCCCTTTGGCATGGTTAGGCGTGGTCTTCTCCAAATTGGTCCTTGCTCCTCACCCTGGGGTGTCCCTCTTGCACTGGTGGGAGGCAGCTGAAGCTCATCTACCTTACTGTTTCGACCATGCTGTCCTGGAGCATTGCTTTGTTGGCTCCTACCATACCAAAGCAGCTTTGAAAGCTCTTCCTGCTGCCTGTCCTGTGGCCTCCTGCAAAGCTGCCAGCTCCTGCCCAGTGTCCTGCTGCTGCCAGCTACAGCCAATGCCTGGCTCTTCTTCCTCCAGTTCTCTTGAAGACCCTCGGAGGAGGCCACTGGGAACTGCCTACGAGAAAGCAATCTGCAGAGGATCCAGTGCCAGAGCTAAGCCCCTCATCTCCCAACGTGGAAGGCTTGTAGCTGGCTTAAGCTGTTACTTCTGACTGTCAGGCTCAAGCCATGTCCTCCAGCTCCCCGGGATCTCCCACGGCTCCTTGGCGGCAGCATTTGCCGCAATGTGCAGTGAGTGCTGCTACACCCACAGGGAGCAGCTCCCCACCAGCGTGCAGAGGCAGGTCTGGCTTTCGCCCCAGGCAGTTAGGAGGATCAGACCCATCTCCTTCACCCACACAGCCAGGATACAGCTCCTGCCACTTCCCAAGACCTCTCAAGGCTCAGCCAGCTTGCTAGGCACCCTCCAGGACCAAAGGGGTGAAGCCTTCTTGTGTTCAAATACAGTTGCTGCCTCCTACCATCTCTCCTGAAAGAAACAACCTTAGAGGGGAGCTCAGCCACTCTGACTAATGGGGAAAATCTTCAAACACAGCAAACCGTGCCCCCCAGAAGACAGGACTCCACCTTTGTTTTATGAAAAAACATGAAAATGTTCCCCAAAGGAGCCTGAGGCTACTCCTGCTCGGTTAGATAAGGGATACCCCCATCTCCCTGCCTGGCTGGTTCAATTAGGCTTATTTGGATGCAGCACAACAAGTTTTCACAAGCTCCTCATCATCCCGGGCAGGGGGAGAGGCTTGTGTCATCCTCAGGGAGACACAGCTTCAAGTCTCGGCCTGAGCACCAGCAAACTCAACATCGGTGTGCCAGAGACACGGCAGAGCTGGCTAAACTTTGGCACAGACGTGCAACCTGTGGGAGAACATGGATGAAAGCCTCCCGGAGGTTTGTACTTGCCGAGCTGGCTCTACTAGAAGATAAAGGAGCTGCGCTGTTTGAATATTAAACCTTTATAATACCCCCAGCAGCTTTATCTCTGCTGGGCACTACAATTCAGCTACCGGCTCTACCCCAGCCCGCAGGGAGAGCTGGAATCCGGCCAGGGGAGCCCTAGAAAAGCCCAAGGCTTCAGTGGCACCTCCCTGCTCAAAATACAGGAAAGCAGCCATTATCAATTTGTTCTCTTAATTGTTCAAGTCAAACTTTTCAAGTCTGTAAACGGCATGGAGGAGCCATGGTTCCCTGTTTCCCTGCCAAGGAGGCAGCCTCAGCTCCAGGGACGAGGGTCTTCCTCCCAGCAGGAAGAACTGTTGCCCAGGGAAGCAAGCAGGACCCAAAAAGGCAAGTGAATCCACAGCCCCACTAACCACTGCCCAGACCCACGCTTGCTCACAAACTTTCTGAAAGCCACACAAAACCCCCAGCCCTTCTCCACCTCCCGGGCAAGCAAGAGCTCTTATTCAAAGCATCTCAAAAAGGTCCCACCTGTCCTTCCCAGTCCCTCCTTGTCCTTCCCAGTATGCCCAGCTGCTTGGCTGCTGGTTACTGTCCCCCCCCCTCAGCTAACCAAGAGACCCAGAATCTTCCTGCTACCCCCGAATCAGGCTGCTTTCAGCTCCCTTGGATGGAGTCAAGCGGTGGGGCTCGTGCGCTGCTGAGCCACGGCACAGGGCACTCTTGATCCCCCAAAAGCTCTCTCCCGACACGGACTGCGGAGGTCCTAACGAGCCCTCCCTTGCCAAGGGACTGAACAGCTACCAAACACCCATGATTCCTTCATAACCCAGTGGCTGCGCCGCGACAGCTGGGAAGACAAGAGAAAACAGCAGCACGCAGACGTTGGGCACATACTCTTTATTCTGGGGATAAAAATTGCTTATACATTTTGCAGCAACTATTTTCATAAAAGACTTTTATAAAAAATGTAAAAATAAGCAAGTATTTTCCATTATTAATATAGGAAAATGCTGCTGTGTGAATGGTTACTCTACAACTTATGAGATAAAATACCACCTTAAGGAGATATTATCTTTACAAGTAGTTAAAAAAAAAAAAGAGAAAGGCAGAGGGCCATTGTATTAACACGCCAGGCACGAAACTGGCTTCATTCCACAGAAAGCACTCATCTTGTAAAATGTAGCCATATATATAAAAAGGCACTTGGTTATTTGGGGCTAATGAGGAAAAGCCCTTTGTTTCTTTAGCATCGCTGTAGCAACACTTCATTATTTGCAGTGAAACATGTACCTGGATAGACCTCCAGAAGCTTGTGGGCTCCTGCCTGGAGATCTGAGTCGGTTGCAGCTAAACTTCACAGGACACACTGCAGTGAGCGTGCCGGGGAACGCTGTGCGCGTCGTAAAAAGCAGTATAACTTCAAGAATTTAAAAACTTCAGCCCAAAACAACGGCCCCGGGAACCAGCTCCTCCTGAGGCCCTGCCTTCATGTACCATTGAGTCAAATCGAAAGAAAAAGCTTTTACTCTTGATTAGAATAGAAAGAAACATCAGAGAAAATACTGTACATGGTAGGACGCTGAATGGCCGCTGCTGGGAGGGGAGCGGCTTTCTCTGTCCTTTGGCGGCAGCCGACAGCCCCGATCTCTTTGGAACACGTGTCTGCAGGGTTCCCCCGAAGAGGTAGGAGCAAACCATCCCCAGAAATGTTCACTTCGGCTGCTGAGCGAGCAGAGCCCTTCAGGGAAGCATTACTCTTGCGGACAAAGCAGAAAGAGCGGCTGTTTGTCCAAGGTCAGTGACAGCTGGCTTCCGTAACTCCAAAAATATCGGGGGAGCTGCAGTACGAATGGCACTACCTTCCCAGAGAGCACGTGAGGCAGCACCTCGGTTGGGAAACCTCAACACAGGCTGAAGCTGAGAGGAGAGGACAGCCCCAAACCTCTTAACCAAACTGCGTTCGGCAATGTTTTCTGAGCTGTTTGGTCTGCCGCCTAAGGCCAACTCCTGGCTTCAGGCATGCTGCTGCTGGAAGCCCGCTCCGGAGTCAGTGCTGCAGCCTCCTTGCCGGGAAGGGAAGACAAGGCAGCCCTGTCCCGGGGCTGGAGCGAAAAGGGACCACTTTTCAAAGGGCTGAACGCCGTTCCTGACGCAGACAGACACACACTGCAAACATGTAAGGACGTCCTTGGCACTTCTTGATAGCATAAAGAGGCAGCATATGGCATCTGGAGGACAGGACACACAGCCACCCTTGGATGGAAGGGAGGGGAGTACTGTGCAAGAACACTGGGAGCTTGTGTTAGCAGGTTTTGAAACACCCATGCTCATCCCAAGAGCTTCCCAAAAGGCCCGTATCAGTTGCAGGGCATCTCTTCTGGCACGGGAGCCCATGAAGGCGGTCGTGGACACACCTGGCAGGACAGGGGCACGGGGAGGGTAGTGTGTCAAAATGGTCAGGTGTGTCTCAGGGAAGACATACAACACAGGAGAGATGCGTCTACAGGCCACCACAGGGGGAAGACCAGGTCAGACCAGCGCTTTTTGGGAGGGGAACAAAAAAAAAACCACCAAAAAAAAAAAAAAAAGAGACCTAAGAGAAGACTATATGTATATATAATCTCGTAATACCTGGGGGCAGGCAGTGAGAACGCTAAGGGGTGTTAGTGGGTCTGTATAAAACAAAGGCTCTTGAAGAGGAAAGGGTGAAGCTGCGTGACAGAAGGTGTCACTTGACCTGCAGGTGTTCTGGGAAGTCCGGCTCGCTTGCTGAGCAAGAGTGGCCGAGGGAAGGAGGGGTCTAGGATGTGGGCGCAGCTCTGAGCTATGTCAAGACAAGGCAACTTGAACTCGAGGAGAACTAGTAGAAGGTGCTTCAAGAGAGAGGTTATGTAGGTAACAAAAGGAGTAACAAAATAAGGATACAAAGCTGGTTTTGGCTAAATTCCTGGAGAAACGACCATGAGATGCATTAAGCTGAAGAGCTGTCTCCCCAAAGAAATGGTGGAACATATTTAAAAGCAGACTGGAGAGTCCAGTGTGGACAGCAATGACACCCAGGGTGCACGGGAATTGGTTAGAAATGACCCGGCTGGTCTTCTCCACCACCAGCTTCTAACAGTTCTCTGTTTAGCATAAAAAGCATACAAGCCTACAGCGACCACAGTCCCTCCAAGGAAAGAACAGCCTGGGCTCGTTAAGACTCTTGGATACTAAAATGGTTCTTCATTTCCATCCTGGAAGACCTTCATGAGTTCTGGAGTCCACTTTCATCGGGCTTCACCTTGGCCAGCCTTCAGGCATACACCTGCATGTTGTTCCGCTGCTGCTCTGTCATGTGAGCGGCCGCCGGCCCGCGCTGGTTGTTACTGGGACTGGTTGCCACATCGGACCAGTCAGAGGCAGAGTGCGGGGAGGAGCTTGACCACTGGTCTGGAGATTCGGGCGACGGAGTCAGGTATGGGTGCTCCCCTTGTAAGTGCCGGTTGTGGCTAGGAGTCCGTTCTGTGGCCGAGGAGTAGCAGCTGTGCTGCGAGGGAGGCGTGGGGTACTTCCCCATCGAGCTCTGGAACTGGTGGTAAGCCGGGAGGACCGTCTGAGCCACTTGCCCGTCCTGCTGAGGGATGGCAGCCATGGAGAAGGAGGCGCTGGGCAGCTGAGCTAAATCCGGTATCTGGTACATGGAGCTAAGAGGACCAGCCATGTTCTGAGCGCAGTTGGACTGGGCCTGCTGCGGCAGTGCTTGCTGGGTTATGCCACCCTTGGGAACCAGCTGGAAAGTCATGATAGGGGGCAGAGACTCCCTGGACACTCCCATGTGCTTTGCATCTGCTTGAACCAAACCGCTCTGCTGAGAAACACTGGGGTGCGAATGCATCACCTGGGGCACCATGCCGAACATCTCGTTGTACTGGGACTCGTTCACCTCCATACGGTTCATCCACTCGGTGGAAACGTTGGCTGGCCGGAGCCTGCCGAGCCCGCTGTTAGGAGGGGTGGTTCTGTGCTGTGAAAGCAGCTGGCTGACGGACGGGAGCACCGTGCTGGATCCACGTCCTAAGGGCTGCATCTCGTGGAGGTTGGAGAAGGACATCGTGTGTGCAGCCTGCACCGACGGGGCGGTCAGCAGTGAGCTGGGGGACGAGTGTAACACCCCCGGCGACGGCATGACAGGAGACGATGTTGGTTCGGATGCAAAAGCGTGGGGTGACTCTAGGGAATCAACCGGTGACAGGGTCACTGAGCTCTCTGAAAACTGCCCTTTGCTCTCGCTGAGGGACTTCTTCCTTCTCCTCTTCGCATCTTTGGTGAGGTTTGTGGGCATGATGCCTTTGGCATTCGGTTTTCGTGACTTCTTGCTTAATGAAGCGTGCTTCAGGTTGAGGAAGGACCTATTTGGGCCACAGATGACCGGGGAGAGGGCAGAGTTCAGCATGGCGCCGGGGTGGCCAGCGGGGCTGTGCGCCACATTGTACTCGTTGAGAAGCTGCACGATGTCGTGGTGCATCCGGTCCTGGGCCACATCTCGGGGCAGGCGGTCCATGTGGTCCGTGATGTCTCGATTGGCAAAGTGGTCCAGCAAGATTTTTGCTGCTTCGAAACTGCCTTCCCGAGCAGCAAGAAAGAGCGGTGTCTCTTCCTGTAAACACAGAAAATAAGTATTTTAGCGGCTTCGCTGTGGGGGGCACTGACTTAGAGCTAATAATCCTTTAACAGCGTGGCAACACCTGGAAGCACTGTTTGACACAGCGTCGCATTAATTGCCTCCAAGAACAACCCACCCTGAGAGGTACCTGTTGAAAAAGGCAGGTTACAGGAGATGATTTCACACATGGCAGTGGAGCACACAGGCTAAACTACCCCACCAGCAAGTGCACTATTCTGCCATGGGTCCCTGGAGGAACCGTGAAAGCACCTGGTGCCTCTCTCCCATTGTCCCCTATGAGGGCAAAGTATAACGGACTAAAACAGGCCAGAAAAGAACTGCAGCTTGTTGGTTGCTCTAAAATCCACTGAGCAATACATAACAATCCAAAAAAGAAACCCAAGGCAGAGGAAAGAAATCAAGGACTAGGACACAGCAAAAACTAACAGTGAAGCTACAGGAGGTCTGCACGGTGCAGACTGTCTCTCAAACAGAGGAGTCCTCCCCCATATCCACTCTGCACTAAGATCCCTGGAAATGTGACAGGACATGACTGCTGCTGTGCTGCCACATCTGTCTCTCTGCTAACCAGAATCCAGCTGCTTGACACCATCAGCACCTCACCCTGCTGCTCTCACACCCCACTGACTCTGTATTGCATTCCTTTGCTGCAAGAAAAGCAGGACAGCATTGATGTCCAGGACTTGGCCAAACAAGGAAGAGAACTGCTCTCCCCCATGAGAAATCCTACAAGACATCCAGCACCTGGGGAGAATTCCAGTCACGGTCTGAGTTTGGAAAACCTGCACTGAGCACCCAGTTTAGAAGAAGTGAACTTAGGTCACTACCAACAGTAGAGAGACACTTTGAGTTGGGAAGCACAGCCATGCTGAGCGAACCCAAACTGTACCTTGTTATCCTGCATGTCTCTGTTGGCTCCATTTTTCAGCAGAACTAGCGTTGCTTCCACGTTGTTGACGGCAGCAGCCCAGTGAAGAGCAGATTTACCTGCATGAAAACCCAAGAACTTCAGTAACAAACCAAGAAGCTGTTTTCCAAAGCACCAATACAGACAGAGTACACTGAGGGAAGAAAGCAACTGTAGTTCAGCTCACAGCATATAAACATGTCCTAAAGTCACATTTACACTTTGGAAATCACCGCACTGTGACACACCCCTATATTACCAAGATGCAATGGGACTTTCAGGATTTGCTCTGGGATTTTTTTAAATTTTTTAAGTAACCTATCCACCAAGTCATGTCTGCAGTCCAAAAAATCCCAGCATATCCAATTTCATATTTCTTCTGCTTCTCTTCCAGGGCTCTCTAAACAAGCCACAGTGCAGCAGCCTACTACCTCTGGAGGACTTCTGCAGGAGAGCCTAGTGTCTGCCTTAGCTACAGAATTTACAAGCAGCCCACACTCCAGGAGAGCAGAAGCCCACTCCTCCTTGCTCAGACAGTGACAAATAAATGCCCAGCCCAGTATGTCGTGTTCACATTACCATGGTCATCTACAGCGTTCACATCTGCCTGGCAATTAATTAGCTCAGCCACCATTCCTTCCACAGCCAGACGTGCAGCCAGAATTAACGGGGTTGTTCCATCATTCATCCGAGCATCCAAGTCTGTTACTCTGTTACGGATCAGGATCTGGACAACAGGGGAAGACAGATTTTTTTCAATACCACTACGGACCAAAACTAGGATTTAGCAGAAACTCCAGAGAAACTTTATAATGAAAAAGCAGCCTGAGCACTGAAATGCAAGGATCCAGATCACAGGTGAAAGAGGCAAACAGATCAAATAAGTACATGCCAGATGATTCACACATGCTGAGCTCTTCAGGCTATGAATACCTGAGGAAACTGGATGTGAAATACAGTTTCGCCTGGCCATCACGCTGTGGGAGGCATGAGAGCAAGGCTGAGAGTGACCGGAGCACAGCTTGGGCAGGCTCATATAATTACAGAGCACGGCTACGTTAACAGGGGTTCTTCAATTGCTGTACCTGGAAGACACCCTGGGCGTCAGCAGCTACAGCTGCATGCAGGGGAGTCCGTCCCATGTTGTCCCGGGCATTAGCATCCGCGCCAGCATCCAGCAAACGTTTCGCAGCATCTGCTCTTGAGTAACGGGCGGCTAAGTGCAGTGCCATCTCCCCCGTGCGGTCTGTTTGGGCCTGCAGGTTAGCACCTTGATAGATCAAATCTGTTATTATATTTGCTGAGGAATCTTCTGCATCCTCATCATCCTCGCTGATATCGGAGCCGCCTGCCCGCAGAGATGCCAGCATAAGCGGTGTACATCCATCTGCAACAGAAGAGATGGTATCATAGTAACCTGATGGTGACAGCAAAGGAAAGGAAACCCTCTCCAATCCTCTCCCCTTGAGCACCTACAGCTACAGACAATCCCTCCGATCACTTTAACCCAGACCTGTTCCCTTATCTTAAAGCCCAACAGAGATAGTGTGTTGTTGTCCTTCCAAGCAGGACTTCAATACCTACTGTAACCCCAACAGAACTTAGATACTTCTCAAATAAGTAAGATCATTATAAAACAAAAGAGTCTGCCGCTAAAGTGAAAAAATTCCTCAAAACATAAAGGCTAAATTCCTAGAGAGAAGCAAGGGCTATAAAGAGCAAAGACTTGTACTAAGTACAACTATTCACGTGTATTTGCATACCTGGGGAAAAGAAACAATTGGCAGAGAAAAAAATATTAGACAACTAATCTGAAGTGAAATGCAGACAAAAGCCTTCATATCTATTACACACCGTGGTCTTAATGAGAAGGACTCTGAAGTTGTGACAGCGAAGCACTCAAAGCTGAAAAACGCCCCAGGATGACTGCCCAAGCCTACCTCATCTTGCTTTTAATAATGTCCATGATCAGAGCCCTAAACAAACTGGTCAAACACACTGTATTTTCGGAGACAATATTTTCTGTATTTTCGTCCACGTAGGAAGGACTTCAGAACAGGACCTAATCCAGTACTATTCACTGGTGTACCAGCAGCATCCTACACATGCACGATGCTTTGTTCCCCACACCCCCCTCCATCGCAGCACAGACTGCCCACAGACACCAACTGCTGGAAGTCTCACCCAGTTTGAGTGCTTTGGAAGATACTGGGCTCATGTTTCTCCACAGGTCTCCATTGACGGGCTCACACCGATGGGACAACTACAAAGGCTAAATTCACATTCATCCAACCAGGATGCCTGCATTGTCACTGCAAGGAAAAAGGCTCCTCCAAATCTCTAACTTAACGTCGCTCCCTTGGATGAACTTCCATCTCTGCTGATCAGAGAGGGGGCGGTCCAGGAAGACTAGCTCATGGCGTTGATTTTTCACCCTTATTAATAACCCCCCTTAATGCAGTGCAATTAAGATTTAAAACATCTCCACATATTTTCAGCAACCCATCAAATGCCAAGTCCTTCACTTTCAACAGACTCTGAACATTACAAGATATTCACTGCCTAAAAACCAAGACTTCAACTGTAGATGCTAACGCTTGCTTATTGATTTTACTGCTTTACCTCCACGCACATCACAGGCACCCAGAAAGTAAGAGGGACTAAGATGGCAGCAGGAGGGAATCACTCGGCGCTAATGGCCCCACTGGAGTTCTGCAAAGGTGAACACAAATTCTGCTTCTCCAATGTGGCTTCCCAGCAGAACTTCAAAACAATCTTCCATGGAATAAATCTGATTTATTCCATGGACAAGCAGGGGCTCTTCCTGGACCCTACAGACAACAGCTTCCCTTCCTGTACAGCTCTCAATCTACAGTGCCCTATCTACACTGAATGAAGTGTGTGACCCCTGCAGAAAGCTGCATGGCAGAATTAGGATTCTGTGCATATAAACAAGGTGATGATCTCCCGCTGAAAGTGATATACAGAGCTCCAACGCCCTGACCCATTTCCCAAATTCTGATCACCAGGCTTTTCTGTCTCTCCTTTTTACAGCCCCTTCCAAAACTTTCATAAAATTCTAGAAACTATCATTCTACCGCAGGGAACGGTGTGGAGCACCAGCAGAGATCAGGGCTGTGGTCTCCCCAGCCAGGCTGGCAGCAGCATGCACGCTCCTCCTAGTGGCTCACAACCACAGGACACACGGGCTTTCACTGAGCTACTTTCTCAGCATTTGTTGGACGGCGGTGAAGCGTTGACATATGGGCCTGGGTCCAGTTCCAAGATCCAGTCCTGCCTGTAGACCCTCTTGCCTCTCGTCCAAGGCTATACCTCCTTTTGTGCTTCTCCCTCCCACTGCTGGCTCTGCTCACTTGTCCCAAATGAATACTTCTCAGTATTCAAGTCAGGCTGTGGTCTCCTCCGTACTGCCCCGACACAAAAAGCGGAGAGACGGGGCACAGAAAGGAGCTTTCCTTTTCTCCAGCACCACAGCCCTGGGAAAAACACTCGCAGGGAAGGTCTCGCTTCCTCAATCACTGCAGTTGTCCTGGACGGATCAAGCTTAGGTGCTCTATAGAGACACACCTAGAGCATGCATTAAATCCTTGGAAAAAACTAGCTGCCACCCTCCAAAAAGTCTCTCAGGTAGGTGCAGCTCTTTTCAGAACTCTGTAAATTGGCCACACACGGGTAGTTTTATGAGCCTAGCAAAAAGCACATCCAGCTAGACCGTCACAATTAAGTGCTTGATGGAGTACTAGAAAAAAAAAGCCAGGGACACAATGTCTTTTTTCCTCCTTCCAGCTTGTTCTCTGAAATAGCTGGAAAAGAACCCAAAAGGATCCAGCTGGAGGCAGACACACAGCATGGAAAATTCCAGTCTGAACCATTGAAGTTTTAGTAACTGAAAAAGAGGGGCATATAATAGGGACAGTTCATCAGTTTTAATTATAGGTGGTGTTACCAGTTATGCCTGTAATTGCATTACCCTGGTTACACACTCACAATAACTCCAGTGAAAAGAATGTCCTCACCACTCTGGGGGACACAGAGAAAGAACAGCATGGGGAGACAAAGGTGACAGCAGCATTTTATGAAAAAAAAAACCCTTCTGTTTGCTGCCTTTCAAGAAGACGGCCCCAGAGTAAATGTTAAACTCAAAAGCGAGATGGTAACGCCAGAAGTTCACCAGATAGGTGTAACTGAAGGACTCATACAGACACAATACACTGAAAGCTGGGATGTAAAGAACCCACTCTAGGTAATTCTTCTGTAGGGAACTGGATCTCTTGGATCCCCCTAAACTCGAGAGACCACAGAAAGATTGGATTAAGAGAGGAAACAATCCCTCGGTACACTGAGGCGTTTCGACTTGCCCCTCCTCTCTCTAGAAAAGTCCTCCACTGTTCTACCTGCCACCTGGACCTGTGGCCAGGATCTAACTCACCCAGTTTCAGATGGCTCCAGCCCAGACACCTGCACCCAAGTCAGTCAGCCTCAACACCCTTTGTAATTAGGGGCAGCGAACCATTACTGGAGTGTGAACCATGTAGTCTTCAGGACGAATCCTGCTTGAGACAGAGATGAACTGCCCCTCAGAAGCGCCTACTTCTCCCCTCTGCCTGCAAAGGAAGAGGAAGGCGGCCAGGGCAGATGAATACCTACATTAACTGTGAGGAATCCTACCCCTCCTTACTAACCCATTATTCTAACACTTCTCAGACTTTCAAAATGATTTCTTCCCCTGACAGTAACTCAGCTGATGGCTTCTGATGGTGCAGAGGGGGACAGCTTACAGCAGCTTGCTGCAAGCTTCACAGTTGCATCTGAATGGCAGGAAAGCAACTCACAGGTCAGTCCGTTGCTATTGCTGGACACAGCTTTGAGCAAACTTGAAAATAAGCAGTCCAAAGTCTTAAGAACGTTGTAGCCTGCACTTGGAAAGCTTCTACCCTGCCACACAACTAGAAGCTTCAATAGGGGAAATAAAGAAAAGCTTAAATTTGGCAGAAACTGATGGTTTATGTTCTCACACTCCTTACACAGAAGTCCCTCCTTCCCTGTGCTCTGCATTTAGGAGAGCTAACGGGTCAACGAGCAGAAAAGACAATAGAAGGGAACTGAGAGAATGGGTCCAGTCATCATTAAATTGCATGGAAATATTCCCACAAAATCCAATAAAAAGCAATTGCAGCAATATCATCAGAAACACCTCTCTGCATATGAACAAAAGCCATGCTTGCAGCTCTTCCAGCCAGGATAAAGTTCTTGGTCAACTCTCTGCTCTCAGAACACAGGAATCAGTTATTACCAGATGACCCACCCAGCCCCTTACCAGGTTACACAGCTTTAGTGCCACATTTATAAAAAGCAGCAGAGCATTCTTACTGCATCTAGTAATTTGAGTCTGAAAGAGAGCAAGCCTGTGTGTGTTAAAGAAGTCTCCTTCAAACTTCACAGTTGTGTTATGAATTCAATGTGTTGATCACTGTAAGCTGAGGATATAAATCAGTGAATTAAAAAAAAAAATCATTAACAAGCTTGCTCCATTGCTGCTCTGTTCTAGCACAGATACCTCACACACTGCTATAATCAGGGTATACTGTCTGCCAGAAGTCACCTTATTCAGGGAAAGGCCATCTTTGCTTCCACCTCGGATAACAGACACCTCAGGTATAAACCCTGATAAGTTGGTCCTTAGCGAGGTCTGGCATAAATCTCTGCAGTGATCCGGCCAGAGAAGCTGGGGTTACTTCCAGCATGACTATGCATTCCAAATTTATGCCCCAATGGCATTCTGACAATATCTTTTAGGCATTGTTATAAAGGAGATCCTACAGCCATAGCTCCTACAGATGCTTGCTAAGTGAACTCTTTTTCTCCTGGTTACAAGATACTCCATGTGCTACAGACCACGATCCAATCTCTCCAGCTTTCTTTTCTGGAGCACACATAAGCTTTCCTTTATTATAAAATTTCTGCTGGTGTTACTGTACACTCTATATAATTTTTAAACATTGGCAATCCCAGCCATTGGAAAGAGGGGAGGGAGATCGGTGACTGTCGGGCAGAAAACATGGACAGGCAGAGTACTGACCTGGCCCTCTGACATTGACATCCAGAACATCCACTTCTTGATCTGCTTGAGGTGGTGTAAGGGCTAGTGACGTGCTCCCACAGACGTCTGCTGCCTCCAAGTGCTGCTGTGTCCACTGGCGCTGATCTATCTGTTCGTCACCTTCTGGGAGCAAGGCTTGATCTTCAGCCTGAGTACAAGAAATAAGCAGTTACTTCAAAATGCTCACCACATGGCCAAAGACACTGAAAGTTCTTACGTTTTTGCCAGTGTTGTTGGGTTTTTTGTTTGTTTGGGGTTTTTTATTATTTATTCTGGTGGGGTTTTTTTTGGTTTTGTTGTTGTTTTGTTTTAAGCTAATGACCATTTACCCCTGCTTTGCATTCTCAGGTTTCACACTCCCACCATACATAATCATGCCTGAACTGCAAGACATTAAGCTACTGTTAACCTTCTCTTCCTTTCGATGCAGCAGGGCATCAAATGATGCAGTAGGGAGGGGACACTGGAACAGAAGTTACCTGGTTTCTCTACTGGCCTGTGGTGGCAGTGTTAACCCGAGGATTTGCTCCTCAGGTATCATTAGTTACATATTACAAATCCCTAAGCAAAGGGAGGTTTTGAGCAAGAGGCATACTCTGGAAGCTAATACAGCTGTCTTCCTCACTAGCAGTTTCAATTTCAAGCAATATTCAAGTCTTGGAGCTCCTTACCTTTGCTCTTTTTGGCTGAGGTCCACCATCACCTGCCCAGTGTTCAGTTGGTCCAGAATCGGCCAGGTTACCCTCTGGTATCTGGACTGACAGATTTCTAACAAACAAGAAAAAAACATCACTTTCCAGGCCTGACCATGTGCTATTACTGTTACTTAGACTAGGTTGCAGAGACCAAGGATGGGATGCTTGCAAGTTTGGTAGCTTGCAAACAGAGGGACCAAGAAATTAGAAATCTCAGGTAGCCCACAGTGGCATTATATCATTTTATAACTGCAAACTTGGTTAATTCAGTGGAAAGCCAAAACTGCATAAATAGGATTCTCCTTTCAAAACTTTCCATTATTTCTAAGTCATGTCTTTAACGCATTGAGGCGGATGCATAAGAATTTCTTTGCCACCTATCAACCTAAAAATTTCTCACCTATTCCAGGAGGAAATGATGCAAACAGTACTCAACTGCTGAACTAAACAGAGCAGTAGAAAAGCAAAAATAATCAGATCAGATTCCTTACTAGGATTTTATAGATTACAGTTAATTAAAGTTCTTCTGTCCAAAAGAGACGTATTAAAACTTAGGGAAATAGCCTAAGAAGTTCTAGCTTAAAATGCAGCTTTCTCTATGGAGTTAGGTGCCTTTCATGATACACCACATTCTCAAAATCCTCTAACACACTAATAACCACACTATCAGTGGCCTAAACGCAAACTTACTTGAGTCCAACAGCATCTTCCCCAACTGGCTCTCTGCGTTTGTGATTACTAGGATCCCTGCGCAGAATAAAGCCCTCTGGGAGCCACAGCGAGCCATGTTTGCGCTTACGCTTTGCCATCATCACACCCAAGAGAAGAATTAAGAGGATGATCAAAGCTGCCACAGCAAGCAGGTAAAGCAACTGGGTCTTCGGTGCTAACAAGGGTTCACCTAAAAATTCCAGTTAAAATACAATGAGATTAACAAAGCAGAGACAACAATCTTCAATCTACATACTTTCTTTTTTCACTCGGAGTCTTCCCCTCAGAGGGCGTATTGTCTCTACACTGCAATGCATTTACAGCAAGGCTTGAGGAAGTTTAGGCTCTGCTGCAACTCTTCTAAGAATACATCCTGTCTTTTTGGCTTCCCTTGATCTTGTTTTTCAATATACTTTTTACAGTATATGACTGCTGAACTGAAGATCTTGCCCCTTCCCCAAGTGTCCTGCTGGCTGAAGACAGCCCCCCTGAATCAGTGTAGGGAGCCCTGATCTACATAAAGATACGAGTACGACCCAACCAGGAATAGTGATATTATCAATCTCATAGGAGATTGCAGCTGAGCCTCAGGCTGAGGGAGAGGGGAGCAGAAATCAAAGGGATTACCTTTTGTCAGAGGAGAAAACATCTGGTAGACTGAGAAATGACCCCCACCCCTTCTCTCCAACGGCATCTTTTTCAAAGAATTCATGTCTTAGAGCACATGAATGCCTTTTAGTGCAGTCAAGATCACTGCAGTGTGTGACACACTGCTGCAGCACATGAGATACTACTGTTACTAAGGGTATTAAAATGACTAGGCTCCAAAATTAAATGCCCTGCCTTACTAACCAGATGTCCCCTCAAAGCAGAATAAGCATATTGCACATACATACTTCTATAACTGGGGATGAACACGTTAGCTCCCAGAAACCACACTGAATAGTGAGACGTATTAAGATGACGATCAATAATCTGAGCATGAATTTTGCAATCGCAAGTTTGCTGACTGCCTTCCTCCACAAGCAATTCTCCCTCTGCAATTACTTACTTTGCACAGACACGAAAGGATAGGGCAACATGCCCTTGATGGCGTGAGCAGCTAAGAGAGCTGCAGCAGCTTCTGTGTTGTGAAAGCATTGCTCCGAATCCTCTGCGCACTGACGGTTGTCAATCTCCAGGAACACCTTGGTGCTGCAGAGACACAGTAAAAGGGCACAGAAGTCAGCAACAGGAACTTTTGCCAAAGCTGCAGCCTTTTAAGTTAGTCTTTCCACCCCAGCACTGAATTTGCAGCTCATTAGCTTTACACTTCTCTATTAAAAAAACAAGGCTACAGCCCTATAACATCCAGAATGCCACCAGACACTTACAAGCAAGACCCACCGGCATAACGAGGCCAGAGGAACACAAAGGCGTCCACTCACCCAATGACCTCTTGCTCTAGTTCTCTGTGCTTGCGAATGACCACGAGTGATCGCCGACTCCGTGCTGCCGTTTTCTCCCCATAGTATGGGAACACCATGGGGTTTCCCTGGGAGTCCAGCTTGATTCTCAGATTGGTGTGCAGAAGATTTCCCAAAGTGCGCAAGAAGCTGCGAACATCACCCAGCAGCTCGTCAGGGGGCATCAAGACCACAATGATTAGGGTCCCTTCTGCCAGCTTCTCAGCTTTGTCACCAGCACAGTCCAGACCATCCCAGCCACACTCCTCGCTATTACAGCCCTGGTCGCAGCGGCCATCTGCGTAGTGATCTGTACAATACTTGTCATACCTGGAACAGCAAAAAGTTTACAGGCAGTATATAGGACATACACATTCTGTACAGTATACCTGCAGTCTAAGGGCCAGGGCCTTACACTCTTCATAATCATCTGAGGTAAAATAACACTCATATTCAGGATACAGGGAGAAGAAATATAAGTCCAGGATAAGCTTGCAATCTGGCAGGGTGGAAGTAGGAAGCACAGAACACCCCAAGAACAAGTGGTTCAATTCTGGTACCAGCGGAAGAGACCTGTCTATTCTGTTTACTAAAATAAAGCTGTAACACCTCCTGCATCACCAAGGGAGAATCATCACAGCAAAGCTGTAGCACTTATCACAGATAACTGAAGAGAAAGAAGTGCCATGACAAACAAACTGGAAAACACATTCAGTGGCAGCAAATACAGTTGGGATAAAAATATAGATATTGCTGGTAAGGGGTGAAATTCAGGAAAGGAGGCAGTACCATGAAAATGTAGTACAAGGCAAAATGCCTCCTATTTACATTTCCACAGAAAGCAGGGCACATCTATCAAGCAGGTTAACACATTACCATTGCTCAGGCTACCAACTTAGTTCATAGCATCCAAATTCCAGAACGTCTTTCAAAAAATAGACAAAGAGTACACCAAGCAGCAGCAACTCCTTGATGCCAAACTTTCAGCAAGAGCAAGGACCAGCAACAGAAGCAACGGAAGAGATGGAAGCAGCAGGCATGAAGCGTACCAACTACTGAAAGCGTTAGCAGGAGATGTATTAGTGACACAAAGAAACCATTCTCAGGATCAAGCCTTACTTGCATGTTTTGCTGTTTTGCTGACATTCAAAGTTGTCGAACAGGCACTCGGGTGTGTTGCAGAACTCGTCACACTGTCCATTGAAAAGCATCCAGCAGCGCAACGAAGAGGAGCAGTTGGCCCAAGGATCTTCCATTGTCAGGGAGCAGTCACCTCCGTCCCACTGGCAGGCGTGAGTGTTACAGTCTTCATCACACACGCCATCTTTGGCTTTTTCCACACACTGGGAATCCAAACATCCTCGGGGCTCTGGGCTGAAAGTTATGGGCTGTTCGCACTGGCTGCCTTGGGTGTTAACAGGGCACTGACAATAATAGTAAGGAGGCTGAGAATGAGGGTGGCAGCTTCCACCATTCTGGCAGGGGGCACTGGCACAACCCGTGTTTGTCTGGCATTCCTCTCCCACGGAGAGCTTGGGGCAATAGCACCGTGGACCAGAAGATGTCTGGATGCACTGCTCCCCCTTCTTGCATTTCACTTGTCCGCAAGTACTGTGGCTGCTGAACTCACATTTTGCTCCAGAATAACCCTACAGGGAAAAAACCAAAGCAAAACAACCAGGTTCACAAAGTTATTCTTCAATGCTCTGAGGGCTGGAGGCAAGGTGTCACGTGCAAACCCTTTCTCCCCCATAATTCCTCTAGCCTCCTTGCAGGAGCCATGATTTTCTGGACCTAGTCTCAGGGATAAACTAGGAACTTAGAAGGCTCTGGTATATTCAGAAATGGACTTACAAGAGCCGTGAACAAGGGGAATTCTTGCAGTAAGCACAGAAGACACAGGGTAGCAAAAAAATTGTTGAAATTTAATTGTAGGTTTAAGACAGAGAGGCCAGCTATCCTGCCTCAACAGCAGAATTGTTTGGGGCAACAACAGGCAGCATCACTTTCCTAGGCCACCTGGAAGCCTGGGCTTCTCAGGCTTAGTAGGTAAACTAAAGGATGCGGATAAAGAGTGTCCAACGACACAGCTTTGCAAGTAGTACAGAAAAGATAATCTTCACCTACAGTGGGCCAGTGAAACTAATGAGACCGTAGCCAGAGAACTCTACAGCTGAGCAGGCAATTTGGTTTCAGGGTACGGTGCTTACCGGAGGACACTGGCAGATGAACCCATCGGGCATATTGCTGGCAACAGCACAGGTACCTCCGTTCTGACAAGGCTTCCGGGGACACACATCTATTACACTCTCACAGTGACGACCTGAGATGTAGACACGTGGGGAGAAGAGAGCAGAGAAATGTGTGTGTGTGTGCATATCAAAAAGCCATCACAAAAAGCAAAACACTCCACTGAATAGCCAACGAGCCAAACACTCCAGTGAGCCCTTTTCCTCAGAACCCGTAGGACAGATAACACCTTATCTGCAGATAACACATGCTTTTTAAGCAGCTGCTGAAGTAGCAGTAGAGGAAGGCAGAACCCCAGAATCCACAAGGGGTATTCGGAGAGAGCCCACCTTGTCTGCCTCCTCAAGAAATGTGTGACCCAGCAGAAGACAGAAATTGCTGCTGTCACCCCCAAGGCACAGAGGCTGAATGTGCTGTACCACCACTTTGGGGGGGGTTCCTAAGAGTTCTTTACTTTTTGGGAGATGTTCAACGAGTGCAAAGGTAAATCGCACTCTAACCATGAACGAACAACCCTCGGGACCAGATGCAACACAAGTGAATAGGAACAGCAAGCGGACTCTCTTCAGACTGGCCAGCTAGACAGAGAGGTCTCACTGCATCGCACAGCATTTCCAGCAGCTCTCAAACTCTGACACCAGGCTTTAAAAAGACGAAGATGACCTAAGCATGACTTGGACCCCCAAGGAAAAAGTTAATAGAAGTCTCCACACATGTGCAGCCAAGACTGACTGCTCGCAGACAGGAGCAGACAGGGCAGGACAGCCCACGAAGTCCTGGCATCCTATCAGTCACAAACCACAGCAAAGCCACCCCATCGCCTCCCAGGCAGAAGGGTCAATGTGGAATGCGCAGAAGACGAAGAGCTAGAGGAAGAAGCACGCTCCCCCTCTGTGCCTAACATTTCCAGACAGATTTCATGTCTGAGACACAGCAGCTCTCCCTGCCCCTCCTAGGGTGCAGCAGGTCTGCACTCCCCACGTCGCAAGAGCCAGCAACCCTTCTGTGAGAGCCAGAAGTAACATGAGGCATAATTCATAAAAGCAAGCTTAACAGAGGGGCTTAAATACAAATCTATCTGATTACCTGCACCGTTGTCCCACTAGTTAGCCTGGCTCCACTTCCCTCATATGTCACTGTTTTAGGAACTTATTTTGTCAAGTCTAGGTAATACATTCAGAAACTACTACCTTAATTCTTCAGATGCATGTCTTTGTGATTTCTTTGCATCTGACAATCATAAATTTAGTGGAAAATCACAGCATCTTTAAATTTTAAGAAAAAAAAAGAAGAGTAAAAACTAGTGGTAAAGCATGCAGAGAAGGTCACTAGTAAGCAGGGAAAGTGAAACGTTTTAATGGAGGAAAACTGAATACATAAGAAGTTAAACTGACATGGAAACTGGAAAGCTGAAAGTTAAGACACATCTGGAGACTATTAGCCCAAACTTATGCCCAGTGGGAGGCAGAAAGCAGAATAGCAGCAATACTAACAAAGAAGAGATCTGGAGAGAGTGAGAAATAAGTCTGCGCAGTGTGAAATTCTTGCAAAGTTGTGATTCAATGCTGGATTGTGGAAGGATCACATCACTAAGCTGGGAATGTACAGTCTGTCTATGCACAGAGTATTCCATCCTGATCACAACACCAATATAAGAAAGAAAGGGAGTAGGGAGTAGAAAAGGAGGCCAAAAGCTAATTATAAATATCATGACACTGATTTATAGAGAAAATACATATGCTGCTTTACAACAGGAAAAGCCATGGAGAAGCTGACACGTGAACAGTTACACTTCCAATATTAGAAATGGGAAATTATGAAGGAGAGAAAAGTACCACAGGAAAAAAAATCCTGGCAGCCAAGTGTCTCAGGAGATTCCTTTGTTTGAGACAGCTCTGGAAGCCAAATTTCTTAGAAGGTTTAAAAGAAAGATTGGTTTAAAAAATGAGACATGGTGTAGGGAAACAATTAGATATTGTAAAGGGAAGTGACTAGATAACATGACTGCCAGAAAGGGAAAGAATGACCATTTTTCAAGATATTACTCTGAAATTGGAAGCATGTTTACAACTAACTCACCAGTAAAAGCACTACGACAGATGCATGTATAATCGTTTATCAGCTGAACACAGTCCAGACTTCCACGAGGGTTACAAGGATTAGAGAGGCATTCGTTGATATCTCCCTCGCATCGCTCGCCTGCAAAGCCTGGGAGACAAATACAGCTGTAGCCCCCGATCTGGTCAATGCACTGCCCCCCGTTAAAGCAGCGCGGTGCTCCCGAGTCCGAAACACAGTCATCGACATTCTCCTCGCAGAAACGGCCTGTCAAGAGAGTAAAAAGGAACAATTTGAGGACATGGTGTCACGGATTCGTTTCCTACACTGCTTATCAAGTTTTAAGACTACTTCACACACAACCCCAGATATACATAGGTGAAGGTCCCAGCTTAACGAAACCCACACCCCATGGGCTCAGCCAGCCTCAGATCAGACCCAAGGAGCAATGTGTTTTAGATCCAGCCTCTTCTCAATGGTAGGTCATTACTGGTATTTAGTAGCTTTCATGCCTGACTTAATTTAAGGGCATAATTAAAAACACGAAACCAAAACAAAACCAAAAAAAAAGATGCCCTGGATTTAGCCCTGCGCCTGAGCACAGCGGAGAGCCCCGCGCTGCCCCTGTAAGGCTGTGAGCCTCCCACCACCCATTCCACTTGGTGGTAACCCTGAAACTCAGCAAAGAGCATTTGTAGTGACATCATTAAAAGAAGCAACAACAAACCAAGAGAAAAGCAACTGTGATAAAACACAGAGCCCTGGCCAGCATGCCATGCCTGCCGTTTGACTTCTGGAGACCTCCAGTAGGCTCTCGGCACCGGCTGGGGATGGCAGTTTCTCCCTCTCCCTACGGGGTTCCCTTTCAAGAGACTGTCTGGGCTCTGGTTCTGCCTTCAGCAGATGGCATAATGGATAAAAGGGGACACGGAGGGTAGGGTTGAGCAAGGAGCTTTGTCCCTTCATACAGCTGATTCATCCAGAGCAAGTCCAGCCATTCAGCTAAACACCGAGGGTGCTTACACTGCCATAAGTTAAGTATTCACTTCAAACTGGGCCGGGGACAAAAGCTAAGTCTTGATATCATAAGTAATTATATTGATCTTTTCTAACTATTTTCATTTACAAAAATAAAAAGATTGTCACATCCAAAAAGTAATTCACCTCAACAAGTAAAGACTGAAGAATTAATAGCACCTCTCAATAGAACCTCTCAAAGGAGGATGGGTGTTTTAGTGCAACACAGACATTCTGGCAATGCGGAAACTGGTACATAAATATATTTATATTTACAATGCAATAAACACTTATCCAGACTGGGAAGATGTGCTGACAGCCACACTAAAGTGAATGAAATAGTAATATGCACAGGCAGGAGGCAAATATATTAGATTATTTTAAAATTTTACTTAAATTTACTTTATGACCCAAGAATTTAGTTCTATCTGACACACATCTGGAAATTTTGCCCATATTCAGACAACACACTTCAGAAAGAAAAAGTAAGTTCAGAGGAATATAAAATCTTTAACTGACTTGAGAAATTAACTTAAGAAAAAAAAGTCAAGTGAGAAACCATTCACTGATGCGTTAAGATGTGCAATCCTGAATATTTTTAAAGGTAGAAGTCAGGGCCGTCAGGTCAGATATAACAGGGAAATGGAAGCTTAGGTTTCAAGAAACATGACATCAACCAGGCTGTGGAATTGTGCTTACTGAAAGCCACCATTATCTAACTGTTGACTTTTTTTTTTTAAAAAAAAAAGAAAGAGCTTTTAATAAAAGAGCACAAATTTGCTGGAATAGTTTAAGCTAGCCCGGAGGCACCGAACTTCTTTTACACAAAAGACTCCAGGACAGAGGACAATGCAGCGCCAAAATTGGAATAAGTAAAGGACACTGGAAATTATGAAAGAACTAAGCAAGTTTTCTGTCTATTTCATAGCATCTTAGCCAAAAAGAAACTTTGGATTTACTGTATCAAAACAGATAATGCTGTGAGGGACTTTAATGGTAAACTAGTCCGTCCCCATTGCCAAAGACAGACCATACATTCCCAAGGGACACTGTCATGACCCATTCCTTTAAAAGAAAAAAAAAGCAGCATTTATTTTTATAGAGAAAGTATGTATCTCAAGGGAATCTGTGCACTTTGGGAACATTTTTTCAAAGAAAATAATGCATTCCCTTTAGACTCTGCATCATGAAACCAGCAGCCAGAAAGGAAAATTCCCTCTTGTAACGTTCAGTTAATTACTGAGCTTCATACCCCGAGTTCCTGGTGGACAGGAGCACTTGAAATGATTGACGAGGTCTATACATGTTCCTCCATTCTGGCAGGGCTGGAACTGGCACTCATCCACTTCATATTCGCAGTTGACACCCTGGTATCCAGGCACACACTGCCAGCATAAAAATAAGTGTGAATAATCTTCTCCTAACAGATACATTAGTAGACATCTGAGAAAGGCTAACAAAGATAAAACAAACCCTCAATGGGGAAGATTATGGCTGCCTTTCTAGCTATACAACTGAAGTGATTTCAAGGGCTGCTCAGCCAGCCAGCTTAAGCACACAACTTGACCGTGTGACTACTCAACAGCATACTGCATGTTTGAATTTTAGTGACTTTGATCCTGCAAAATACAGCGATCAAATCCTGATACCCTTTAGCACTGAGACTGGCTTAGGAGTTCCGACTTAAGGTTTACATAAAATTCATCCTCTCCTTCTGGGCATGAGCTTCCAAGGTGTTCTACCATTCTGTAAAGCTTAGGAAGGTTGATGTAACATAATCTCATGGTCTTCAGTGCTCTCTGCATCAGCTGTAGGAAACAGGAAGCAGTGGAAGGCATCTCCCACCCTGAGAGGCAAGGGATACTTAGCCATCTAATAGGGAGAACACAACACTCCTTTAATTAATGCTACGCACATTTTAATAAATTTAAATTTAATACCACACCTCGAGCAAAAAATCTTTCAAGATAAGAACTCCATCTCCAAAGAGGCAAGGAGTTCAAATGGTCATCAACCATATCTCCTTACAACCACACCCCTAATTCAGTCTTAAAAGCCTCTCAGGAGTGCTGCTTCTGCCACAGCTAAAATAAAAAAAAAAATCTTTCCAGGTGCAGGTTGCTTTTATCCCGTCTTTGAAGCTATTCTACCGCTTGCATGTGTTTCTGATTTCTTTTGATTCCTTTCCATTACAATGCTCTATACGTTTAGACCCCTTCCTACTAACCCAGTTGTGTTCATTACCTCGCACTGGTACCCGGCCAGGTGATCCCGGCAGGTAGCACCGTTCTGGCAGGGGCTGGAGTCACACTCATCCAGCTGCACCTCGCAGTAACTCCCAGTGTAGCCCACCTGGCACTGACAGCGGTGCGAGTTCCCAGTATTGAGGCAATGACCAGAGTGCTGGCACAACTGGTCCACCGTGACTCCTGAAACGAAGTGAAATACAGTGAGTAAACATGTAAAACGCATTTGCCGCCGGTGCTGGTAGCTCAGCCCAGAATGAATACAGCTAGGCACAACAAATTGAAAAGTTGAAACTCAAAAATCGAAGAGTTACTCTTCAAATCACAGTGGGTCAGAACCACAGCTGGCTGCCAAATGAAGTCACTGCTCTGTCCCCCTTTGGATCATCGGCATCAACACTGGCGTGAAGGATTTGTATTGCTGTATTATTTTACCCGGGGCTGGTGAATACGCATCTGAAGTACTGCTGCTGTGGTAAAAAGGCTCAATGTAGATACGTAGAATGTCTGCAAAGGGTAGGGGAGCTCGACACCCTTCTCCTTTGACACTGAATCTGCTTGTTTGGATTTCCTAGACTGAAAGTGACATGGCACTCTGCATCAGCCTGGGCTACAAGCCACCCTCCAGGAAGAAATTAACTTAAAAAACCAAATCTTTTACATGTGCATCACCTGAAGCAGGAAATTAGTAGTTTTGGGGGCCATGGTATTACCTATATAACTAAATAGTGCAATTTAGTAGACAGTATTCTCTGCAAAAATACTTACAAAGATCATGACTTACAAGATACCTTTCTTGTACAAGGGCAGTATGTCTTAAACCTGGCCTGCCTGGGATTTAGCAGAAAGGCATAAATAGATGATGCATTTTCCAAAAAGGTAGTCCATGTAAAACCGTACTACTGAAACTCCAAGACTTCATAAAATATTTAATTCTTCTTTTCTAATATTTTTATGGTAGAGGCTAGCTTCTTATGTCAGGGAGAACCAAGAAAGCCTCGACTCTCAAATAATAGCCTTGCAGAGAGATTTTTAGCTTAGAAGTGATTGTGACCAACCACCTATAGGCAAAGCTCTCGGGGATTTCCAATGCATGCTGTATTCACGGGCATACGGGGAAAGGAGGCACAGATTAATGACGTACGCGGAAAAGTTTTTAGTTAAAGCACAGAGGATGCTTATTTACCCCTTCGTGAAGCTGCCACTTGACATGAGACATTGGGCACATCGCAGTAGGCACCAGTCCAGCCAGGTGGGCAGACACATCGAGTCTGGGCTCCACTCTGGACACATGTCCCTTTATTCTTACAGGGAGACTTGCTGCACAGATCCATAAGTGCCTGGAGAGAAAAAACCACAACATGATACGTGGCAAGAGCAGTAGGGAACACTACTCAGAGTGCAAGTTCAAGAAGCAAAGAAAGGAAGCTAGGCTTTGCAAAACAGGTTCCATGTGACACTGGAAAGAAAGGGACAGTACTTCCCAAGTCTAAGCCAGGTGTTTCACCGACAGTCTCAAGAGCTCATATGCCTAGGAAAGAGTAAACGTACAGAGAAGTAAAGCCCAGATGGCGGCAACATTTCAAGGGTAAACTGATCCTCACACCTTGCTACGCAGAGGGATCTTTGGCTGGACGGGTTTGAGAAAATACTGTCTTATCTCAGACTAGGCTTTTAGTCTGAGTTCCACATCAGTAGAAGGCTTCCAGCTACCAAAAGTAAGAGGTGCCCCTTCTTTTCTCAAACTGCACCCCAACCTTCACTGCTTTCTGAGGATGACAGACGTGTTTCACATTTTGATCTTTGCTTCTCCTTTTTGTCACTAGCTCACCATACCTGCTTTTGGCCCCATTTGCTCTGGTATGGTCTCTGAATTTTCCCGGCTGCTGAGATTCAGTTGAAACCCCACAACTGTTTCTGAACTGAGGATGGCCCAAAATATATTGCTTTTCCTGATTCTTTATATAAAACACAGTTTCCAAACAAAGAGACTAAAACTCAGTAAATCATCATATGAAAGTGGTGAGGACCCAAAATAACTCTGTCTGACCTAATATAAACCATCCACTAACCATCATTTCCTTTCTGAGCACTTAGTCTTCAAAGTAATACAGCTATTTGATTTGAAGCTGACTTGAGGGAAGGATGAGGTTTTTAAAGTGAGTAGTATTGAATTTTGGCCGTAAAATGTCATTTCAATTGCAGAAAGTTCTGCTTTTCAGATGCAAACTGTCTCCTCACAAAGATTAAAGTAGAAAAATCTGTGCTTTCACAGGCAACCTAAAAGAAACTTGGAATTAAGTTTTATCACATGTAGTTGAGCGTGAAGAAGAAAAACACTGAGCCTCTTGCTTCTGCATTTGTAATGAGTAGCTGCCTGTTTTACATGCAAATTCTATAACTTATGAATCATTGTCTGATTTTGTACTGCTTATTTAGCTTTGCTAATTAGGTCAAGCCAGTTTACCACTAAGACAAGAACTACAGTGTAGCTGTAATCTATAAATCTCTCCAACACAGCTTTGAATAGTACTTATAAATTTAGAAAGTTCTGATTCCTTGTATAAAATGGGTAATACATTTTGATCAAGCTTCTCTGAACATAAAGCAGACTTTCTGAGAATCCACAACATTTAATTTGGGGACAGCAACACAATCCTTTTCTCAAGTAAAACCAAAGCAAACAAAACAGAAGAGGAACTACTGAACTTCACAGTACTTTACGATCCCTCTCAATGCTAATTCTCCCCATGAGGTTTAAGTCGTGTGCCCAGAATGCGTAATTAGGGTAGCAGAGGGGTTGCTTTTTTATATCACTTCATTACTTTGCATTCACTTCCTCCATTAGCAATACCTAGAAGCCAACCTGACAATTTAATGTCTAGCAACGCACTACTGGAAAAACACCTCCCCCACTGCCACTAAAATGTTTCTTCGAACACTCACTGCTTTACAAAGACACATTGGCACAAAAGACACTTGGAAAATTCTTACAAAATTGTAGTGTTTCTCAGTAGTTTAAGAAATTCACAATTATTTTTCTTTTTACATGGCAGCACTCAGACTGCTTATGAAGGAAGCCAATATCATGTTTACTGTTCCAAAGCTAGAAATAGTCTCAAATCGTTCTTGCCGTTTTGATAAGTATAGAATAAAAGGAAAAAAACTCCAATTTAAAAAATTAAATCAGCATTCTGTTTCCACGATGATACACCAAGTTTAAAGTTTTTAATAGGTACTAGGTTAGTCATTTACAGTATGGGTTTGCAGCACCTATGCTCAACTGTGGAAAACTGTAAATTGCCTGAAGTTAAGTCAGCAAGAAAGGCTAGAGCTTTTTATTGAGGTTGTGAACAGGACAATCATGTCAGTTACTGCCCCAAGATATTTTCTGGCTTCTTATGGAAAAAAATAAATCTATAGTCAACCCAGAATAACTACACCTCCCTGTAAAAAATAAAGCAGTTAAATCAAGGTCCTGCTAATCAGACGGATATTTTGCATTTTGGTTTGTGTTTGCCTTTTTTTAAAATACAGGATTCTGCCTTCAATCAGGACAATTTTGTGCTTCAAATGAAATACAGCCATTTTCAAAGCTAACAGCTGTTTTTCATTTAAGAAACTAATCTAGAAAGTTCCAATGACACCTGTCCTCATAAATAATGAGGCATTTTTTTTCTCCTCCTTGCAAACAGACACTTTTGATTTCCAGAGTTTTGAACGGGGGCACTTGCTCTCTTAGACAGAGGCACTGGACTTACTCTTCCTGGGGCTAACGGGCCAACCACCTTGTACCAGAACTGAAGGAACAAGAGCTCTCACACAATTGGTACCTCACATCTAACCCCACCACTTCTGCTGCTGGACAGTTTAAACAACAGTGTCCTGTGCAAAACAGGCAAGAAAATGTCACCCACCTGACAGTTCTTCCCAGTATAACCCAAAGGACACACACACCGGTACGTGCCCAGGCTGTCCACGCAAGTGCCTTTGTTCAAGCAAGGATGTGAATCACACTCATTAATTTCTGTGAGGCAGAAGGGTCCTGTAAATCCCACCGGACACTGGCAAGTAAAGGAATTGATCCCATCCACACAAGTACCTCCATTGAAACAGGAGCTGCAAGAGAGCGAGAGCAAAGGTAAGCTGAGATAAAATGCAACCAGCTCACAGCCAAAACAGTACACAGACATTACTGGAATGAGACAGAAAACCAGATTACAGGATCTGCTGACCACCATCAAGTTCCTGCTAAAGAAGCATAAATCAGTTTAGCAGCAATTCAAGGAGACTCCAGCTCATTGTTTTTTACCTTGGCAGGCAAAGAAAGCAAAGCAGGATTTCAATGAGTCATTAGTGATGGAGTTAACTTATTTAATGAAATGTTCCCAGCTACAATGTGACCACAAACAGTACAGTACCAGGCAGGCGTGTGGCTTGCTCAAACTGATAAATTTTATACAAATTTTATTACAAATTACAATTGTATTACAAATTATGAGAAACAAAACAATTTGCCTTCTTCTTTAGAGCTTCAAAGGAGTAAAAGGTATGTTTTCTCAAGGAAAAACTTTGTATAACATGCAAAACACAAGCATGTTCTTCATTGAAATCATGTGAAAGTATTGGTATGGCTAAATTCTTTCCTCCTCTTCTCATGAGAACCTTAAGTCCTTGATTTGTAAAACTACTCATACACGCCCTGGCAGAATTCAGATCAAAGGAAATATTCCCCCCGCCCCAATCTTGTCCTTATAAGAAATTCTGCCAGATTAGGTGTCCTATGGAGAAGTGACTGGGAAAGTTAGGAGAAGCGATGCCTCATGCAAAAATGCCTCCTTTTTCCTTCTACAGAAACACCTGCCAGGAAACTCCCGCTCCTCTGAAAATAACCCTAGATGAGACTCACGATTATCAGTTTGATAAAACACACAAAAGGAATTCATGCTTGTTATCTGTCCTGTGCACTGTCAAGGGGTACTTCCATGAGAGAAGCCACTGACTCACCTCCTTGAATTTCCAGTGCAAGTTCTGAGTACCTAAATTCTGACTGTGATTATGGTTGAGATGTCAACATTAACCTATTCATTAGGGACATTCCTCTGCCTTGTGGGCTGAATACAGGGAGCAGAAACTACTGTTTACTTCCATGGCAAAACAGGGAAGAGAAGACAGAGGAACTGTCAATCACTTGGCGTGTTTCACTGAAATCGGGTACCCATCTCCAAAAGAAGATGGCACTCTCTCACAGGCAGCTTCTCACATAAGACACGGAAGAATCATTTGCACAGAATTCAAATTAACCAACCACCACGACGCTCTTAAGTATAGCTCAGGAAATCTTGGTTGGGAAGGTGTGACTGGTTCAGCTTGGCAGAGCGTTGAAAATTGCTACATCCTTCATTCATACCTGCAAGACTGGTTTCTGTCCTGACTGATAACAAAAACAAAAACAGGATGCACCTCAAGGAAGAACCAGGCGTTCTGCTAAAACACCCAACATATTTCACTTGATTAAACAACTGTTGTGCAAATTAAACACACCCTCATCACTGACACAATCCAGTTCTTAAGCAAAAGATGTTAAAATACTTCCTCCCCCACAAACACAATTTTATAAAAGCTAAGAAAGGCATTTGACGCTACCAAGAGCTTTGCATTTAGGCATCTTATTTTTTTCTGGTAACTAGACTAGAACAGATTATTTTTTTAATTATTTTTTTTTAACCACCTCAAGCTTTATTAGAAATTGTTTCCATTTGAGAATCTGAAGTTACTTACATCAGTCCTAACAAAGCTTGAAATAAATATGCAGGAAGATGACGGATACATAAGGTTAACCATCAGAGAGCTTTTAAAACTACCATTTATATAAGGACCAGCTGTCGAGCATTTTAACTCAGTTCCACACCTCCCCCCTCTCCAAGACTACCTCAGGTTTTATCTCAACACTGCTAAACCACATCCAATTTGTGAGCATCAGAAGATAACTGATGATTAAACCTTTCCAGTACAGAATTTGTGGATTTAGTGTTCCTCCTGGTTGCTTCTTCATATTATTTACAGTCAATAACTCAACTCAGGACTAATTTATTTTTCCTGCTTTTCTGAGAGTTGGACATTGCTTCCATTTTTGCAGCGTTTGTATTTCTCAACACAGTTAACTGCTTGTAACCAATCGATTACTTCCCCTCCCCATCTGATAATGGTCTTGTAAAAATATAAATTATTCATGTTTTAATGAGCTAGCATCTGTTACTGTCTTAATGTTTGTTAAACACTGTCATATTCCTCCTATAATGGGACTAAGCTTCTAACTAGTCATGCAAACTGACGACCAACTTTTGACAGGCAACTGTCTTTCAGCTGGCATCCTGCAGAAGGAAAGCGAGCTTTCCTTGCATGAATCACCAGCAGGTCCCAGTGACAAAAGGCAGGAAAACAGTTGAAAACTCCTTCCGAGTAGGACTGACTTCAAGCCACGAGCGCACGCTGTGTGGCTCCCTTAGCGCAGCAGCGCAGGGAAGTTCTCTCACCTCTCAGTGCATTCATCGATGTTGTTCTCGCAGTTGGTTCCCTCAAACCCAGGCTGACACTTGCACGTGTAGCTGTTGACGTAGTGGGTGCACGTCCCTCCATTCCTGCATGGTTCACTCAGACACTCATTGGTATCTGTTTGGCATTTATCTCCGTGGAATCCAGGCAGGCAGATGCATGAGAAAGAATTTATCCCATCCACACACGAAGCTCCGTTTTGGCAGGGATCTAAGAGAGAAGCATTACAGGAAGTGTTAAAATGGGTAACGGTCAAAGGCCAGGCCTGGAGTAGTAGCCTTTGGGAAAAAAAAGTATCACACAGCCCAGAGTGTGACAGACTACTGACAAGTTTTTCTGAGCCACTGTATGGAAGAAATAATTGCAAAGCGTTATCAATTACAAACTCACAAGAAGGCGCGGATCAAAGCCAAGCTTCAAGGCCCAAAGGTTTCTCTGCTGGGATTTGTTCAGCCAAAACCAACAAAACCAGACCTAAAGTCTCTTGGTTTAAAAATCAAACTCCTCTTTTTAAATAAATGCATGCTGAGAACGACAATAAAAAACAGCAACTGTTTCTTCTTCCTTATCAAGTCTTATTCATAAGAGAACTCAGACTGTTCTCTCTCTTCCAGACACTGCTCAACACACAAAAGAACTTGTGTGCTTCATTTTAAGTATGAAAGCAGTCCAGTCAAATCAAATGTGTATGTGTAAATTACTATATATATGAGCACTTATGTGTTACTGAGCACTCGGTATTTTTCCCAGTATCAAAGGCTGACTTGAGAAAGGCTGGCAGAAAAGCTCACAGATTCATACACAACCTTGGATTCTTCTCACCTCTGCATTTCTTGACATTTTCTTTATCACTACCATGACCTTGCTACTTGCATATCACCATTTTATGGTCTAAGCCACCCCCTACTACTGTTTTCCCTCTACTTCCACAAGTACTGCCTGAAAGAGCTCTGCCATTCAGCAATTTCTTCCTCCTTTACTCCTTCCACGTTTGGATTTAAGACCTACATTACTGTGTCAGATACTGCCTCTGAAGCCAGTTTCCTTTTCTACTCTGCATTCCCTAGACCAAATGCCTATGGAAATGAAGGCAGGGAAGGAAACTGGGAGGGGGGAGGAAAAGGGGAGACAGGAAGGGAGATGAAAAAAAAGGTTAAGGAGCTGTTTTTTTGGATCTATGACTATCTTTAAATACTATTAAAATGCGAACTTTAAAAGGCAAATAGACTCCACCAAGAATTTGCAGTTCAACATGAGTACAAAAATCATTCTCTTTACGGTAAATGAAGAAAACAGATGTGAAAGGTAATTAAAGCTCATTTATTGACTAAGAAATATGCTCACATGATAAAAAAATTGTGTTACGAGAGACACACCTGCATCCAGTTAAAGGTCATCTGACTACTGTACAGAAAAAGCACATTCTAAGTGAGACCCCTGGCAGCTACAAAATGCTGTGTCTATGGCAGCCAGCCATTTATGACTGAAGCCAAAAGCTGCACGTTAATTTTCTGTGCTGCACATTTACTGACAGAAAAAGGAGACTCGAGTATCAACTTCTCAATAAGTTCTTGTTGTTGGAGGGTTTGTTTGCTTCATAGATTAAAGACATTTGGCTCAAGCCGTGGAAGGTTTTTGTTATGCTAAATGAAATCAGCTGTAGCATTAATTTCAAATTCTTCTTCAACCTCATGGGTGTGCTGCCTAACAGACAACTTGGGATGAATCTCACAGCTCTCAGAACACTTAGGAATAGAGAGAGATTTCCCAGCTCTTCAACAGAGAAAAACAAACACTTGAAAAATGTTTTTATCTTCAGACATCCACACAAAAACTAACAGGACAAGCAATGATTTTGTTGGCTTCAGCAAGCAAAGCTCTGGGTCAATGCACCAATATGATATTTTTTGTACTATACCTGTTTGTTCAGAAAGAGGGGATCAAAAGCTCAGGCTGAGCCAGATGTCTTACAAGTTCTTTCAGCACTGCTGCTTTGCGGTCTCCTACGGTAATTTTTGCTAACAGACTTGGTTCGGATCCTTCACTACAGCAGTCACAAATTAAAATTTTTTTCAATGCAAAATACAACTCTCTAAATTCATACCTAAAGTCTTTAATGCTTTGGTTTGGTAATTTAAAAAAGCTAATAAAAAATAGAGGTTTGGATTTGGGTTTTTTTGGTTGCTTGTTTTTTTTAGAGACAGCCAATTCAAAAATTACAACATTGTGAACTCCTCCAAGGTTTGATAAAGCACTTTTCAAATAGTAACAGATGAACTTTTAAACACATGACACTTCTCAGGAGACTCTGATTTCATCTGATGATGATACAGAATATGCCCAGCAAGAAAAAGAAGTTACTATGTATTTGGTTTCCCTTGTAAACAGCAATGTCGAGGGCATGAAATTAACATTTGCTTTCTTGTAATTTATACAATTTCAGTACTCATCAGTGTATGGGCTATCCTCCTGCAACTGATACATATTCCGGAACAGAGTGCCTTCCTGCTGCTTAATTTGCTTTCAAATACGGATTAACTGGAAGAGCAACAGGACCCACTCTTACCAGAATATTAATGTCAGAGACATTTCAGGAAAGACTGCTATACCCCAGATTCCCACCACACCTCAATCAAGCTTAACATACCTTAACAGGTAAGCCCTGCAGTGTTACTTTAACTTGGTGTATTAAAATTTCAGGCAAATAGAATTCTTCATTTAAGAGTGTTCCTTGTTAAAGTATGTAAATGCTAAGGACCTTTTCAAGTTAAGAATCTGGGAACAACCCCTACTATCAGTTAGAACACTGCAGTCCATTTCTAGCAGCTGAACATGGTGGATTTCGACTGCCTCAAACACGCAAGTCTTAACAAAGCTGAGGTTTGGGGTTTTTGTCTTTCTGGTAAGGCATTATATAAGACCTTTCACAGCATCTGTCAAATAGTAGTCATCAACAGCACAGCAAAATTATTCCTAGGAAGAACTGGAAAACACAGAACAATCTGCTGACACTCACTTGAAAGGCAGTCATCAATGTTACTGTCACAGTCTCCTCCAGTAAAGCCTGGCCGACATTCACACAGGTAACTGCCTTGAATATTATGGCACAGAGCATGATTTTTGCAGGGCTTGGACAGACATTCATCAATATCCACTGTGCATCTCTCCCCTGAAACACAGAGAGCCCAGAAGTAAGACCCCTCATAAGGCGACGGTCAAAAGGCTGAATGCCAACAGAGCCCAGCGTTGAAAGCACAGTACGTTCCCCATCCACATTACCTTCCCAGCCAGGGGCACACTGGCAGGTGTAGCCTTCAGAGTCAGGAGATTCTTGGCAAATTCCCGAGTTCTCACAAGGATCAGGGGAACAAGGAGCAACCACCACCTGGCAGTTCACACCTGGAGAGCAGAAGGGGAAAAAACAGGAGAGTATGCTGCTAAGAGCTTGGTGCTTCTTGGAGAAACAAGTATCGCATGATGATACTACACAGCAGTGGACAGCATTTCCATATTTGAAAAATCTCAGCAGAAGGAAAAGGAGATCAGGGTACTCCTCATGGGCTCCGTGGGTACAAGCAGACAGCAGCCATGCTAATTCTGAGTTGAACACCCCTTCAATTCTCAGTACATTTATATAGCTCAGTATAACCTTCTTACAAAGAAAATTAAGCTGAACTGCCAACAGGACATTTCTTAATGAGTCCTAACAAGGCTTAGATATGGTCTTATTAAGTACTCCACTGCTGTATCATGTCTAAATGAAATGACTGTAAATTAACTCCATACAACCATGGCAATTCCCCTTTTGAGTCTTATTTCCATGAAGTTTAATGAAAAGATTAAAATGGCACTAAGGGTGCAACGAAGTGGAAAGGAAGACGAGAACAAAAACTTCTCTCTGCATTTTTACCTTTGAATCCTTTCCTACAGGTACATCTGTATCCATTCAACAGATCCTCACAAGTTCCTCCGTTCTGGCATGGGTTTGATTTACATTCATTCCCTTCTGTAGAACAGTAATCTCCTATCCAGCCTGGATCGCAGACACACTTGTACCTTTAAAGGCAAAAACAGCAGCAATTTTAAGATCGTTCTGAATTAACTCTTCTACTAGCCAGTTTCTCCTGGATTAGTTTTGGAGAGAAAACTTGAAGAACTCTCTTTAGGAGAGTCCTAAGTTTCATTTAGTTTTGAAAAAAACTACATAGTTTTTTTCAAAAAAAACCCAACCAAAACTGAAAATACTGAAAATAAACTCTCCCTTAAAACCACACTTCCCTCTGATATAGTTTTCACAAAGTGCTCAGTCAACCAGCAGTATGTTTCTGCTTTGATAAGACCTCTCAACACATTTAAACAAAGACAGAAAAAAAGATTTTGAAAAGTGGAGGGGAACAATAGGTTGCAAAGATAACTAGACTGATTTAATACAAAGCAGTGGTTACAAATGGAAACAGCTGGCTGGGAGCAGGAGCAGTATTCTCCATCACGTTTCAAAATCTGAAGTAGAGGAGCACTCCACCCATATGACATAAAACCAAGGACTTGGTGAATCACCTTGGACTCAGGCCACCTTGAACACACACACACACACACACACACACACACACACACACACACACACACACACTGGCCTTCCTCCCTGTCATGCAAACAAGATTTATTTTATCTGGCACCAAGCATAAGGTGTACATGAGCATAAATATGAAGGCAGGTGACAGATGACAGACAAGATGAACCAAAACATTTGTTTTCCAAGCTTACACAGAGGCTGACAGCCTCCCTGCCAGCTCTGGGGAAAGTGCCGAATCCTGCCCTACAGAGCCACCCGCAGCGGTAAATCACTCGCTCGTCCAAGTGCTGACAACACTTTCCAGGATGCAGCAGGCATCTGGGAGACACTGCTACTCCACGTACAGTTGGGAAGTTTCACAAACACAAATCCCACCTCCCCAAACCTGTTGATTCCACAGGCCCTGCACTCCCAGACTTATTAACAAAAAGAGGTCTGATTCGGGGCTTCTGAAATCAGCATTTGGCCTTCAATTCAGAAGCAACTACTACCATCAAGATAGCCAGAAAGAGCTTTCCCTTTTTACTGTTGGACATGCAGCAGCATGACTAAAGCTGACGAAATCTCAGCCTTGGACTGTTCTAAGCCAAATACCGCTCTATGTCCTAGTGTCAAAAGTTGTCTGCCTGTTCCTTAATACAGAGTATTTGGGTAGTAAGAACAGCACTAGCCAACAAAGAGACTCCATGCTCAATGTTTTAGAGTTTGAAGGAACAGGTTGCTGCTGCTCCCCAAAGATTCAATTTGGAACCGTTTCTTTATTTTAATTGCATTCACTCTACTCACTTGAATTGCCAAACCCTCCTTTTAGATGGTGACAGTCCAACCTGCGCTACGTGCCCATGCAAAACCAGCAAAGAATACAAAGCAGGACAGAAATACTGATGTTGAAACAGCACAGACTTCAGCTGGTGACTAAAGGTCTACACCTTACTGTGATTATGTAATGGGCAGCAGCTAAGTCCTGGATCTTAATCTCAGAAACTAGAGAAAAATCAGAAACCTCAAGTAAAGATGGAACTCCAGGCAAAGCAAGAAAAAAACAAAATATTGTAGGCAGCAGGTAAGTTTAATGTGACAATAAGTACTTACCCACTCGTAATATGTGTGCAGTTGCCATGTACACAGGGATTACTAAGACAGCCATCTGCCTGTGACTGGCAGTGAGGATGATGGTAACCTTCAGGACATACACACCGAAAGCCATTGACTTCATTTATACATGTTCCACCATTATGACATGGGTTTGATGTGCATTCATCAATGTCCACATTACAACGTGGGCCTAGAAAAAGAACCAATACTTATTAAGGAATATTTCTTATAAGAACATTTGCTTTCCATGTCTGTGAGAACAACATTGAGACACAACTCAGTAAAGCCAATGCAGCAGGACAGAGCTTGCATGCCTCCGTGCTTTAAGTGAAGTCAAGAGAAGCATTTTTGAAAGATGCAGCACTTTTCTGTGCCTGGAAAACAGCACTTACACTCAACAAGTATTTACAAACCATTCAAGAATCTCAACAGAATTCCACTAAAAATCACTGGTTAATATTCATTAGGAAGGCAAAAGTCACTCAACGGTATCATGCTTCGAACAAACCTCTTGAGCTCCACTTGTCATAGCCCTGCTCTTCTGCTTTGAAAGTACCTACCCTTTGAACAACCAACACTGCCATACTGTCTGCAGTAAATATAGTTCTTGTGGTTTATTGCGCAAAAGGGACTCTAAAAAACACCGTTTCCTGTTTTGCCTGCCTCTGATTACGACTGCAAGATGCTTGAAGTAGTGACCATAAGATCTTGTGAGGCTGGAAAGCTAAACAAAGTGAATGTTGCAGTGAGTTGAAAGCATTTTTAACATAAGGATAGGACAAAGTAATGAGACCCCATGCAAGCCAGCTCTTGAAATACTGGAATATAGCCAATTCATCATATTACTGAATTATTTTAACAGCAAAAGAGTAAGAAGTCCAGTAGGATAATAAATATGGTACAGGAGCAACAAAAAGACTGAAAGGCAAGAGTGCTCAGGATCATGCCTCTTCGTTTTCTGGGGACTACAGAGTACCACTGTGCCAGAGCCAAAGGAAGGGAGGAAGGGGCGTCAGAAGTTCAGAAAGACGCCAAGAGAAAAGCACAAGACACATGAAACCTCTTAGTGCTATTTCTAATGCATTTCAGATCAATTCTAATTAGAATCATTCAATAATAAACAGTAACAAACGTGATGAGAAAACAAGTTATAAACAGTACCAACTGCCTTACAACAATTATTTTATGAGTGCATTACCCTACATGGCTCAAAACATATTAGGGCCATTATAAACAGTGTTGAGATGTGCTTTAGTCATCAGAAATAGTCCTGATGTAGATCTACAGTTCTAAGCATAAAAGTACATAAAACCTTCCTCTTTCAGCCCTTCTTTTACTGTATTAGATAATTCTTTATAGTTTGAAAAGGAAACAGAACAGACCACACTATGAAAGAGAAGTACTGAAAAAAGCAGGTGATTCATTTGGAGACTTCAGAGTGGAGAACAGCTCATCAGAACACTGAGATAATGCTTTGCTTTCACAGAAAGAGAAATACTGTTCATGGCCAAAGCCCAAGGTACTGTCTAATCAAATACCTCTCTATATTGTCCACAATCTCTCTGTCCCTGAAAAGAAGCTGTAAATAATAAACCGAAGTCACATGGGTTTGTTATAAAATCAAGAACCCTGAATTGGACGTAATTACCTAACAAGAACGGCATCTCACAGCACAGATTAGGCCATTTTTCTTCTTGGTAGAACTTGCTGTAATGCAAGACGCTGAGATTCAAAGATTAGAAGGATTTACCGAGATACCAGCTGAATCCCTTGCAGTCTATATGCAAAGAACAGCTTCCTTAGCTACCCGGATAACTATCTTCAAAACAACTCAAAGCTATCAGGTAGCTGACTGTACCTGTAAATCCAGGTTTGCAAGCACAATTGTAGCGATTAATGCCATCAATACAGTCCCCGTGAATGCATGGGTTACTCGCACAGTCATCAAAGTTATTTTCACAATTCACTCCTGAAAAAAAAGGTAGAGGAGTAAGGAGGCCAAATCTTACAAGGAAGACAACATAACAATTTCACAGAAATAGCCAAATGAAGAACGCCACCTGCTTCAAAATTACATGTGCATTGGTGCAACTCAAACAGGTGACAATGCCAAAGCACTGTTACACTGAGGAATGTCACCCAGGTGCTGAATGAATATGACCCTGAACTTGTACTAAAGGTTTAAACAAAAGAATACACCATTTTGAACACCATGCCTATTTTTTTTCTGCATGCTTGAATTTTGGAAGTAAAGAGGAGGCGAATTCTTCCAAGACCAGCTGCAGTACCAGTGAGGATTAGGCAATCCTCACAAATACAGGAAAACTGAGCAAGGAAAAGTCACGTGAAAATGATACTCTCAATACCATAAGCTTATCTCTGTATGCAAATTAAGCACACACAAGAAATAATTAAATGCTTGAATTGTGTTAGAATCCAGTCCTTCCACTTGTGCTGTACGCACCTGAAGTGCCAAGCAAACAGTTGCATTGGTAGCCATTCACCAAATCAATGCAGCGCCCTTGATGGAGGCAAGGATTGCTGTGGCATTCGTCTATCTGCTCACTGCATATGGCACCCATGTAGCCAGGATTGCATATACATGTGTATGAATCAATTCCGTCTTGACATTCCCCATGGTGGCACGGATCAGGATCACAGTTGTTGATATTCTCCTCACACAGAAGGCCAGTAAAACCTAAGGAAAAATGATGAACAGGTGTAATTAAGAAGCCAACTGGTATGACGCTGGGGTGAATATAATCCAAATATAGGAAGAATCATATTAAGAATCAACAAAGTGGCAGACAGCACAAAAGGTAACCAGGCATCTCAACTGCTGCCCATTTTCCAGCCCTGGAAAACAACTCTCTTCGGCTGCTCGCAGCATTACAGAACAACATCTTGCATGGAGAATCCTGGCATTGGAAGGGGTTACCTTCAGTTTATTCAGAAGAGTAGCAATGAGAGGAAACATGTAAATCTCCATGGGAAATATTTACTTGCATCAGTATAAACTATCTAAAGGCACTCCTCTGTCATTATTTCCTCTACACAATACCAGGGGGGTTGACTTTTTTAGTATGAGAAATTACTGCAAAGTTGCTGCAGAAACCTTCCCAAGGGAACTCCCTTGGCTCACGTCAAAGCTTCTGCAGCTCTGCTTATTAAAAAGTCTCTTGCCCCTCTCATTGGGAAACCTTTCAGTAACTCCAATCAAGCACCAACTGCAAATTTAAGAAAGACTGCATGCAACTTCTTCAGTTAGGAGCAATGAAACAAGCAGGAATTTGGCCTGTTTCATTCTGCTTCAGCTGGGAAACATCCTGAGCAACAGAGGAGGGCAGAATCTATTCACCAGAAGGGCTAAAACAATGGGTCAGGAAGCTCAGAGCAGCAAAAAACTCCTTCAGGAGCCCTGTTTTCCATGATGGAGCAGAGCTATATGAAACAGGGACAATTTAGAATAAAAGATTTTCAGAAATAAGGTTGTGGAGGAACAGCTCATGCTGCCTTCCAGCAGCTGGAGATTAAGAAGGTAGACCTTCAAATTTCAAACATCAACTGGAGACTGATACAAACCAAGCTGCAGGGAATTTCAACAGCTGAAGAGCAATTCTCACCTGAGTATTATAAGTGGATAACAGGCTCCCCATTTTTCATACAGGTTTGTGGTTATTTCTCTGGTCAAACATACCAGGTGACGGCTAACATTTCCAAGTTCTGCGAACGTATGCATGGATGAATGGGTGTGGAAGTAGGTGGGGAGAGGGAAGGGAAGCTAGTTAGAGAGATGGATATAAAAAGATGTCAGGAAAGGGAGAAAAATAAACCGGTAAGAGGACTAACAGTAGGGAAAAAAAAAAAAGGCAAAGAAAAGAGGAAAGACCTAAGACAACTCAAGAAAACTCAAGAAAAGAAAAACCATGATCTACCACTGGGAAGGAGAAGTGGAATAATGCCGGAAGGGAAAGAAAAGACAAAAAGCAAGCAGTAAATAGAGCTATCTGTACAGCATTTGGCCAAACATTTTGCAGTTTTCATTCACTTTGGCAGCTGGCGATTACCATTCAGGAAACACCTATCACTCATAATATGAGATTAATAGATCAAGAACATACTCAAACATTATTTTCCAGTAACTGATCTGCCTTAATGATGAATTCCATTTTTCAGTCTTATAGAAGGCTGTCAATATTAAATACAATACTTAGTATACGTTCATTCAAAAAATTACTACCTTGTCTCCTACTGTAGCTTGACTGAACCACTTAAAGATCAGATATATTTCTCGATCTCTTAACTGAACATATCTTACTGGGATACAATTACCCTCTTTGCAGACAAGAGTTAGACTAGAAAAAAACCTAATTGAATATAGAACACAAGAATGCCTCAGATAGGACGGAAAAAAGTCCTAATGCAGAGTCCCTCTTCCATTTTCAGCCAAAGTACTAACCAAAGTTTTTTTTACTAAGAGCTGCTGCTTCAGTAACAAACATTTGGTTGCTTTCAGCCTGCTCCTTGAAAATGCTCCACACATCATGTGTCTTCATGGAAGCAGTATTCTTCCCTCCTCATCTGGGAAACCTAGAATTTCTGTACTGAGATGGTTCCGGCAGTTTAGTGCCCAAATTCAGAACATGCTTTTCAAGGTGCACCTCTCCACGTTGTCCTCCACTCCGTGACCCAAAACCCTCCTAGTTCCAATAAGTTCTGCATTCTCAGTGAATGAAAGCAATCAGACCACACACCAGCTTGAGAAAGACTTTCTAAGGTAGTTTTCAAGTTTGGAGAAGATTTGAGCTTTTTCTGTTTATTGCAAGTGTCATCTTGTTCTGTCACATGCTATAATCAAAAGGAGAATTCTGACAATAATTATTCCTCTCCTGATTAGAACTACTGCATCCCCCTACTTCCAAAAAATTCATTGTTTCTTCAGGTACTTTGGGAAAGGGGGCGTGTGTGAAAAGACTGGGGAGGAATTTTTAGGCTAATCTCTACTATATTCTGTACAGCGCAGAGTAAATTAGTGAAGCCAAATTTGCCTTAGCAATTTGATTATTGTAATGATTCAAAATGAGAAAAACTGCACATAAATCTAGCCAACATAGCAGCACGCTTCTGGGACAAAGGTAGCTCCAGGAATTGTTCAATCTCTTCCCTAATGGAAGAGCTAAAGCCAATGCATTCCATGCCTGAATCTGCATCACCGGCAATGCATCGCCCACCATTAAATGAAAGCAACCAAAAGTCATTCCTTACTGAGAATTAAGAGTGTAATAGCTCTGAACTGCCCACACCCTCTTATTTGACCAGATATAAAAATTAAATTTATCTCCATCACTCCTAGAGGGCTGAAGATAAGAAAATCCCATAATTAAACCTGACGCTTCTACATGTATAATTAACCAAGCAGTAAAGGAATTTAGTGCCTTCAAAAAAACCACCTCAGTTCCATCCACAGCTCTGCCAAAATTTCTCTATGATGCTTGACAAAACATTTTAACTACATTTTAGAAAGCAGCTCCTGTGTGGTATCTCTTCCAGAGGACTCAATTTTTACTGCATTTATCTTCTGCTTTAGACATAAAATAGCCTGACGCAACAGAAATCAGAATACACAGTAGTACTGCTCTGTCCATCTCTTGTTCTTCAACTGTATACTATATAATCCGACTTGGCACAAAGAAAGAAAGGTAAGCCACATATAAAAGGCTTCATATTGCTGTTTTTCTACTTGTGGATTCCATAGTCAATACAGAAGAAGCTGTCACCTTCTGCGAGGCAAGAGATAGGGCCTGAGAGAGGGAGGCCAGAACTCCCATCAATTGTGAACTTATTGCTGTCACAAGAGAAAGGCTTTCTGCACTTAAATGCTATTCTCTGCCGCAAAGGAGTAGACAAAGCTTCGCAACAAACAAGCAGTATTTCAGAGAAAGACAGGAAGAACGCTGACACTTCTTTGACCACCCCTGTATGTATTTAGGTTACGTGCGACCTCCAGTCCAGGGGCTCTGAACAGCAGACTAACCTGTGGCACACTGGCACTCATAGCCATTGGGATGGTCGATACATTTGGCTCCATTGAGACACGGCGTGCTGGAGCAGTCATCTATATCAATCTGACACACGGCACCACTGAATCCTGAAAGGCAGAAAAAAAAGATGAAAATCCAGAAGTAATTTTAAGCAGCTAATCTAAACAGCTGCACTGATTTATTAGCGAATCGTTAAAACTACCCAAATATAAGCTCAGTCAATCTAAACTCCATTGCATCACTAAGCACACACCACACCCTGGATGGACTGGTTCCTCCTCCAAACCACCAGCCAAAATATAGTTTCTATCCTCCAGGTCAAAGGAGCCTCAGCTTGAAAACTGAGATGGCCAAGTCAAACAGAAGTAAGGCAGATGGAGCATAAGTGGTGTCCACCACTGGACAGTAGGCCTGTCTATAAAACTGAGGGGCCACAAATAACAACTTAGTTAAGTAATCCAAGCAAGTAACTTAAAATGAAACAATAATGCATATATCGCTAGAACCTTCAGACTAGAATTACTACAGCAGAGTAGAATGTGGCACAATTCCGCACTTTATCTTTCAATACGCTTTTTGAAATAGTTAACAAGCTATCAACAGGTTATGTCAGATGGTGCAGATAAAAAAAAACCCACCGAAAACCAAAAAAACCTCCAGGAATGTTTCTTGGAGGAGCAACCAAAGGAGGAGCCATCATTAGTCAATAAGAAGGGATGCAGAGCAGGATTTTATCGAGTATATTCTGAACTCAAAAGTTTTTGTAAGCCATCAGGAAAACAAGTGGCATTTACCCTATAGCTAACACTGATCCCTCAGCTCAGCATTTATCCTTCTTTTCTAAAGTGGAGACCCAATCCATCCTCCTCCTCGTGCAAGCAACATAAACTGTACTGATGCAAAAATGGCTTCTGCCTAAAAACCTCAGAAAAAGGCAAAAAGGATGGAGAGGCTCTGATTTTTAAAACATTATTTAGAATTACTCATCTATATCTCACTATATCCACAGTAACAGAAGTTCATGTTGCCAAATACCCTTTGAGACGTCGAACTGTACATTTCTCAACACTTATATTCAGTTACAGGCACAATCCTACTGCAAGCAATTCATGTCTGTTCTTATTTACCAGTGATTGCAACTCACTCATTCAAACTGATGGCAACAGAAAAGGCAAAAAGGCAACAGAAACTCACAAGAAACACAGCATCTGCAACCCCTCACTGGTTACCTGTGCAGTTCTTGGTGAGGTGAAGCAGGAAATGCTTCCAGAAGTAAGTACTTACCAGGAGGACAGACACAAAGAAAGCGGTTGACTTTATCAAGACACTCTCCGTTGTTCACACAGGGATTACTCAGACATTCATCGATATCCTCTTCACAGTGAACACCTTTAAAACCTGTTTAAAAAAAATAAATAAGAAGAGATGACTAAAGGCCTTAAAGTGCAACTGCCTCTTAGAGCAGCACTGAAAGTCTATGCCTAGTTTCATTGCAATTTTGCAGTTTGGATAGAGCGTATGAGGAAAGAACACACACCAGAGGTAATAAACCGTTGCTGAACACACTCACTTAATCAACTGTAACAGAAGTTTGCACTGAATTCACATCTAATGCCTGCTTCCACTTGATGAGAAGGGGTTATGTTTTAACACTTTGGAAAATAACAGTACATTTAGGTATGCACCAATATAAGGTAATGGGTAAAGAAACAAACAAAGCAGGTAATTTTAGCTTGAGGCTGTTTAGATAATGACAGAGTAAAAGCAAAACTTTAAGAAGGGTGAAATACTTGGGCTTAGAGTTCCACCTCTCAAAACAGATTAGATATTAATAAAAATCCATTCTAGTTTTCATGGTATCAGCTGGTCACCTGCAGGGGTCACAATTCTTTCATTACACTTTATAAGAATGTGCAACTGGCAACTTGCACCCTTTTCTTTTTTACCACTATCAGAAAGCAAAATAGCAGACTACACAGGCCATTGGTATGCTGGACATGTAAATTTTACAAGCATGATTTCAATCAAGTAGCATTTTTTACAGTTATTTCCTCAGTTCAATGGGAGCCTGCATCATCTGGGGTATTTTGAGGAGAGAAAAAAAAACAAACACTATTATCCAGATCATAACATACATACCTCAAAACTCAGTCAGTCTTTTAAAGTTTGCACCTGCTTTGCTTTCACAAACCTGAGTTTCTGCACATGCACTTTAGCAGGTGTAGTAACAAATCTGTTCCCATACACTCCAGCTCAGAATGCTCACTTTCTTTGCTGATGTCGAGCTTGGTTTCTTTCTTAATCCTCTAATTGCTTTCTCCCTCCCCCCCACAAATGCCAAGTCCTCCTGGTTGGTGCCGCCACAGCAAGCTCGCTCTCACCGTTTCATTTAGCCTCACCCCTTTGCAATTACGTGTTCCACCTCGGCAGAGCTGGCAACCCTCCCTGCGCTTTGCCTTCTGAATTCTTCCTCTGCTGGAAACCCCGTCTTTGTCAGAAACTCCCCTCACCTGGCATACAGAGACACGTGAATCCTCCGATTTTATCCAGGCAGGTGGCATCGTTTTGGCATGGATTCGAATGGCATTCGTTGATGTCCATTTCGCAGCGCGGTCCCGTGTAGCCCTTCAGACACTCGCAGTGGAAAGAGCCTTCCGTGTTTACGCATTTCCCAGCATGTTCACACGGATTGCTGTTTGCTGCAAGAAAAACATATACGTGTGTGCTTCAAACCCCTCCCTGGAGCAGGAAAGCCACAGCATTCTTTATTAGTCATGGTCTTTTCCAGTGGTCATTCCTTTCTGTCAAGTAATACTGGGGGAAGACTGTTCATCCTTCTGGGGAAAGGCTACTGCGATTGAAGAAAATGTGGCAGTTATTTGCCTCTGTCAGAGGCAAAAAGAAAGACTGCTGTCATTACCAATGGACCAAAGGAGCAACTCTGGTCCATATGACTAATGACAGTTCTTAAGAGGAGAGTATAAAGTAGCAGGAATTAAAGAATTAATGATGCTTTCAAGGTCTTATCTTTAGATCACCTTTTATGCTTATTTCACTCCTGAGGCAGACAAGAGGCCACAGTCACAAAATAACCAAAGTAGTTGTTCATGTGTTTTCAAACAGCAACGGCACTCTTGTCCAAGGCAGACTGAGGAATAAAATTCAAAGATGTGCTTCTCTCCAATACTTCGATGAGTGCTGGTTAGGTATTTCCTTCACGCGTTACACTCTAGAAGTATGACCTAGCACTAACAAAACTATACACAAGTCTGTGAGAGTCCAGCTAACCCCCAGAACACCACAACAGCATGATAGCAGAGAACTACAGCTTTAAAAGCCCAGGTGTTCACCAGTCTTGGAAGGCACTTAAAAGATCCAGCCATATTCTGGCTGCCAAACAGCCTTGATATATTTCTACTAAGGTAGGAGCTGCAACAACTTCCACACGAGCTATGGTACTTTAATTGTACACTACAGTTCTAAGGGTCAGCTTAACTATCACACCCGTTGGCGTGCACACCTCGCACAACGCTAACGCTTTCCTGCACAACGAAGAACAGTTAAGCATCTCCCTGCTTTTCAAATCCCAAAGGCTAACCGTTCAAACATGGACAGCTATTCTGACTCAGCCTTTTGCCCCAAGTCTCACACGAGATTTAAAACTCATCTAAAGACACTGAAAGAGAAGGGAGAGAGCAGGAAAGGAGTTGCACTTATTTTGAGAAGCTGTGAGAAAATGTGTAGTCTTGCCCCAATGACCCAACTCCAGTGTTTGCGCACTCACAAGCAGCAAAGAGAAACTCACCCATCGCACATTCGTCCACATCCTCAGTGCAGTCTGCTCCCTTATGGCCTTGAGGACAGGTGCAGATATAGTGTCCATTCACAGGATTGGTGTCACACAGAGCACCCTTTTGGCATGGATTGCTAACGCATGCATCATCCAAGTGGCACAGAAGACCTACAGAATCATACAAGAGTTCATTCAAAAAAGTGAGATATAGCAGTCAGACCGTATGTCTCACAATCAAATTCTCCATCCTGGTATTTCAAATAGAGACTTCCACAGCCAGAAGCTTGAACAATTTCTTACAGGCTTCAACCCATGAAATCCCTGTGGCAGTCTCCTACATGCTTATAAAACATTATATGTAAGTGTAGATTCTGTGACTTCAGAGGTGTCTTGAGGACTTCTGGAGTGGCACAAGGGCTACCATTAACAAAATCTCCTCCTTGGAGCAGTTAACTAGCTCTTTTTTCTAACCAGCATGATGATTTTTCTGACAGCTGAAAACACAGGTGTGCATGAAGCTCACTTTCTTATTTCAGGTATGCTGATCACTTGTATTTCTGGGTAGTAGCTAGGAGACCTTCACATTTTTACCTACCCTGCAACAGCAAATTTTCTAGTATGCCAGTAAGGACATCCTCATTCATGCAGAAGTATCTAAGCTTGCCTTCTAGACTTTTAAGTACAATTATAAGTGGCACAGAGCAAATCACCTTCATGTATAACTTCTCAGGCAAAAACAGGTCCTGTAAAGCACTAGAAAAAGACCTGCTTTCCCTGCAATCTAAACTGTAGTAAGTTTGTCTTCCAGCCCAATACAAATACTTCTTTGTCTCGAGCTACAGAGGTTTAAAAGGTCTTTGCTCGTGGACAGCACATGTTTCCTTTTGTTCTTCCCGGTTTGGTCACAAAAGTGTGTAAAATAAACACACCACTCTAAGCAAACGCATAAACTTCAGGAAGCATCTTCTGGCAAGTGCCAGACCTAGTTGAGTTTTCCCTCCTTACCCGCCTTTCCTTCTGGACAAATGCATGAAAAAGAAGCCACTCGATCGATGCAAGTAGATCCATTGGCACAGGAGGCAGTGAAGCAATCGTCGATGTTCTTACTGCAGTCGTCCCCACTCCAACCGTTGACGCAGACGCAGGCGTAGCCTCCATTGTGGTTGGTGCAGGTGCCTCCATTCTGGCAAGCGTTGGGCTGGAGCTGACATTCATCAACGTCCTCAGTGCAAAACTGGCCTGATGCACAGAACAGAACAAGTTCAATAAACACTCAGACACAAGAAGATTCTTGCACAGACAACATCACCCAAGGAAACACTGTAATCCAACTTGACTGCCACTTCTTGCTTCCAGGACATTCGAGCCTGAGGACTTCCAACAACACTTGTCAAATTAGGCAAAGACGACTAGCATCCCTCAATGACCCCAAAGTAGGAGCTGAACTGCAAGTAACTTTAAGCAAAATAAATACTCTAATAAAATACACAGGTATGGGAGAGAAGAAAACAAATCTACACTGTTTCAGGGATTTTTAAGGAAAAGGACCGCTGGACCTCTAAGTATGAAATCAGTTTCTCAGGATACTGAGTTTCACAGTCACATCTATTGGAAGCATCACATTACTAAAGCATTTCTTTATCCAAATCCAGCTTGCTTTGACATCAAGACCTGGAGAACCTACCACCTGCATCAATATTTTTTCTCAACACTTATTCATCTTCCCAATTAAAGGTACATGGTTTACTTTTAAGCTGAAATTGTTTAGTTTAAGTTTCAAGCCATTCATTCTTATTTTGAGTTTCTTTAATAGATAAAACCTAAGCATTGGATAATTTCTTCCCAGGCTGGCACATGGACACACACGTGCCACCACAGTCCACAATCTTCTTTTTGATAAACTATTTTGTCCCTTTCGGCTACATAAGTAATTCTCCAGCACCGAAAGCTTGCTTTTTTTTTTTCCCCATGCTTCCTTGTAACTTGCTTTTACCACCCTTCCTAAAACGTTGATATGTACATTGCACCAAAAAAATGCCCTTTATCAGAGAATAAGATTAGATTTATTTGATGTGACCTTTTTTTTCCCCTCCAGTTGACAACATCACCTCCCTGCCAATGCTCCAGTTAATTCAGATTTGTAAATTTAAAAATACTTATTAGATGTTGCTTAACAGTCACCTTGTTTATTAATGACCCAGAAATTATGATGCAAGTGCACACACACACCCCCTCCTCCAACACACAGAAACATTCATTGTTGGCAGGAACGTAAAAATGTTCAGTCTTAGCTACTGTTCATTTCCAGCTACTATTCTCAAATCATGATTCTTAATGCTTTCAAAGTACTTAAATAAATCTTAGCCTTTGGTCCCGCGAGCTCTGGATTTTTTTCCCTTATGGGGAAAGAAATAAAATTATTTTTTAAAAAAAGAGTTGCACAACTGGCTGTTCTGTGCCATGCATTCCTTCCTCCAGCAGGGATACTTCAAAACAAGGATTTTATCACTTGAAAAAACATAATAAAATTTTAACAGTAATAATAATTATGATAGAGTTTTCAGAATTAATCCTCACTTTCCAATTTACTTAGTAAAACAGTTGGGGGGAAATCTAACACTTCATAGTGTTATCTGCAAAACACAGCTCTCTACATTATGAAAAAAACAAAACCATGCATTTGTCATAATAGAAGTCGTTTGTTCATTAGCTTTCGATATTATTAGCTTATCAGTAACCAAACTGAAAACAGCCAGTTATCTCAGACTGGTTCCTAGTAGTCGTGCCTATCTCACAACTCAACACAACTGACTTCCTTTTAAAAAAAAATAAAAAAAAATAATCAAGACATTATTTGCTTATTATAAACGTGATTTTCCTTCTTTTCTTGGAGGGTGCCCAACCCAGATCAAAGAACACACTCTCTGACGAACGCTCACCCGTAGCGCCTCCGCTTTGCACAAGTGTTCTGGCAGCGTCTACATCCTCCTTTTGGCTGCAGCCAACTTGAACTCGGCATCACCAAAGCGTGAACAGCTTTCAGGGCCAGAGCTGCCCCACCACCCCAGGCTGCCGTGCCTCTCTCAAAGTCACCTGCCCTGTGACTGGCTGAACAGAACTCCCGAAATACAGTGTTTTCTGCGTTTGGGGGTTTTTTGTTGGTTTTTTTTTGTTTTTTTGGTGGACTGGGGATGAGTATGGTTTCTTGTTTGGGGTCTTTTTTAAGCAAAGATGGGCAAAATACTCCCACACACAAACTCTCCGCGTTTGTTTTTACCTTCCCATTTCAAATATCATTAGTAATACCAACACTTTAGGGTTTTTTTTTAATTTTTTTTTCCCTAGCACTTATTCTCCACTTCTAGGAAGGACAGCACCAAGTGACATCACTGACGGGTTTGCCATAACCCTGTGTCTTAGGCTATTCCCTATTTCTGCAGCCCTAAATTAAAACAAACTTTGAAAATGCACATCAATGTCTCCACAGGAGAAGAATAAAGTGGAGTTTAAAGTTCTTAGAGCAATTCAACTGTATTTCAAGAAGATACCATGTTTGTGCTCCTTAAATTTGATCTGCACTTAGCTGCAAAAGGAGCATTAGAAATCTGAGAAGCTACCAGATCACAATCATATTTGTGTTTAATTATGAATATGAATCAAAGACAGCTCCATCTTAACGCAGTTTGTTTTAAAAACAAAGGAAATTCAACTCAATATGAGGGGCGTAAATGAGCAATTAACTATTGCATTTTACTATTGAGTATTTTAATGAAAAAAACCTGTTCTTTATTGAAGTTATAATTTGAAAACCAGACTCAAATAACTTCTGGGCAAAAATATACGAATCAAAAGCAACATAAGGCAAGCAGAACATACCAATCTAACTACATTCATGAGTACTCAGTGTCATCACCATCAGGCAATGTAAGTGTAAGAGTTTTTGAAAGATTTTGGAACTGTATTTTAAAATAGTGCAAATGCCAGACTAAAGTCCAAGGCGCTCACATTTTTTTAACTGGACTGGTGAATTGGCAAGAATGCAAAGCAATTTCAACTTCACTGAAAATGCCTGAGTCCTTGTTGCTGAAGAGGGTTCAAGTGGCTTGGAAACACATTCTGTAGCCCAAAGTCTTCAAAAGAGAGGAATAAAGGGTTTTTTAGATGGGGTGGGTTTGACAGGGTTTGGGGTTTTTTTAAAGACAACCTATGATTGCTTATATAGTGTTTTTGAAACTTCATGTTTCAAAATTAGGGATTAATGGTCAATATTGTAACTCTTTGACACATGTTTTTGGAAGGGTTTTTTTGTTCGGGGTTTTGTTGTTGTTGTTTGGTCAGTTGGTTTTTCTGTTGTTTTGTTGGTTGTATTTTTTCCCCAGAAACCAGCACACACATCTGTAAATGTCCTTCAAGGCTGCCCTCCCTCAAAGCAGCAGCATCACTTAATTCTTAGTGGGACCAAAGGATGGCCACAACCTCTCACTTCCCCGAAAGGACTGGTCTACCCTCAGTAGAGATTTCAACTCCTTGAGCAAATGAAAGAAATAGACTAATATTTTGGGCAGGTGCTGCGAAGAAAATATTTAACCTATGCCTTTGATGCAGTGTCTGTCCTGGGAGCTTCCTGAATGACTTTTTCCACAGCAGACACAGAAGGCTCTTTCAGTGTCTGACATAAACCAGGATTTAATTCTAAAACTTCTCAAATAATATTCTGCATGAGACTTCTTTTTGCCAGGTTAGTTCGGTAGATTTAAATCAAATGTGACAAAAGTTCTCTGAAACAGTTTACATAATGGATGCAGCTTTGACTTAATTATAACTGAACCAAGTACGTTTATTTGTAGCCGTGTACTTGGGTAAGCCTGTTTTCTCCTTGTTAAGAGTTTTAGGAAGAATCAAGGGCTTTCATTCACAGAACTTGAATCCAACTTTCCAGTGCAAACTCCGTTATGAATTGTACAGTGTAATAAACATATTCCTAACCCTAGTGCATAAGCCTGAATGCCACAACCACTTCAGCTAAACATTAATTCATTCAGCTGGAAGTTTTCTTTCTGCAGGTATTTCTTTTCTTATGCTCATGCTACTTTCAATTACATTTCCTAAAAGGAACATAGCACAAACACACTAACTGTACACTATTTTAATGGAAATGTAGATACATACATAAGACAACAAGAAAGGAAACACAAATTACTCCAAGAAGCTAATAAAAGCCTAACCTGACCTTGATATTTGCAGAGCCTGGGAAATCAGCAAAATGCCAAGTCAGGCTCTAAGTGACCTTGTACAAAGTAAACAGCTCATCCATGTGGTATTTCAAAATTGAAAACTAGAAGTAGAAAAACGGAACAGCCTTCAACTCTTAGCCCTTTTTGCCCACTATGAAACTAGAGTTACTTCCTGCTTATTTCCCCTCAGAAAAGCCATATGGAATAAGACAGACATGTTTGCTGTTTTGATTGCTCCCGTTTTCAGACCAGCAGGGACCAGACAGGAACTCCGGGAGCTTCTCTTTAGGCAGGCACAGGATGCAGTGGTTCAAGGCCCCTCAAGTAGTTGTACCAGATTTCATTGATGAGAAACATCCAGTCCCTTCTATTAGAGTTCTTTGTGTTAAAAAAAAAAAAAGAGTCTGATTTACAAAGGTAAGGCAAATTGCCCTCATTTTATGTGCTGTCCTACACCAAAAGAGCAGAGTATTACCTTGCTCAAGATGGTAAGAAACCAAAAGAGTCACCCCGGGAAGCAACAACAAATGCCTCCAATAACTGATCCCACCAAACCACACAGTTTTACATAAATCCCAATTCCAAGACAGGAAACTGCACTGATCCTACAGCTGAATTCAGGACCTTCAGCCAGTTCAGAGGTCTTTGCCTTTGGCACAGCAGACTCTCCTCCAGCAAGAAAGACTGCTGATGCACAGCTGGAGTACCAGAGGCCAAAGCTACAGAGAGGAGATCTCACATGCAATTTAAGCACTGAAAACAATTGGTAGGATCAAGGATGCAAATACCTTCCTGTGCTTTCAAAAATACAAGTTTATTGAAAACTGAGCTGGGAGGAGATAGCAACATCCATTTATCTGAAAACCATGATGACCACAGTACTGGACTCAGACTGAACTGGAAGTTGGAACATCTTAAAAGCTTAGTAATACTGAGAGAGAAAGATACTGCAGGGAGAATCACAAACTGGTCCTCAAGGTCCTAAAAGACTTATTGGAAGAGAAACATCATACTTCAGGAAGTTCCTATGCCCCCACCCTCTGAGTACCTCACCAGAAGTTTGTCACTTATCTCAGACTAGCACTCCAGTACACAGGGAAGAGCTCATCAGCTCTCTTGGAAGGGCTATCTGGGAAGCTATAAACCAGATCTAGACAGAAATTCTCTAAAAGAGTAATTTAATTCACAAAGTATTTCAAAGATTATTGTATGTTTAAACACAAAGTGTAGCTAAGGAAAGCAGGGCTCATTAGAACTGTTTACATTTTTTCTCCAAGTTTCAAAGGACTACTAAGTGAAAAGGTGAACAGCACCTTATCAAGGCTTAAGAACAGGCTAAGAGATAAGAAACAGTATTTGTATAAATGCCCAAATCCAGTTGTGGCAGAAGGTTAGCAGCGTCCCACTGTGTGGGACCATGCCGTTTCTTCCCCTTTCTAACCACCCGTGTGTATATTCAGGATGCCAGCTGGCAGACCACCTCTGGCTGGGGAAGGACATTTCTCTGTCCGGTTCTTTCTTGTAACACACACACACCAAAAAAATAAAAAATATCTGCATTGACTGTGTAACCCAGAGCACGTTGGTCAGCCAAGTGAAAGCTCAGATTCCTCAGCTCGCTGTGTAAGTCTCCTCCGCAAATGGAAGAGTAAAGGAGAAATTGCATGGAACCATTGGACCTTCTAGTAAAATGGTGTTTATGAAAAACACTTTACCTCCCATATTTTTGAGTTATGTATTTGTAAAAACATTCATTTAATCTTTAACCCACAGGATTATCCATAGTTCTTAAAAAAAAAAGCTAATTTACAATTAATGAATACATACAGGTACTGGAGCACTTAATTAATGGCCTGGAAAGAGACGAACAGTAGGCAGTGATATCTAACAAAATAATATTTATATTATCCAAGAGGAAGCCAGGGAATTTCAGACAGATTCAACCAAGTGAGGTTGCTGGGCAGTGCAACAGCAGACAAGGCTTGATGCACAAATGCCAAATAAAATATGAAGGCAAACAGACTTGTTGCAGGAGGTTTTGGTTAGGCACTCCTTGAGGAAAGACTTCAGCTTCCCTGGAAGAGTTCAGTGGGGACCTCGGCTCAATCCCGGCTTTAATCAACAAAACAAACATTGCTGACAAGACATTTGACTACAAGGAAGAATAACTAATGCAAACAGTTGTCATTGTGTAATAGCAATGGCATAGACTCAGTCTGGAATACATTTTGCAGTACTGAAGCCATCACCTCTGAATGCAGACACTGAAAAGGGGTAGAGTTCGGAGCCCGACAGACCGATGGAGAGAAGAATTTCATAAGAGACTCACAAAGCAATTGTTACCCACAAAGGGACAGATAATAAAACGTATAGTAAAACAGTTATTGCAGGAAAGATACAGCGTGTGGCAAAGTATACAAAAGAAAATATTTGATCATTTATGTAACTGGCTTTATTGACACAAGGTATCTCAAAGCAAGGAACTTCAAACTTCTTTGAAACAGGCAACACCTTTTTACAGACAAGAAGCTCCAGAGCAATAAACAGGTAATACAGACGGAAAGGGATCTTAAGCGTGATGTCCAGGTCACATTCAAATTCCAGACCCTCCGAGAAAGCCACCTCCAGAGCTCCCTGCAGGCAATCCGATGAATAGAACTGCTGCTTTCACCTCCAAGGATGGATGGCTTCAAGCACACACAGAATTCGAAGCACTACACTTTATATCTGCAAAAAGCGCCCCCAGTTACATGTGTGTTTAGTAAAGGTCTTCCCTGCTTAAGTATTACAGTGGCTTCCCTTGATTAAAAAAAAAAAAAAAAAAAAAAGGACTGAAGGTAAGTATTTTTAACCTTGCAGGAGTTTTCTACAGAAGTGAGAGGCATCACCACCCCCAAAACAGTGCTCCTTCCCCAGGGCTTCACAGCATCCTTCTCCCACTTGAAACACAGAACTACAGAGAAGTAGCAGCCATTCCCAAACCTCAGGTGTTGGGTTTTCTCTTTCGTTTGCAATATATCTGCTGTACCTTGGGCAATGTCGAATGTCATCCAAGATACCATAAATTTTAAGAGATAAATTTAAGAGATACAGAATTTGAACAATTGAAGATGAATCTACAGTTGTAGCAAGGAAAGTAAACATCTGTGTTTATTTTAGGCTAATATGGTAGAGAAAAGAGTTTAATTTCATAACCACTCTGGGAAGCATGTAGTGGAACTAATGGGCTTTTACAAGGGATTTTACAACCCCCAAATACAAAACTCTGGGCTTTAAGAGACTTACGCACGCCCTGATCCATTAAATGCTGCCCTAAATCACTCCCCTCAGACTACTGGGCAGAGAGGGCAGCCCTGACAGAGCTCTTAGGAGGCAGTAATACAAATGAACAGAACAAAATTCATTAAAGTTTACTAGGGATGAACTAATGAGACCGATTTAATGTGGCAGTGGCAGATGAAATAACTGAGGACAGCAGTAGGATAGAAGAGTAACCAAAAGGAAAGGGGCACATCACCAAGCTACTCTCCATTTTGCCCTTCTCTTTGCCTCCTGCTGGCAAATACCTAACAAGTGAGAAGATCTGCGAGGCAAAAACATAACAGTTGGAGCCAAACCTTACAATAAAAAGCTTCTTATTCTCAAGCTATCTCAGCAACGCATCTTTAGCAATTAGCCAGAGACAAATCACCTCATTCAAAGTACAAGGGAAGGGACCGAAACTGCCAGAAACAAGTCAGCTGCTGATAAAACCACTGCTACTTATTAGCCTGGTCTCCCAGCGCAGATGCACCAACCCAGCCTCACCAGAGGGGTCTAGCCTATTTGGCTTTAGTGCCAAACACATGCAAGATACACTGAAAACTTAAAGACAGCTCCACAAGAGGTTATTTGGCACATTTGACCGCAAAGAGTATTTCCCGGCCTGGAAAGCCACCAAAGGCGCGAGGGAAGAGGCAGCAGCGTGGTCTAAATTAGAAGCTGTCATTCTGTCGTCGGGTCAGTTCAGCTGTTAACACCTCAGGTGTTTTATTTACGGCGCCCTCCTAACCCGGGCTTGCTGTTGGGAAATGGCAAGCAGCACAAAACAAACGGGGGGCCGTGGCAGGTGTTGCAGAAGCCATACTGCAGGAGGTACCGGCTAAGGGTGTGAAAGTTTTAACGCCGCTGAAATCAATGCGCTGCACACAACTCTGGAATCAAGTACCACAAGAGACACAAATAACATCCAGGATAAAGTAGTTTGTTTATGTCCAACGCTTCAAGTCATTTGTACACTCAAACTCGGAGCTGCCAGCTCCGGAGGCTGCCACGTGCTCCCTGCTCCCTTTGTATCTGCCAGTTCAAACGTGAAGGAAGAAAAAAAATCATAATCCCTCTTGGCCTCTTTCAGATACTACTGTAGTGACAGCAGATCACCAGTCAACTTGTCAAGTTTGCTGTAGACGGGTCTCAGCCAGGACCAAAGAGCCTACTATGCTTTTTAATAACATTTGGAAAGGCACCAGAAGTCTACCATTGCTACAGCACCGGGAAGGCTGACTGCACTTCTAGCGGGGAGCCTGACCCAGCCTCCCCGTGTCAATACAAAGGTAAGAACGGCTCTTAGCACATTAACATATGCACATGCCAACCAGAATCAGAAGAGTGTGACCCCGACAGTGCTCTCTGGTAGATAATAATCAATACTTTATAGAAAGCAGCAAGGGCCCATATTCCATCATTTAGGAAACTGGCATCTTCAACATTTATGACCCATGTCATCTAGTGTCAGTTAGTTCCTCTACATTCCAAGCCTCTAAGTATTCCAGCAAGGCAGTGTTTTTTGAACACTAAGTTAGCATGACTTTTTACTGCACACTTTGCGATACAGAAGCTGAGGAAAGCAGTATTTGGCAAAGAAAGTTTTAAAAAACAAAATACCAGAGCACACAATCTTACATAAAAATGTTAAACATTAGCCTTTTGATGTTTATCCTCCCTTCTTAGCAAAGAAAAGTCACGTCTGCCCAGAGTTTAAGGCTGGGATTTTCAAAGGAAACCAAGGTAGGGAGCAAATATTACTCTAATTAAACAGGAATCGAACCCTTAACTCCCCCTCTTTAAAAATTCCTGCCTGGAGCTCTGCAGAAAAAGTAACCCTTGTGCTAGTGTTGAAGCGCATATGACCAAGCTAACAGCTATTTTAATTAAAAAGCACAGCCCTGCTGCCTGAAGAGCTTTTCTGCTCAAGACAAACATTTGCTTCTTAAGCTAGCTCCCAATGCTGGAGTTATTTGGTGGAGTCAGCTGTGAGCACACTGTGCTTCCCTTGAGACAAAGGTCTCCTAGATTTTAAAATATACAGTTCACTGGAGCGCCCTTTTCAGGGGAAAACAAAGCCTAAATAAATACAACTGACATGGGAGTCTCGCCTTCCCAGCCACAGGGGTAGGAATAATGAAAGAAGGCAAGCAGGCCAAGCCTGCAACTGAAGCAACTATCATGTAGATCCTCCAAAACCCACTTGAGCATGGACATAGTGTGTCCCCCAAACCCAGAGACTCATCCCACAGCTCCTGATGCAGCATTTCAGGAGCAAAACATGCAAAAGACTTAACTCATTGAGGGATACAAATCTTAATCTCTGCCGTCCAGTGTTCCTGAAAGGTGATTTGAGCCAAACACAGATTCATGATGATCCTCTGAAACACTGCAAATTTTCCACAGTGAGGTAGGAGTCCTCCTCAGCCAATAAAAACAGAAGCATTTACGGAATTTTATATTGTTAGTCATTTTAGTACACAAATTCTCGAGTAATCTTTCTTGACACAAAGCAGCATAGGTTAGATCAACAGAGTAAACAGGTGCAATTTAAACAAAGCCTTGTTTCTTTCCATGAACTGTAGCCTGGAATGGCTGACCAGCCTTTAAATTCCCAGATGGTTTTACCGTGTCCTGTAGAAGGACACCCCAACCTTCCACACGACTTGTACAGCCCTGGACTGCCATCACTTCCTCTGCATCCACTCACCCATGAGATCCCTCTGTGAATTTTAATTCCTGATCCCAGACAAGGGAAGAAAAAAAAAAAAAAAGGGAAAAAAAAAAAGCAGCTGGACAGGATTTTTTACTAGATTAGTGAGTTAAAGAGGCATACTCCAACAAATACCAGAGCCAGCTGGTGGGATGGGGAAGGGTGGCTGGAAGCAGGGAGAGAAGGCAAAGACACCTTCCTCCTCAGAGCGCAGTGAGTCCATCCGGCTGGTTTAACCACTGCAGAACAGCAGCATAAAGCAGAGTCTTCACACGGCACAGATATTAACCAGGATTTTTGGCTAATCTTGACTCAAATCACACTTAAAACACACCAAATTCTCTCTAGCCTGCCACAGACAGAGGAAGATAACTCAGTCTTTCAGAAAAGCACCCTGATCTATTTCAAAGAAAAGGTGAGCTTCATTACGTATCTGTAACATAGTGCCTTGAAAGGACTCCACAAACACTGGTTCTGACAAAGGACATGATAAAGTCATCTTTAAACAAACAAACAAGAAATCAGTTAACATTCAGCAACAGGAAAGATCTGGGGCGGTTTCACCAAAACACATCCAAGATTGTCTTGCCAGTTACGAATTTATGAGGTTGACAATCATTATAACCGTATGAAATACGAGAACTTTGAAGGTGACAAAAACATTAGTGACAGCAGGAATTTCTCATCATTGTTTCTGAAAGGCAAGATTTTTATCTTTCCGGAAAAAGCTGCAAGATGAGAAAGAGAAGGCACACACTTCAACAAAAAAGCAGCAGTGAGCTCTGTTTGAGGAGTAGGAAACTAGACAAAAAGCAAACAGTCTCTCAAGAGCCAGATTCTAGTAACAAGCAGAAAAAATATTTTTTAAAAAATGCATAGTTATGTAGTCCAGCCTACCACCTGTCAGGGAAATACAAGAGGCAGATGGTTACCAAAAGGAATTGGGACAGATTCTATTTCAGTCAAGGATGCTTCAATATTACTTTACACAGAACTATTCTTCATCAGATACAGTACAGCTTCTTGATTTTTCTAAAAAGGAAAGGGACTGGTTTCTCTACACCATGAAGCACAAAGAATATTAACAAACATGCTAGAGCATCATCCACAGCACAAAGGTTAAATAAAGACTAAAGTGCAAACAGACCAATTTAAACTTCTCCAAGATTACTTGGCAAGTAAGTATTTGAAAGAAGAGAATGCAGAAGAACTGTAGACAGCACATCTACATTGATAAGTATGTTTTAGAAAATTTAACATCCTTTCATTTTTGGCTGACATTTACATACAAACATGTATTTGGGCTTTTTTTTTTTTTAAAGTAGCACACTATGTCCTCTGACCTCAAGGTCTCATTGAAAGCTTCTGATTTCCTGAAGCGTTCACCCTCACAGTTCCACCCTGTTGGGCTATAAGCATTTATCAGATTCCGAAAGAGTTGTTTGCTCAGCTCTCCCCTCTTCGCTTACCCTAGAGATGATTTACAGTGTTATAAACCATGTTTGTGCAAAGGATGGATCTGCACTTTACAACATTTCCTTATTGCTGAGTAACTAATTTTTTATTGTCGTTTACTCTTGTCAGCATCAGCTGCAGTTAAATCTTGGAAACCAAGTCATCTCTCTCTCCAAACTACTCTAGCAGTCCTCCATCTACCTTCCCCATTTTTATACACTGCCTCAGCATCACACCTCATGTCTCCAAGCTGGACATGTGCTGTTATCCTGCACCTTCTTGGTCTCTAACTGAAGATGCAGTAAAAGGGAGTGAAGTCCATTCAGAGAAACAAGCTTCTTTTAAGAAAACATTACTGAGATGAGGCAGCAGGGTCACTGCTGGGCTGACCTGCAGGACCCCATCAGAACAAGAAGCAAGACTGGTTTTAGTGCAAACTGACCTGATTCTTGAAGTCTAGAAAGTCAATGGCCTTGAGAAGCCATGATCTAAAACCACTGCTGCACTGATAACCTTAACTGCACCATAAACAAAGGGAATTCTCAGAAAGCTTATTTGATCAAATTGTTTCAGAAAGCCATTGGAACGTAAGGCTTGGGGATTTCCTCTCTCTTTCCAGTTTTTTACAGAAGGTAAGCATCTTTCCTGCACACAAAGTTGTCCTGAGAGACTGGGCACACAGGAGAAGGAACCACCACAACTGCACTGCAAAGAACTCCAGCGGTTGATCAGAGAGACAATCTGCCACAAAACCAAACAGAATCACAACTCATCACCACCAAGGCCTCTTCCAGGTGAGTTGCAGAAGTCATCCCTAGTTGACAGCAGCCATCCACCCAAGTCCTGCAAGCCAAAGCTAAATTTATGATGCCTCTACAAAGCAAAATAATCCCTTGTAGATTACAAACTCATGCTATACATGCTCATGATACGTCATATCCTCTATGCTTCAGGAATAAGCCTGAGATTAATTTACTACTGACAGATGCTAGAAGCCATAACAAGGTTTATAATTTCTCTGGCGTGGAGCAAGATTTTAAGGATCACTGAAGGGTAGCTGGCTCCACACCCAAGCTCCCTGTGTTTTCCTTAGCAGGTTTCACTTTCTGCTGGCTTTAAGGACATACAGACAGAGAAGCAGTAGAGAAGAAGTTGCTCATTAAGGGGACGCCTCATTTTCTCCTATTAATTCCTAGTTTCAATGAACTATGCAAGCAGTGGTGCATTTCACTCTTATGTGGTTTTAACTTCATTTAAGAATATGTAATTTTTTAAGTTAATGAGGGTTCTTAACTGGCAGCCTCCTTTGCAGTTAGTGACAACTAGTTTATAATGAGAATGATAGTCTCTGAGGAAAAAAGAGAATAATGTGAAACCTCTGGTCTCTAGCAAAGTCCTCACAGTAAGTGCATCTGAACTACCAATCATTACAGATGTTCCAAGTATGGTATTTTTTAGATACAGCGAAAAACATGCTAAAGGTCTTTCAGAAGCTAAGGAACTAGTTCAAGCTTAGCTCCAAAACAAGTACCGCAATTTACTTTATGAGAGGAAAAAAGTAAATGGAGTCCATACCTCAGCTTTCCAGTTTTAGGGCTTTTTTTTTTTTACTTATAATTTTGAAAGAAGGGCAAAACTATACTCAACTGAAAAAGTGTGCCAGCTAAGAATGACTAATATGACTCAAAAAAAAAACCCCCACAAACCAACCCCAAAACCGGAGGTGTTTGTTTATTTTTGAGGTATGGAGACATTTTGTGACTAAAGATGACACTAAATTTCCTGTAAGCTGCTTCCTTACATCATGCATAACATTTTCTTGAAATTCACACTTTTTCCCCACTACTGATTCAGAGTAAAGCAGACTCATTTATGAAGCAAAAGTAGCTTTGCTAGTCAGAGAACTCCAGGTAAAACTCAGTCACAGCAGGAAAATAACAGTAGCAAAAACATAAACTTTCCATGCATACACTTCTTCTCTTACCTCCCTTTCTCCCACCTATGCCTTCTTTCAGATTTGTCTCGTTCTTCAGCAGCATTACTGTTATCTACCATGAGGATCATTATCCCAGATTAAAAATACCCCTAAACGTACCAGCAAGGCAGCACTAACGCACACATCTGTGAGAGCAAAGCCATGCTTTGTACTTTGGTGGAACACATATCCCCTTGCAAAGTAACCCATACAAGCAGAAGTGCAGCTCTGATGGTTGCACTGAATTGCAGCTCAAGAATCCCGGTACCCTTCTGCCAAACCCAGGCCTGCATAGGCCTGGAACACTGCCTGGTGCAACGGGAAATCGCCCCACGTTACACTGGCTTTGATGCAAACGATCTTCTTCTAAGAGCTCCACTGACATCTGCCCCCCAGACTGCAGAACGGGGCACAGGTGGAAGCTCCATCCAGCCACGTGCAGCTCCGAGTTGTACCTTGGGTGAAGGCCAGAAGTCCTGTAATTTCATTGCTGCAAAGAGCACTCTCAGCCCAGGCGGGAACGCTTTCCATCATACATACCTGTCCATTGGGGCGGGCAGCGGCAATTGTACGTGTTCACACCGTCCACGCATATACCTCCGTTTTGGCAGTTGTGATTCGGGCAGTCGTCGACGTTGTGCCCGCAGACGCTTCCCTCGAAACCTGGACAAAGCAGAAACACAGCAGACTGAAATGGGCTTGCAGCCTCTTTTGAAGAGAATTCACCCTTTTGTGCAGCTTTCCCCCTTTTCTTTTTTTTTTTCTCTTAAACACTTGCCCTCTTAACCTAATCCTGATGAACCTCAATGTAGCACACCGACCGGACACTTCGTTGAATGCCTTTGCTGATAGCAGACTATACAGTTAGAACACCACTACCATGGGTAGATGGCCAAATTCATTTTCACCACCAAAAGGACAAGGGTATTTTTTCCTTTGACTAATAAGCAAACAAAGCAAAGACCACGAGATTTAGCTTACTGTGAGGTAAACTCATCACTGCCCGTCAAGGACCACCCAGGACAAGTTTTTCCCCACAGCAAAAAAAAAGCGCCTGGCGTTCGCTTCATGAATACCTCAGCATAGTCCATATGCCTTTGCCATGCCAAAGAAAGATCTTCTCCATGCTTTGAAAATGAGCTTCTAAATTCCTGATTTGACCCTCTTCAGTGTTAGATAAGTCAGTTGATCAGCAAATCAGCCACCACCTGAGCGATGCTTAAACACTAAGCCCTGACCGAAAAGCAGAAGAAACCTTTCCCCAATGAAAATCAAGGCTCCCAATTAATGTAGCCACACTGGCAAAATATCTTTGCTAGACCTCCCTCTCCTTTCAAATAAGGAGAAGTGGGGACCCAAGGGAAGGGAATCTGCAATAATCCATCCTCACCTTGATTTCCCCTGCTGATTTAGTCCATGCTTCATCAAATAAACCTGCCGTTTCTGCTGGATCAGAGCACTATTTATTAAAGCACAAGTGGATGCATGCTAATGTGGATAAGTAAACGATTCCAGCACACACGCGTTAATTTAAAACATCAGCTCTGCCTCTTCACTGCTTTGGAATGTAATATTAACATGACACAGTCCTCTCATCCAAAATTATGCTTTAACCCCTCTACTTTTGATGCCCTGTTCCAGACGCTTCCATAACATCTGTGTCAAGTCACACAGACCCTCTAAGCAACATATGGTCCGAGGCAGATCATGCTGTGTGGCAGATGAGACCGAGTCTTTAAAGCTCTGAAGTGGCTTCTCCAGACTACCACTGCTCTCAAGAGACTTGAGATGATTTGTATGCATTCCCACCTCTTGAACTTCTCTGATACTACAGGTAGGAGTTAGAAGCAAAGAGAAGCGCTGTTGCCAAGCTGCATCAAGTGCATTAGCATCCATCAGCAAGGAAGAACAGTCAACATAAAAAAAAAAGAGAGACCTGCATTATTACCCTCTCCTTTCAAAGCCCTTCCCACCTTCAGCTGAGTTCCTGCATATTCCACGGCAGTAGGGAAGGTTAAAATGCAGAGGAATTATGCCATTCTTTAGTCTGAATCCTAATCATCACAGCTGTGCCTTCCTGGCCAAAGGCGCTGAGAAACAACTACCAAAGAATAGAATCACTATCAGATCGATTTCTACATTTAAACCTGTATGAAGCTACCATGCACACCCAAAGGCTCAGCTCTAAAACACAGGGGTGTCCTCCCAGCTTGAGGAGAATCATTCCACTGACCACGTACTGCCCTCCTGCCACCGACGTGATCAGCATGGAAATGCGGGCAGAACCACAGACTGAGAAGGTTTAAGTTCCTATCCTTTCAGCTCGGACAATATGAACACCTATCCTACTTTCTAAGAAAGAAATTCCTGACAGCAGACATTTGTTTAAAACTATATTCACTATCTCACAAATTTAAAATGGCCCAATGATTTTTGAGTAATAATAAAGCATGGAAGTCACCCCAACACTAAAACCTCACCAAGCCTCTGTACCTGTTCACATTTTAACCAGCTTTATTATCATCTAAGAGCTGGTCCTCAAGCATCTCATGGAAATGTAGAAAACCATTAATCCCACACTAAAAGCTGGAGGATACCACTGTGACAACAGAACAGAAACAAAAAAGAGCTTATGACAAAAGCTATGTAGTAAAAGGTCCAAGAGAAATGATACACAGCCAAACGTCCTCAGTGAAAATATATCTCCAAGGGAAAGGGAATCAGGAAGGGTTGAAACGGTGAAGACGACACTATTTTGAGCGCACAGCTGAAGAAAACACAAGTTCTCTTTTTGGTAACTTCCCAACTCCCAAATTCCCTTTAAATTTGTCTTCCTCTGAAGAACAACTTTTGGCTCAGTTTCAGAACATCTCAATAGCTAGAAAGGCATGATTTTTGTGTCCTCTTCGAGCCGGACTTACACTGCAATGTGGCGACCTGCTTAATTTGTAAATAACGCTGTCCTAGTGAAGCTTAGCTTTCATTGGTAAAACCAGTCCCTTTAGAGTCATGGTTGTTTGGGCCAACGCTCCTACGTTTGAGCACGACAAGCATGAAGCTGCTGTGAGAGGCGTGAGCTTTTCTTAAGCCGGGTCCCAGGATCGGATTTGGCAGTTGCATAACCTGACTCTTTTCCAGAAATCCAGAGAGTTCACTGCGTGGATGTATTTGGACACCTGACGCTGCTTCCTGTTCCCCCCTGTGCTGGGACTAACATGTTGTCCTTCCCTTTCTCCCTCCAAAAGTACAGTTAGCAATACACATCCTGACTTTTGCTCCGTATCTCCAAGCACAGCAAACTAAGGAATGAGAACCTCAAGGGGAAAAGCGTTCCCACTGCTAACAGCATGTTGTTCCTCCTCGCGTACGCAGACGGATACAAGCAGATAACTTTACCCCTACGTCATCCGAAGTCTCCACCCCAATTCCAGAGCACTATAACCAATTCCCTCCAAACCTTAATCCTTAGCCTTATTTCAACCCATAAATTACATCTCAGATTTTCTGCGGAGCCAATTAATTGTGGGGACAGGAAATTACACCTGAACGAAAATACCAAGTTATTGCCAGATTTAGGGCCCGCTGAGAAGAAATTAGAGATCTCGACAGAGTGTGCTAAAATTGACCTGCATCATTTTAACACAGAAGTAGGGTTCTGCTCTCCAAGTGCCCAACAGCACTTGCCTGTACGCAACTCCGACAGCTCAGCTCCTTCAAATAAGCATGAGGTGGGCTACTCCACGTAAGAGAGCCCCCACAGCAGAGGGGCACGCACGCCGCCTGGCCCCCCAAGACTGTCCCCATGCAGAACCTCACACCCCACAGGAAGCGGCTCGGCTCTAAATCCCAGCAGGCAGGGTCTTCCCCAACCCGGGAAATTCAGTGTGGCCACCAGACCCCATTCACGATGCTCACGGGGCAGCGTGATGCTCCGCTACAAACCGGCGTGAGGTTACTTCCTCTTCCCAGGAAGTGTTCCAGCTCTCATAAACAGCCCGCTCCCGCCTGACAGATCGTTTCCTGAACAAGCCCTTGGAATTCCCTAGGGTCCTTATCTTAGTTAATGGGTAATTATTTTGATGGATAACAATGAATAATCACTTTCCCAGCTAAGAACTTCCTCTATTGACTTGTTTTAACATTCCACTAAAGGTTAGATGCCAAATGAACTCCTTTTTTGTCAAGTATTTATAACTACGAGCTCATTCTTATATATTTGAAGGAGTTGCTAATGCTTCAGGTTAAGTCTCTTTCACAGAAGTCTGTTTGTTTTGGGTTTTTTGTTTGGTTTTTTTTGTGTGGGTTTTTTTTTTTGTTTTTTTTTTCACTATGACTCTGTTATGATTGACCTAACACACTCACTTGTCTACAATCTAGTTTTTACCTAAATCAACAAAGCCTGGAGGAAAAATGATTATGCTAGACAGATAGAAAATAAGAAGTTATCTTTCATATAGATGTAATACTAACAGTATATATAGCTCTTCACTTGCACTTGCCACCAAATGCTGACTTCTTCTGACACACATGACTCCACGAATTACTTAACGGCAAGATTTGTTTGTGTGAATCCGCAAGTGAAATGGGAACCTGAGAATTTAAAACAGCAGCTTGACTACACTGTACGTAAACAGTACTTGTGCTACTGTAGAAAAAGTTGCTGTGATGTGTAACTCCAGGTTGTAGGGTTTTTCCACATTTTCAAGCTCTTATTCTCACGTATCTATATTTGCAAAAGATGGAATTCACTCAAAAGCCAAGAAGAAAGCATCTGCAGAAAACAAGAACCCATTCCTGCCAGTCCAGGAGTAGCCTAATTACCCCTAAATTACTGCTTGGGCACAGTTTCTTCAAAGCAGTTTCACAGGTCACAAGATGCAAAATTGTATCAAAAACCATTCCAGCAGTTGAAGATGTAACTGCCCTCAGCCTCTACGGCCATAACGCTGAGCAATGGTAACAGCTTAAGGCAGTCCAGAAGGAAGGGCTAGAGCAATTCCATTTATAGTCACAATATCATCGGCGTTGCTCCAGTTCAGAGAAGGAGTCGAAAGAGGAATTTTTAGTCCATAACCTTGGCACTCTCCTCGAGATGAGCAGGCCTAGTTCACATCTTCCCTGGGCGTGACAGGCCACCATTTCTCTTCTCTTTCTGTTGACCTTTCCTTCCCAGCCAGAACCTTTTCCAACACTTTGGAAATTTCACTCTGCACACTTCACTAAGGGTGAAGAAACAGCTGGGTGCCTTGCCTTTATCAAAGAGTTTAATGTAAGCATTTTGGCCTCTGCAACCTCTTTTTTTTTTTTGCTGTTTTTCAAATGAGTAGTTTAAAAAAAAAAAAAATCAAGCTAGCAAAACAACATGGCCAACTTAAATAAATACAGGAAACACAGAAGTGAAGGCTCTCAAAGCGGCATTAATGCACCCTCACTATACACGTTGTGTAACAAGTCCAAAAAGCAGCTAATAATCCAAAACGCGTGTGAGCAGTGTGGGTGTGCAACTGTTACTATAGCAATCTCATTTTCATTTCCTGACCATAGTTTAGCCAGCCCACATGCTTGTCTACGGGAAAACGTGCTCCTACCCAGCCTCGTGCCCCTGTAAGAGAATCACAAAAGCAAACTGCCTTATCAGCTTTACAGGATCAAGTCCTTCAAACTTCATCTTCCTCTGCTCTCCTCCCCACCACGCTACTTCTGCAACTCCTTGAACTGGCTAAACAGATCTGACTACAAAAAAATTCTGAATTTCTGATCAAACCTGTTAATCCAGAGATACTTAGTCTACAATTTCATTTTAAAAAGATGCAAAGCAGAAGAGCAATAAATTCCCTGCAAGCAACTCTTAGATAAAGACCCTGTATGTTCAAGCACTGCTTCTTCAAGCATAGTTAGAAATGGTTGCTTTCACACAAAAATAAAGATGATACATCCTTCTATTTTAAGATTATCTTTCCTAAATTATTCCAAGTCACACGGTTGCTCAGACAACCCAGAAAATTGTTGTGCAGGCACTAGCTAAGATCGACAATGCACATTTAAGGTCATTTGAGCCAACACTCCAAGACAAAGGTCTAAAAAAAAAAAAAAAAAAAAAAGAGTAATTTTCACAGATTGAGTTCTAAATGCTCTTTCCACACATACCTATGACTCCAGATGATACTCATGAGAATACAGTCACTCTACATTCAGCCTAAACAGTATATGGCAGCTACATCTTTCACAGAAATAACATCAGAGAAATGCTTAAGGGAAGAGAAGTTTACTTTTCTAGATTACCACACACCAAGTGTTCCCTGTGCCAAACTGCAATACACTTAAGTAGGAAGTCTAGTCAAAAGCATTTCCAAACAATCAGTTTCCCATGGACTGAATTAGTAAAAAAAAAAAAATATCAGCCTAAAAAAAGCCACCCCGATACACAAAGACAACTAGTGCTGCCCTGTGGTCAGCACTAAGTAGATGGGGAAGAGCAGGACAGGATGAGACCACCAGGGTCCCAACTGGGTGTCATATGGTCATTTGTAGAGACGGGTGTCCTGGTGATTGGAGCTCAGCTTGATGCTCAAAACCTCTACAGCCTGTGATCCTGAGTAAGCACATCACCCCTGCTGTGGATAAACTCGGGGCAGCCAAGAGCATCAGAAAATAGGCAAGAATAATTTATCTGGAGGTATTATAGAACAAAAAGGGTGTGGTGAGTTGGAAACAGTATGTCCTAAGATTTGGAGGAACTAGAGGAGAAAATGGAAGGGAATAGAACCCAGTACGTTTTAGGGGTAAAGACTGAGGAAAGACACACGTTCATTTTCATTCAAGCACTGAAGTTAACTGTGGCCTTTACTGACACAAAACTGTGTATTTGCAGATGTTTATGTTCATGGCATTTCTCACTCCAAACGAGCATTAGGAGATACCACCTTGATCTCTTTGAATCTACCTCATCGTTCTTAACCTATTTGATTCTCTGCCACTAATTGGCAGAGAAATTGGAAAAGAAATCCTATCATTTCTAGCCTTCCCTTTTCTTCCCTTCCATATTATGAAATCCTGGCACTCAGAAATTAACATCAGAGCTTCCTGCCTTACTGAGATTTCTACCTTCAACCTTACTCTACGTGAATATCACATAGAAACTCCAAGAGCAGTTTTCAGAAGAACACAGATAGGAGCGCAGCAACAAGACTATGAAACCAAGCACTTTGAGAAAGCATCGTTTACCTGGCAGACAGTTGCACTCAAAGGTGAAGTCACTTGTTTGATGGCAAGTTCCTCCATTCATACAGGGGGATGGTGAACATGGCACATACACGCTCTCACAGCGATGCCCTGTATAGCCCGGCTTGCACTGGCATCTGTATGAACCTGGCAGATTGACACAGGTCCCACCGTGTTGACAAAGGCCCGGTGTGGCACATTCATTCACATCTATCTCGCACTTCTGGCCAGTGTAGCCAGGCAGACAGGTGCAGGAGAACTTATTTCCAGATACAGTACATGTACTTCCATTGGCACAAGGCTGAGACGTACAGGCATCAATCCACTGGCAATCCTTTCCTGTAGGATGGGGACAGAGTACTCCATTAATAAGTCGTTTCTATGGAAAAATCATATTTCCTTCATGCTATCTCAAAACAGTTGGTATACTAAATCTTAAAATTATTACAGGAAAATTCATGTCTGCATTTTACAGTAATGTATTTGAAATAAAAATCAATTTGCTGGTTACAGTACAAAGTCATTTTATTTACAGGGCAGCAGCAAGATACAGAATGTTGGGATTTATAAAAATAACCCATGACCTGAAATCATACTATACACTGACAGTCACTCTTCTATGTCCCCTTCAAGAATAAAAGAAGTGAGTTTCCATGCTTCTCCTCAGGCCAATTATACTTTTCCCATGGATTTTGCCAGCCAAGTTTACTTCATTTTTTGCAGAAAGTAGTCTCTGAACTCAAAGTGCAACAGCCACTCCAGAGTACCTTCTGCAGTCGGTTTTCCCACATGGACAACCCCACAAGATCTAAATGTCTTTCTGCTTACGCATAAAGGGGAGGGAGCTTGATTCCTTAACCCCCTTTGGCTTTTTCTGGTCATGAAGTCATTTCGACTTCTCATTTCCTGTGCAGGAGCTAGTAAATTTGACAGTGTTATTACAACTGCCCCAGAACACTCCAGCATGAAGTAACTCACAAAGGAGGGAATCTGGAGGGGCAGAACCTCACCTGTGTAACCTGGAGGACAGACACACTCGTACGTTTCCTGGCTGTGGGGATGACAAGTTCCTCCGTTCAGGCAGGGCTGGGACACATAGCAGAGGTGCGATTCGGAGTATTGACACTCCTCTCCTGTGAAGCCTGGAGCACATTTGCAGGTAGCCTTTCCTATCAGAGACGTGGTTTCACAAGTTCCCCCGTTCTTACAGGTATTGCTTTCACAAGGGTTCCTGTACTGGCAGTAGTCTCCAAGAAAGCCTTCTCGACACCTGCAACAGAGAAGAAATTATTTGCGGCACATTCCCCTAAAGCCTTGTTGTCCTGGGAAGATATCAGAAATGAAGTCTCATCTTGGGCTTCATAGTCCTCGAATTTGCCGTAATTAGTGGTAACAGCAACAGTCCTAAATGCTAACGTCACAGATGTAACAGGGCCTTCCTCTGGGATTGTCCCAAACGAGACCACTGAAAACTTAAGTTCAGATTGTGAAATCGCTCATTACAAAATAAAGAAAATAAATACTGCATACAATTGGAGTTATATCAAATGCAGGAACAACTTCTTGCACTTCCTTTCAAAACGTTAGTAAAAGCCCAAGTGTTAACGAACTGCTGAGTAACAATTAATTCCTTGTGCCTACTCCCATTTTTAACAAGCGTCCTTTTTTGGTAGAAAATCAATAGCTTCGGCGATAAACACCAGGTATCATCCATCTTCCAAAGTATTTATAAACTTTGTACAAACGCAGCGTCTGAGGGCCCGAAGATCTGCAGCAGATCTTTCTCTGCAACACTCCCAGGAGACAGGACTACGCTGTTATCCTCATGCTGATAAGTGCATCCGAGACTGTGACATGCCGAAGCCTGCGCTCAGCTGGCAGCTCAAACCCTCAAGTCAGGTCTCCCACGCCCCTGGCGAGCACCCGAAGGACAAGGTCATTGTTCCTCTGTCTCCCACAGAAGAAGGAATACACACACGCTATCTACAGCTAGGGCAATATTTTATACAAAGATCTGCAATGGCGGAATGATTGCAGTTATTTCTCTCTAACCTAAACTTATGTCAATACAGTCTGACTGCGCTTTGTCAGCTGCAATCCATCTTTTAAACGGCCTTTGTACTACAAATTTTCCATTTAACTTCCAGGACCCAGGCAAGCAAAGCCTGCAAACCCCACTTGTGTGTCACCCACGGTTCCATTTGCTTCTCTCAGGTAGCAGAAAGCTGCAAGAGTATATGCTGGATGAAAATAACACCTAACATACAGAACAGGACTGTCCACTTGCAGGTTTTTTGGTTTTTGGTTTTTTTTTTCTGTAATGCAGAGCTGCTTGTTTTAGCTGGTAATTAACCCAAGACACACACAGCCTGAGAGAAGATGTCTTTCACTGCAAAAAATTTCAGAGGCGAATGTTAGATTTGTTTTGTTCCAGAACAGGATAGGTGCAATTGTTAAATCAATGATGTACTCAAAGGGAGGAGATTCCAACTGCAAGAAATATGGAGTCTCTATTTAGCCTCCCAGACAAGAATGTAACAGTAAAGAGACTGCCTTTTCCTTACCCTCTTAGAAGTGTACAGTGGATTAAAAAAAAAACCAAAACAAACACTCCCACCTAATATCTAACTGGACATGCCTTAAAATTCAGTTTAAAAATCAAAGAATGGTTATGAAGCTATGCTTTAAACAGAATACTACAAGGATCTGCCTCTGTGCCTATGCTATTCAACACTTGTATCAATGAGTGACAACATGACAGTTTAACCAGGAGCATCGTAGTTTGTGTACAAACAACAAATATCAAGCAGAAGTAAATGAGATTGTGCTACACCTAGTGTAATACTTTGTGTCACAACCACATCAGTTCTGGTGTCTGCTCTTTAAGAGGGAAGAGCTGAAATGAATTCAAAGAAGCCAAAAGTAACAATTAATAGAGAACTTGATGCAATGTAAAGCTCTAGCTCAGTCTATTTATCAAAGGGAAAAGGGAAGTAGATGGCTCATCAAAAGCTTCAAGTATCCATAAAGAAACTCAGATTTAACAATAATTCCCAACCTAGATGGTACAGGGATAACGGAACTGAGCAGTCAGAAGCTCGAGCTAGATAAATTCAAATTAGGAACAGGGTAGTATCTTTATCTTCAGACACAGACTTCTACGCAGTCTCTCAGCAGTGGAGAGAAACAACTGGAACAACGCATTTAAGGTCGCAGTGGAATTTCTCCATCACACACGCTTGTTTAAAAGAACACCAGGATTGGCTGTTTCAGAGAGAGTATGCACGCTAGTTCAAACACAGCTATTCACAGAGGTTATTATCCGAGTTACGCAAGGGGTCATTACTAGATGACCACAACTGTTTTTTCTCATGTTAAAATTTATTAAATAGCTTTAGCCCTATGTCTAAAGCAGGAAAGTCATATAATAGATGTGCATAATCGTAATTTACCATTCCCCACATCCAAATTAGGCTCCTTTCACCATACCTTAATACTTTCAACTTCGTACCCAAGAACAGACATGAAAGAAGCGTTTTTGCAGGGCAAGGCAGGATTAATAAAGGTACAGAAAACAAATCCTGGAACAATACCACTTGCAGGCTATCCTCTGCCTCTTGTGCCATCCTCGGCGTAACAGCAGAAGGCTGTCAGTCAGCGGGAGCTGCTGCCACGTCACGCGAGAGGCAAGTCTTCGGGTATCCTAGGCTTCAGCCATGGCAGTTCCATAGGCTTCCTTTACCATCCCAAATCCCTCCTCCACGTGGATTAGAAACGAGTTCCAAGCCCCAGCGGGCTACAGCGCGGCTTTGTAGGAGCTCGATCGCATAGAAATCTGGCACCCAGCGAGGACAGCTGTGCCAGAAGCTGGAGGAGACTGCTCGACTCCCACGGCATTCAAGCCTGCACACGGTGGACTGGCTAGCTCTGCTCAGAGACCGTCTGGGTGACTACAGTTAAATCATGTTTCTGGACATCTATATGCAGCTGATGAAAGCGCAAAGTCAAATTGAACTTCAGTCCCAGAAGGCTCATGAGATTTCATTATAGGGAGTTCTTCTGGGCTCACCACCACCAGTGAGGGGGGACGGTTTGGGGCAGCTGGGCCACCCTCGGTGTCAGCAGTACATCACGCTCCTCAGAACCACTGCAGCAAACACTTGTAGTTCTCTTTATCACAAAAGGAAAGAGCAACAAACCAGAAATTCATAGAACCCCAACTAGGGCATCTCGTCAGGCAAACAAGAGCCCCCCTCTGCCCCCAACACCACCCAGCACTCCAACAAATACAAAATAAACCAAAGCACACCTAAAAGATAAGTCCTAAAGTGCTTTTTTCATTGAGAGGCTGTGAAACAAACTAGAAAGTCTAGAGGAACATCTCATGTTTTGTCTGCAAACAAACAAACCACGAACATAACACCTTCTCGCCCACTCCCCAACACTCAGGGATGCTGGAAGGTGCGTTTAATTGCTGCCCCTGGGTAACAAGAGAGGAGGGAGCCTAAATACTGATTAAGAGTATTGCTGGTGTGATTTAAGAGGAAAGCCGAGACCTGTGCTCTAAAACACCACTTGCAACCATCACCCACAAACAGCCCAACATTTTGTACACAAATGTTCTGGTACAAAGTTGAAGAGCGCTCCAAGACCGGGCTTGTTCTGGTATCTTCTGAGGCTAATCAGAAAAACATGAGGGAGCGCTCCAGAAGGGAACAGCAAAAGCTCTTTTAACTTAACTATTTATATTTGGAAGGGAAAAAGCCTTACAGAATATGCCAGAGGGAACATGCCTGCCTGTGGAAAGATGGCAGGTCAGGTATACACGGCCCTTGTACCCACCATTTTGTTCTCCTCCTGGAGAAGTGCTTGGTCACACAGTTACGCAATTTTCCCCTCTAGCAATTCAGTGCAACCCTTTTCTGAAAGCTAAAGAACAAAAAACCTACAGTCCAGATTTTCAACCATGTCTCCTGTCATCAACATTTCTAGGCACAAATACTAGCAATTTAGTTCTAAACGTTGGCGGAGACAAAACTGCAAATATTTGCCCCTGATTCATGTTGGGCACCACATTGTTCCTCTAAAAATAGAGGCAAACACTGAAAAAGCAGGGTCTAAGTCCAGATGACTTTGAAGGATATGATTATCGTCAACAGAAACTCCAGCTTCCCACCACCCTTGCTCTGCTCTCTTCTCATCCCAACCTACTCTTTCAAGTTCTCATTCGGAGACAGGGAAAAAAAAAAAAAAAAAGCCACTTTTCTACAGAGCAGCTTAAAATTGTAGCAGCTTGTGTCAGCTCCAAATGACATGCTCAGAACAGGAAACCGAATCTTTTCCAAATAAAAGCCACTGTTTCTCCTCAGTTTTCCATCTCGCACTCAGAAACAGAAACAGGAAGATGCAGTTTGTTCTGGCGCTTTCTGGAAGCACACGAGGTCTCTTAACCTACTTCAACAGGAATTTAATCTTTTAAGAACAAATTTCACATATAACTTAATTCAAATCATGATTTCTGAAAGCCAGAGAGTTTGAAATGGGAAAATGTCCTGTGGGCTGCATCAGCTATGCAGCTGCTTCTAATTAAAGCTTCTCCTTTACTCTCTCTGGGCTACTTTCCAGCACAAATACTTTAGTCAGAGCTCAGCCCATTTTTTTTTTCCCTCCTTTTCAGCTCCAGCCTGCATTTGCCTTAGCTCAGGCTCTCATGGAGCTAAACAAGAGACGTAAAAACAAAATGAAGGTATTTATCCAAATTTGAAGTATCCACAAATCCCGAGCCGCATTCACTCTAACAAGCTAACGCTACAAAGTGAAAGTAGAAGACTCACAAAAGCTGCATTTTTGGCTCTTCTGCCACAAAACTGCATTGAAGTTACCTCCCAGTACTTAGCTCTCTCTTGCTTTCAAAAGAATTCTGGAAAATATGTCTGGTCTGTTGGAAAAAATCTCCTCATCTGCCGCACTATACTTGCTTGGGCACATTTATAGGGCAGTCTCTGCAAATGCACCTTATAGAGGGTTTTAACCAGTCTTCCAGATGTTTGATTTTCATGGGAGTTTCCTATTCGGGCCCAGTGATATCATCTGGAGATGCACAGAAGGAAGCAGATGGTTTTAATTTAAAACGCGAAGGGAAGAATTCCCTGGTAGTCTTGCTTCTTCCCCCCACCCACCCCCACAACTCAACGCTCACTTCGCTTCGACTGGAAGATGCTTCAATGGAGTTGGGGGGGGGGGGGGTGTGTGTGTAAAAAAAGTGCAGTCTGATGACTAACGTGAGAAGGGTCTCAGCTATTTTTCTACAGATTTTAACCAGACTTCCCTCTGGCTCCCGACTTCTGACTCCCACACCTACACCTCCTTCTCAGGAGGGAGAACAGGATTCTCTGGTTCGCTTTACAAACGCTCCTTCCCATGTCTCAAGGCTCCCAATCTATGCGTCATACTTTGAATGTAAACCATGGGATGGGACGGCCTCCGGGTTGCGCCTTTAAAGCCGTACTCAGCTATTGTTCCTGCTCCACGGAAGGTGCCCCCCCAGCGCACCACCCCGCAGCACACCGAGGAGCATCAGCAACCCGAGCCCCAACAGGCTTAGCTCAGCTCTTTCTGTCCATCGGAGCTGCGAACAGCTTTTCGGTCTGCACAGGTAAATCAATCCCAGTAGAAAACTTTGGTCGATTGACTCAAATCGCCCCTCCGTTCCCAGATTTGAAGCTAAAAGCGTGTGCGCTCTCTCCCTTCCCCCCCCTCCACCCCGACTCTGTCTTGGTCTCTGGGGTCTCCTTTAACTTCTGACAGGAGACAGAAGGAAACAGGAAAGGGCAGCCCATTCTCAGAAAGGGACAACTTTTCAACTTTTGCATTTAGCCTCTTCTGGAAAACTCTCAGACCTCATCCTGGCTACAAGGTCTCCTATGGGTATTCCCCATTCACTGCTCTAGGAATGATGAGTCTCCCGAGATGGACCCTGAGAAGATATCTGCTGTAGCCTCGGAAGCGGTTCTGCAGCTTAGCATCTTGCCTTCATCCCCAGAAGTCCTCTAAAATATGAGTTAAAGTTCATTTATGAAGATCCAGCTGAAAAGAAAGGCGGGTCCAAAACCTGGAGTTAGCGAGGGCTAGAATTGGGATAGAAGCCCCTTACTGCCATGTTGCTGTTGCTTTGAGTTTAGCGTGCTTTGAGATCCTCCTGATGCCAACAGCTAAGAGGTAGAAACTGTATCCTGCAATGTAAAAGTGTGCACAAACTTCTGCACAAAGTGAGAAAAAATACTGCTTGCTGAAGAGGCCCAGAAGCACACAAAGCTGCACAGATCCAACAGCTTTGGGCATGAAAGGATGTGCTGAAGGAGACTGTCTTTCTGGAATTGGTCAGCTTCAGCAGTCTCCACTTTCGACTAAGCACAGCAACAAGCCATGGTGCCACTGTACTTTCATTATTTATTTTTTTCCTATTTTCTTTTTCCCTTTTGCCATTAGGACCCAGCAGAAGACACTGGAGTTGAAGCAGTGCCTTGGTTCATACAGAGGTACCGACATCCTTTCTGGGCACACAATGAGCAACAGTCCCAAGGTAAAAAAAATAAAATCCCGTCTTAAAAACCTACAAAAGGACGGGAAGTAGCAGGGCCCAGTTTCCTCCCTAAACCTTGGAGCACCCCTTCCCCAGCTCCCCTCCTTCTCACTTATGCTTCTCTCCCTGGCACCCTCTTGCTTCTGCTCCCTGTCACTGGGGCGCAGGGGAGGGAAGTTGGGAGAGGACACAGCTGCCAGGCACGTGGAAACCAGTCCAGAAACCCTCCACTTCAGGGTCCCACCTCCGGCAGAGCAGGCTCTCACCTGCAGAGAAGAGTGCCAAAAAATCCCTGATTCTCCTTGAAACAGCTCCTGGTACCCAACACCTTCTCAGAGAGGATGCAAGAAGAAGACTCCTTCATGCTCAACACCTCAATGTGCAAAAGGCTGCCTGGAGATGCTTTAAGGGGCAAGGGGTGGGGGGGAACAAAACCAAAACCCACCACAGAGCAACGCCAAGCCAAACCACAAGCTGAAAACGCCTTTTGTCAAAGCAGCGCCCAGAAAGCTCGGAAAGGCAGGTCCTGTTCATCCTGCCGCTGGCAACACAGCCATATTCCTTGGAGTAAGGTCTGCGTCCTCCCCATGCCAGTCACTGGACGGGCGCAGAAAGATCTCTCAAACAAACATTCTGACCTTGGGAGACGCAAATGCAGGAATGTGTAATTTTCTAAATATAAAAATCAAGGTCAAAGAAGGTCAGTAATTCTATCGAGCAGTGCCACAAAGTGACAGCCATGGGCCAGCAGCGTCACCAGGGGAACGGAGCTACTTAAAGGGCGCTCGCAAGAGCGATCTGATAAAGATCCAACTCCGATCTCCTTACAAGGGTCACAATCGCTGTTCCCACAACAGAAGCCAGATGCACCAGAATAAAGGTTTCTACACAGAAAACTGGCTTTCTCTTTTAATGGAGTAGACGCTACGGGATTTTTCTGACAAAGGAAGCTGTTCCAGCACTAAGCTGTCACTCGCTGCTTTGCCAGATATAAAGACTAGATGTTTTGCTTATCAGTGCTTACGTTACTCATGCCTTATTATATATGATTATCTCTGATGCAGGTTCCCCCTCAGCTATTCGCTTGTTTCTCACAGACAGCAAGACTAACTCGATGGACCGACCACACACTAGAACAAACAACGTGGCCAAGAGGAGGTACAGAAAGAGGAAGAGAGCCTATTATAAAAACTTATTGCCCAGCAGAGGAAGTACTGCAGAAAACTTGAAAAAAGTGGAAGGGGTGGAGATTTAGCTAATCAGCGAGCGATCCTGCAGAGCTAGAAGCCCAGCCACTGACTTTAGTAATAAGTTCAGTTTCCTGAACAAAACATTTCTACTCTTACAGCCATCAAAAATTCAGAAAGTCATTTAGGCTACCGTACCAGACAAGAAAGTTCCCTTATTCAGAGTTCCTCATAGTGCAGGAAAGAAAAAAAGTTAAAACCAAAACAGGATGCTAAGAATCAGCCTGCTAAAGGTAGAGCCTCCACAATTGAGGGGGTTTTTTGCATTTTTTTCCTTCCTTCCTGAAAAAAAAAAAAAAAAAAGGGTTCTTGAGCCACAACTGGAAAACAGACACGTACTAAGCTCTGTACACAGGTCACTATTGGCCTTTCCAATGACCCCGGCACCTGTAAAGGGACTGAGGTGTTACTTGAAGAAAGGGTTGGCTTAAGACCTGCAAGAAGACTTTGCACAAAAAGGAAGAACTCAACATTAGAATTATAAATAACTCCGTGCACTAGAAAAGAAATAAACGTAAGAGTGGTCAAAGCTGCCACTGTAATAAGGGAAATGTGTCAAGATCTAGACTGCACTACAAATACTGAAAGGAAGTTAATCAGATGAACAAACTAAACTTTTTTTTTATATAGATATAGTCTAAGACACAGTTAAGAGGAACATGCAAGTTGGAGAAAACATCTTTATGACGGTACAAGCGGCACCAACATCAATACCAGTCTTGTTTATTACCTTCACCATGACCCACATACTTCAGCTCCAGACTAACACGCTTAAGTATGTGTCAGAAAGACCTATTAACTTCAAGTAATTTCTTGTTTCAGTCTTAAAATACAGGTGAAAAGCAGGAAGAGTTCCAGATTTCTTTTCAGAAGGCCAGCCCATTTCTGTTGACAGCAATACAAAGCCACGGAAAGGAAAAGACTAGGAGGCAGTAATAGTTAAAAAATTGGCGGGGAAAAAAAAACAACCAGGGAATAAAAAGTTAAATATTTGCCTTTCTATGGCCCTTCTGCACATCAGATATTGATTTGAAACTGAGAACCACCTCAAATTAGATTATGATTTCCCCTTTGTGTGCCACAGGTGCAATTTAAGTATATAGAGTTTTATGTACCACATTAACAGAAAGAACTAAATGTTGTGGCCAGGGAAGACAGATGCGTAGAAAAGGGTGAAGAGGGGAGCTGTGTGTTAGCCAAGCTAAATCAACAAGAGAAAATTCGCTAACATTTAAAGAATGTTGGCATTAAGAAAAAAGAGATTTAGCATGCTAGAAAATGGCACAAGTTGCACTGATGAAGTAAACAAGGTTTAGAAAATAATCCATTTACTGCAGTCATAGTAAAGTAACCCTGCCAAACAAGGACGATTTATCTTTTTGCAAAGTAGCGTTTCATTTAAAAAAAATCTAAATACTGCATTTTAAAAGGTGAACTACATTTAAATAGATGTGATACCATTCTCCAGACACCACACACTCCGCCAAAGCTCCTGCTGCTTGGCTTTCCATGCAGCAGCAAAGTGAAGCCACCACTGAAGACGGGCATCAACAATTACCAAAATCAATTAGGCGATAAAGACAAATGTGGGTGTTTGTTTGGGGTTTTTTGTTAATGTGTTTTTGTAACACCCACATATCACTTGCTCTCCAGCACGTGGAAGGGAACTGGCACATTTCAGAGTGCAGAGTTGGTCTGAAAAACTCATAAAAATACTGAAATTGAGGCTGAAGCTCTACAACATAAGGCAAGCTGTAAGATGGAGGGCGAGTTCCAACTTAATTTGTGGGTCTGGTAGCAAGGTACAAAGTTTACCTCTATCACCACTTTGCCCTCACTTCCTAACCTAACGCAAAAATAAAACTGACAAGATCCAAACTGAAAAATCTGAACAAGAATCCCAGATTTCTTATGTTACAAAAAGCTAGCGCATAAGAACTAATGCATTATCAAGAAACACCATCTGTGCCAAAACTGTCACGCTGAATGCACCCAGTAAGAAAATCTTAACAATTCACATTTCCTTTCTGGCTAGGACCCTGAATGAAAGAAGACTAGTTAATGAAATTGATTAGAAATGAAACAAACTTACTTGCAATATCCTGTACCGTTTTGATATGGAATGCACTTTCCCTCATTAACACATGGCTTGGAATCATCCATACACTGCAAAGCTGAAAGAAAAGAAAACAACAGTCAAATCAGTAGCCATACATGTCAAGTCAAAGCTTTATTTGCATATTTTGGGGAATGAAAAATCTTACAGTAGAAAATTTTATATGACTGGAACAAAAACAAAGAGACTATCACATAGTTTAATTTAATCTCTGGCAGCATCAAAAGAGCCAGACTGAAAGAAGAATCAAATACAGATTTCTTCAGCAGGCAAGTAAAAGTTTCCAGAAATTCCTTTAGGTAGATTTTCAAAGCAAAGTGTGGAGTAACTTCAGCAAGCTACAAAGATATTCGTGTCAGCACTTGTGTATTTTGGGTTAAGTGTCACCAATTACTACTTTCTGATCAAAATTCTGGACTGAAATTCTCTGAAATAAGAGGTAACTGCTCCAAAGTCACCTTTCACAGTATTTTGTCTCAAATTCTTCTCTAGGGACACTTGGCACTGAAATAGAGGTATCTGTCCCCCTCATAAGCTCACCAGCTGCATGTTCCTAGCAATCCAGAATTTGCTGCAACATCATTACAGTTGTGACACCCTGACTTCAGTCAGGATAGCGTTTGGGAATAAGCAAAAACATCTGAGATGTTAAAGACATTCAGCAAAGAATCTGGTATTTCTAAGGAGGAGATACTCTGTCGCTCAAACTTGACACTTTCGGTAGGCGCTAGGTAGGATACAGTTCAGAGAGGGTCAACTTTTATCCAGGTCTACTGGGAGCCCTGGGGAGGCCTGTCCTGCTGGAAGGAAGACATCAAGCTCCAGTTCTGCCAAGCGCTCATCTCTTCCCAGGGACCTGAAGCAGCACACCGTGGCTACTTCTGAAGTGACCAGAAGGGGCGAGAACTATGGAAACCCTGCAGGACCAGAGGGCACTCCAGAACCACAAAAATATAGCCAGGGCACTTAGACCACTTGAATAGCACCGAATGAGTGGATACACCTCTTGGAACCAGAAGATCCGGGTCCTGTCCTAAACTTACCCACATACCCAGAAGTCCCATGCTCTTCCCAGCCTCCAGTCCCGTCTCCTGGCCCGCAAAAAACCACACATTTCTATGCCTTTACGTACCCCATTTCAACAACCTCAATGCATTTGGAAATGCATTAACGAATCTCAAAGGTACCCAGAGGCATCAAGAACATCCAACCACCTGAACTGCCCGCTTGTGTACCAGCCGCTGTAGGGCAGATTACCCTTATAAAAAAAAAAAAAGGGACAGTTTTCCTTTCCTCAAGGGGTATTAAATTTTTGATACAAAAAAAATCAGCAAAGAGCATCAGGGAAAACTGATCCAAACCACCCCCGAAGCTTGTGTGCTGGTGACTAGGGAGTGGGGCTCAGAAACAGAAGAGTTAAGGCACGAGTCCCACTGAGCTCTCCCCGCAACCCAGCCTGAATTCAGTCCAGCAATTAGACAGCTTGGAACAGACTCCAGTTACTGCTATCCAGGGCTTGAAGTGTTATTTCTCCATAACCCTGGAGCACGTAAACAGGTCACACGCACTACGAGGTACTACAGGAACGTTTCACGCTTGCAATCCCTGTAGAGAATACAGTTAAATTAAACCCTCGGGAAAGTTATCAGTATTTCCCACAACACAAGTGTGCTTGTTTCTGTTAACTTGAGATTTGGGGGGAAAAAAAAAAAAAAAGAGAAGGGGGCACTCGGATGGTGCTGCTTCTACGGAGCTCTCAGGAAATGAACAAAATTCCACTCTGAGCCCCTTTCAGATAACCCCCGAGGTCAGGGTTACTAAGCGACAGAAATATTAACGCGGATTTTGCATGGCATTCCCCCCCACAGCGGTTAAAAAACACTTAACACTGGTTTGCACCTGTTTGACTTTTTTTTTTTTTCCTCCCGTTCAACGGGAACATCCCCAAGGCTTCCACTCCCAAACTTCATCTGCTTCTGTCTAACACTGCAGCAGCTTGTTTCCACAGCAGAGATTAGCTCCAGTTGGCACAGGGCAGTTACACTGTGCTCATGAGAAACTGCAAAAGGAACTTTTTCGGTCGGATTCAGACTCCTCTTACCCCCTGTGCTACTCCAGGGAAGGTTAAAATGAGCCTCACCACATTTCAGAGAAGCAGGGAGGGGAAGCAGTCTCGGTACTCCCGTCTCACTGCCTTGAATTTATTTTCATTCTTTTTTTTTCCACCCCAATCAAGCCACTGGAGCAAACACTCAGAGGATTATTTCCCTTTGTGCCCCGTGCTTTCCAACACAATTTTGTAATCTCTTCGAGTGCCCGCGTCCCCAGCGAGCAGGGAGCAGCCGGTCGATTCTGTAACCCACGTAAGTAAAAGCTTAACCAGCACTTGGCCAAAAACCACCTCCCAGCGCAACCGTGCGGAGGGGAAGGAGAGGGTGACGGCTCCCGGGGTGGCAGGAAGGATCCAAATCAGTGATTCCTGTTTAGCTCGCTCAGCCAAACACTTTGCTAAAGCCTCTCTGCCGTGCCTGTAATGATTAATTTTCTCCCGGTTTTTGACAAATTATTCCTGCCGTTTAGCAGGTCATTAAACTACTACCGGTCCTTTAACGGAGGCACGTAGCGAACGGGGGAATTCAGGCAGCTAAACATATATTTTGTATATAGTAATTTAGAAGTGAAAGAAGCCAAGAAAACAAAAGCAAAAAGGGCTCTGTCGTGCTTTTTTCAGCTTAAGACTAAAATAGGCAGAATAGAAACACATCGAAATGCAACCAGACCTGAAGTGAATGTAAATGTAACCATAGTCTATATTAAAATGAGTATTAAAAAGTAACATGACCACTCTTCTTTAAAAAAGAAATCACAAGGGAAATTGAAGACTACAGTTCTCACAGTAAAATTAGCATTTCTGTGCACAAAGCACTGTCTTCCTGTATTTCACGAAATGTTTAACAATTTCACAATGCATGCAAAACCAAGGCATTTCAACATGACTTACTTCAAAAGCTACTTTTCTGCTATTCGGCCATGCTGGGCTCAAGAGTTAATAGTATCAGAAACTTTACCTTCTCTCTCAGTCAACCTAAAAAGTATGTTTTGCTACTTCCATCATGTTAAGTATAAAAACACTTTGGTGGGTACAGCATGAGAGAAGACAGCCTTGTCTTGAAAAGATAAAGCCACTTTTCTAGAAGCCATATATAGATAGCATCAGCAGGCGGTCAAGGCTTTGAGTCTAAGAGGCTGCTTTTGACAGTTCTCTTCTGTGTTTAAAAAAAATAAAACATAAACTACAGCAATGGTGAATTATTTGTTGGTTTTCTGGACTTGCTCTAGCTTGCCAAAACCACCAAGACTATCAGAAGCTGGGTTAGCCCTGACCAAGCACAAGCAGCCATGTTTCAAGTCCTCAGAGTCTACTGCTTTTTAACATATTGAACCACGTCATGATTCTTCTCCATCCTTTGGGGCATATTACAGGAACATCGGGGAAACACTCCACGATAATCAAAAGACTGGCTTCTTAAGAAGTGTGGAAGCCACTGCTTTGTGAAAGAAGTGCCCAATTTCTAGCACACATCATACCAAAGTTTGAAAGACTTCTCAGAAGAGGGTTATAAGTGTACCCAAGATGACTGCTATTAGCTATACCACCCAGCCTACAGTCTGTACAAATCCTTGCACATCCCTGCATTTAGACACAAATTCTAACCTGCCATTTAACTAGCTGACCAGGGCTATTTTCCAAGGCCAGAGAGGAAAAAACAGCTAGCCACTGCTGTAAAACAAGCACAGGCATAAAGTGTTACTCACACTATAGGGAAGTGCTGTTGATTCTTAACCTCCCAACCTACCAAAGCTCACACTTAACTGGAGAACCATTTCACCCAGGTTTACTCTTTTTTTTTTGGCTAAAAAGCTAAAGCAAATCTAGGAGGAAAAGAAAAGTTGTGTTTCTGCCTCCTTGTTCTTCAGGATGCCAAGATGATCTGGACGTGTTGATTTGGTTTCTATGCTTGATCTGCCTACTATACATTCAGATACTTCCCAGGCTAGAGAACTAAAAGAAATAGTGAAGGATTAAGATCAGAAGCTGTAAGTATCAGAGTCCAGCTTTTAAGAAAGAAGACTGCTATAGGGAAACAGAACCATAACCAGAGAAAATCTGAAAGGGCTTTGTTGTAAATACTGAAAGGAAAGCAATGCCAATAAACTCCTCACCCACAAGTTCAGAAAAAGTCAAGCAGAAAAAAAACCCCATAAAACGCCAAAACAATTAGTGCTGTGAGGAAGAGACGTTATAAAGCTGGTTTCCTGTACCTCTGTGGTTGATTATCCTGCATCTAAGAAGGTATAGGTTCTGACCGAATGTTTTACTTTAAAGAAAAGGAGAGCAATATTCTGGCTGAGAACACAGCTGAGCTTGTGGTACTGCCTTCCCCTTCGGAAGACACTATATGGGTCTCTCTCTTCTTTCTGCCCACAAATTTTCCACTAAGTTCATAGAAACTCAGTATCTTTTACAAACCTGGACCTCTGTCAGATTTGGCTGAAACTTGTCCATAGGTTTAGAAACTCTCTTGGAGGAGGAAGGTGGAAAACCACCTACCTGAATGTAGAAAAAAAGTCAGGCTAAAAACACATTAAAGACTAGAAAGAAAACTGAAGGACAAAATAGGTTTCAATAACCTTTATGCAGTCAGTGGATTTTCTGTCTTGATTGACATTCATGAGAAACAGCTTGTGATTTCAGCTGTGTTAGCCATTATATATGGGGAGAAAGGAGGACAAGGATTCAAACAGCAGCAACTTGGGGAATCCTTACACAAGCTCAAGATGCTTGCCCAAGGTGGATCAGCTTGAAGAGGACAACCACCAGAATGGTGAGAAACACCAGCTACACTAGAAATCGCAGGGTCTCAAATTCCCAGTGAGCTAAAAACAGCTTCAGATTCCCTTCAGGAAAAACAGAGCATGAAAAAAGAAGCCTGGAGGAAATGCTGAAACGTGAGGTGCCATTCTGGGGGAAGAGCAGTAGATCCTCCCCGTGCAGGAGGAGGACAAAATGCTCCACGGCAGCACCTCGCACGGCACAAACAGCTGCCCAAAAAGCTGGCAAGGAGTAAGAAGGGCTGCACAAATGGAGAGAATACCCAAAAATAACCAAATTTTGGAGGAAAACCACAAAGCAGTGATAACTAATTACGCTATTCACTAACCTCAACAGATTACAGTTCCAGTGAGATTATACACTAGGAAAGAACCCACTAGTAAGTGCTAGCTAAAAAAAAAAAAAAAAAAAAAAAAAAAAAGAAAATGCCATTTTCATATTTTAAAAGTACCGATCACCCCATTGCAGCCACACAGGGAGGGAGGAAAACCCAACAAGGAAAAAAATCCGTGTTGTGAAAAAGGGATAAAGCCTTACATTCAGCTCAGGTTTAGAAAATGTTAACATTTGGGGGATTTAAATAAGTTGAGCAGTTCGCACATCGCAGACAGAAGGTAGTCGTTAAGGACAAAGCTGGTGTATAAGGCACAGAAATCATCTGCAAAGTAAAAATGCTTTAATTGGATGATTAAGACACCTCCACTGGTTTTACACACAAGGGCCTGAAATCAGTTGGGTAACACAAGACTCGTCAACTGAGGAGCTGAGCAGAGCTCAGAGGAGCGTGAAGGGACCCGGCCAACAGCCCGTACCCTTGAGAGGGAAAACCCCAATGCCTGAACTGGTTTTCTTCACTAGCTTTTCAAGGCTTTGTTAGAAAAGCGCAAAAGAAAACATTTCAGTGCATTTTAGAAGAGTAAGTCAGTCAGAAGGAGTTCTGCTTTAGAAGTCCAGCAGGTTTTTCAGAACTCAAGGAATGCTAACAGCAAACCCGACTACATGAAGCCACTGGACACGCAAAACTTCATGCCCTGCCATTCTCTTTAAAATCTCTCGCCCAAACTTCTAGGAACTGGGAAAAACTACTAATTGGCCCTCTGAAGAGCAGAGTTGGGAACCATTGTGCCAATTCAGAGACAGAGTGGAAGTTTTTCTGTCTGTGGGGCCTCAGGCCCAGGAACCTGCAGGAGGACTGTTATTTCCATCAGATGCACCTTCACTGTTCCTGGTGAAAAACTGTAAGTTGTAACACCTACTGAATTCAAGATGAACTTGTAATACACTTGGAAAGTCTGTCAGTCCTCATATTCTCTATTTCCTTGCACAGCTACTGTTCCCTGCCTTACCCTATTTCCAGTTTTCCAAACAAAGCCAAAATGCCTAAAATCCACAACAGCAGCATAAACCCTTATTGTTTTGTTTTGTTTTTTAAAGAAAAAAAAAAGTTTTCAACAAAAAAAATGTAGGGAAGGCAATTAAAGAGCTGAAGAGGTATTGGTGTTTCCATGGCAATCTGGCAGACGGGAGCCATGCTCGCGTCTTCTCCAAAGTCTTCCGTCATTCTCCGGCACTAAATCTTTATTAATTTGCACGTTAAGGATGTGTGCCTGTGCAGAAACGCCGAGTCCCGGAGCCGAGCGGCCCTTCCGCAGCCCTCCAGGCTGATGTCAGAGAAACGAGATGAGGACTTGCTGCGCGGAACAAACAGCAGACGCCCGTGCCATTTTGAGATACAAAGCTCTTTTTTCATCCTCCTAGCAGTCTAAAAAAAGGACATGTGCCCTAGGAACAGACTATTTTCCAAACAGAACGAATGATTATTTCTGCAGCTCTCAGATGACCCTGTTTAGAACGGTGCCAGCGCCGTTCCTTCTTGATGGGCGCTCACAGCCCCTCGACTTCTGCTGGCGAGATGATTTCGGCGTGAATTCATAGAAACCAAGAATATAACGACAAACTGACTTTTTAACACAGACGCTTAGGGAAGTTCTTTTCCCCCTTCCCCCCTCCTCCCCCCCAACAGGGATGACATTTCCCCAACGTGTCCCAAAGGAGGGCTGAGAATTAATAACCTCTGTATCGTTCCTCAGCTTGGCAGTCATTAGCCATGAGTACCAACCTAAAGGCAACTACGTGACTTCTGAAGTCACAAATCGTGGCTGTTTGGTTTTGCTGTTAAGAAAGATTGACAAGCCCAGAAGAAAGGGGCTGCCAGGCTCCCGCTGCGGCTCCTTCACCTACTCCTTCTCCTGGGTTCAAGCCCCAGTTTCTGGTGTGTGTGTGTGTGTGTCCCTCACAGCAGAGATACCAGTTTTGAAAATGGGAGAAGCTGGAGAAGAGCAGGACCAGAGCACACACTGAGGAGAATTACCCACTTATTGCAACAGCAGCAAGACACCTAAAAAAGAGGGAGGGAGGGAGGGAAATAGCTGAGGAAGCTGACAAAAACCCAACCCACCCATTGTAAGAGTCAAATGCCAAACGCCACCAGAGGCACAAGTCCTCTTTTCCCAAGGATTCAAGTCCTGAGAACGTCAGCCAGAGGATCTTCACGTCTTTCTAATCTGACTAAGCGATGCCCTGCAGGAAGCGATGCCAGTTCCCCAGATTCTCATCACGCTCCCTTTTGAAAGTCTAAATCAGCATCTTTTGATAAGAACAAATTCAACAGAGGGTAGCACCTTCAAAAGACCGAGTAAAATTCGCTCTTCCGTAAGCGAATCCTTATCATGCAGGGCGGCATCGTCAGCGCTATCTGAAGTCCTCCAAAGTTTCACTGTTTGAAGATGGTCTCAAACCATGGTCCACATCAACGTGGCACCGTCCTGCTGCTCAGGACTAAAAACATCTCACGACCCGTTAGGAACACGGGCTGACACCCAACAGCCACCCAGTGAAACTTGGCTTAGCAGCACAACCCGCGCGTTAATAACGACAGTGGGTAATTAGGGTGGGCTTCGCCGCCTGATCAGAAGAGCAGCGAATCGTTCCCATCAATTATCCAGGAGAGGATCCCCACGGAAAGCGCAGGTGTTGCCGCCCCACCCCAGCTCGCTGAGGCTTCAACAGCAGCCTTGTGCAAAACTAAAATCGACGGCCCAACTGGAAAAGCGAGTTGCCACGCCATGGGGCTTGCATGATGAGGCAGAGCGGAGCAGCCCAAGCCACAGCGCTCGGTGCATCCAGAAGCCTCCCATTTATTGACCAAGAGGGCTGACGTCAGATACCTGCCCTCTCTTGCACAAGAGCATCGAGACAGTTGAATGTGCACCTGAAAAATACCCTTTCGGTGACTACATCTCTCCCATTAATTCGAGCCACAGCTCTCACTCCCAAGAACCAGATGCAGGTCAACGTTCTTGTGAACATCAAGAGGCATCTTCAGTCTCGATCCGTCTCCTCCGATGACCAGACTGTTTAGCGTTGGGAAGAGATTTCACCCACAACACCAAAAGCTGCTGCAGGTTGGGAGGACCTCACCCAGCCCGGTAGGTATCCATGCCCAGCCAAGTGACAACAAGTGAAACCACAGCTACTTCTCCTCTCAGCCCCTGTTCCAGCTGGAACTCGGACTATTAGAAATAAGCTGATAAACTGGTGGTATGAAGGCACAGTTTCACTAAGTGGATTTAACATTTGGTCTTTGCAAAAATAGTATTTTGCCATCTTACTGGACTGTGTAAGCCACTTCCAGAAGTAACAGTCCTACCATACACCACACCTCTACCCTACCACGAAGATACATTTCTGAATTTATAAAACGCCTACCCTTAAAAGGTTCTTTATTTTTCCAGCCCCTTTTGAGCAAAGCTAGCCAAAACACACTCAGGAAACTGATTATTTATTTATTTAACTCCAACCATTTTCTTGCAACGTAATAGTTAAACCGAAGTCAGTCAGATTTCAGAAGGGTTTACTGGAAAAAAAAAAAAAAAACACCACACACACACAAAACAAAACAAAACCAAGCAGTATTTCCCCCAGGAGACCAAATATGACCATTTCAAAGTCAAAACAGATAGATTAATTAACCTGTAGCCAACACAGAGTCAAAACTCCGCAGACAAGAGCTTCCACATCCAACCCTACGACCATACCAAAGCATAAAATTGCTGAAATTCTCAGCGCCGCGCTCGGTCACGCACCGAACAACTTCCACCACCACTTTCTCCCGTCGCTGCACAAAGTGACGCTCTCGGGTGGCCCCGTGGCTCTTCACAAGCCACCCCAAAAGCCACCCCCCCCCCCAGGAGGGAAAAAGGGAGAAAGAACGAGGGGTCACGCAAGCCACCACCATCGACGACCGCTGGTCCTCGATGGCTTTAACGCGTTTTAGGGCTGCACTGGCTCTTCTCCTGGGAGAGGCGTGAAACCCGTGGGAAGCCAGGGGTTCAACGCGCTCCCTCCTCCCCAGCCCAGCTGGTAGAACGTATCGCCCACCCCAAGATGGAAGAGCGAGGAGCAGCAGCTCCTTGGGATGCGCACACATGGCTCCATCCCGCCCGGGAGGAGGAGGAGGAGGACAGAGGAATTCCTTCTCTCTGGGCGCAGATATCTCCCATACAAAGAGGCCGGGAGGGACGCGGTGCCTCGGCATTCCCAGGGACGGGGAAGCAGCGAACCATTTTCTCCCGTGTTTTGAACACTATCCCCCCCCCCCGCAAAAAA
>JAOXJM010000004.1:4567073-4583138 GCA_026413425.1 Tringa solitaria
GGTTGTGGGGAGGGTTGGTGGTATGGGTGGGGGGCAGGTTGGTGGGCAGGGAGGTGAGCAGGGTGGTGGGAAGGGTGGTGGACAGTGAGGTGGGCAGGGAGGTGGGCAGGGTGCTGGTGCCTGACAGAGGGCTCCGGCACTGGAAGCGCTGCCAGCTGAGGGATTAGGAGGGCTGAACAGACTCCATATCCACAGGATCGCTAGTTAAACAGCCCCGGCAATTAGGGAAATCCTGGCACTTTGGCTGACAAAGGCAGGGAGATCAAGCCCTCTCTGAGGCTCCATGTTGGGAGTCTCACACTCCGCATCGATTCCTGTTGCCTGCCCCACAGAGCTCTCGTTTGGGTCTCAACATGAGCAGACCACTCTCCAGGCCCAGCGCTCTTCAGGTTTCTTGCCCCACTTCTTCAAAGTGCAGTGCTGGCCGAGTGCTGGCCCGCGAGCGGTCCCTGGCAGTGACTGGTCCTGGTCCCCACATTCAGCAGGGCCCCCCTGGGAGATGCTGAGCATCTGATCTCTGCAGACGGCATGGCTGGCTGGGAAAGGGGGTGAAGGCGTCCTGCCCCCACCTGTGCTCGCTCCCCTTGGGGAGGAAGCCCACGGGGACAGCACCTCCCCACGTCCCCTGTGGCTCATCGCTCTGCAACCTAGGGAGGGGGGGGACACGCTGCCAGGCAGAAGGGGACCTGGGGGCTCTCTCCCCACCGAAGGCAAAATGTATTTAAACAGTCTGAGGTGCTTTTGGGGTGTCTGTACACTCACAGCGAGCAGCGTGGTGCTTCTTCTCTGCCCCTCACCTCGGAGGAACTTCCAGGTTCACCAGCTTTGCACTGGCTCTTTCAGAATAAATTGTGTTCTCTTGCAATAACCTTTCAGTGACATTGCTGGTGGGTCAGGCAGTCAAACCTCAGCTCAGCCCACACCCAAACGCCTGCCTTACATCCCAGCATTTTACACAGCCAGATAAACGTTGCCTCACTTTTACCTGCCCCTGCTCTGGGGGTCCCTGGGACATGCTTGAGTCATATATTCCAGCTTTTTTCTTTCACGGGTAGGAGAGCTGGAACCCTCTTAAAATGGAAGCTGAGGGTATTTCATGGTTAGAAGACGTCAGCAGCCAAGAGGCTTAAGAAAATCAGGAGAGAGAGAGGCTTCCAACAAAATCCTCAGGGCTGGCAGCCTTGTGCTTGCGCCGCAAATAGCTTGTCCTGTGGCTCATCTGCTAACTCTTAACGTTCACATGACTTGGCTTATGCCGTGATTCCCTTACCTGCCAGCTAGTCTCCTCTTGAAAAGAAACAGAGAAGTGCAAAGGCATTCCTGCATCGGGCCCTGCAGGAATGCACCCTGAGCCGCCTCTGCTGCTCCGCTTAATCGCCCGGGGAATTCATACCCTCTGCCTTCCCCGCCGCCTCCCTCGCTGGCAGCAGCCCCCAGAGAATTTACATTGCAGACGGAGCCTCACAGCTTTTCCAAAGCTGGTCTGACGTACGGTGGAGCCATGAAGCTCCCAAAATGCTCCCAGCTCTGGTGATGCAATGGAGCAAGGGTTCACTGATTTGTTGTCACCCCCCCCCCCAGGTGTAATGACAGCAGGTGGAGCAGCCAGCCCCTTACACCGGCATGGGTGGCCCCTTCCCACAGAGACCCCAACGTGAGGTGACAGACACAAGCCAAAGGTGATGGGAAGAGGAATGCCAACAAGTGCTCGCTACCTTGCTGAGCCCCTGTGGCACAGCCCAGTGCCACCCCGGCTGGCACGGTGGCACCGCTCGGATCCATCCTTTGGTTGCCTTTTGCAGGTCTGTACCCGGGACCAGCTGCGGAGATGGGAGCCTGCAGCTCTACCTCTCAGTCAGCAGCCACTGGGGAGCTAAAGCAGAGATTTGCAGCACACCAGCACCCCGCTCCACTCCTCTCCCAGCACACACACAACCCCTGCAAGCCACCCCTCTGGGCACCTTTCACTGTGGGCTGGTCACCTGGGCACGGCCCCTCATCACCTGTGGTCCCCATGCAGGTAGGGGCAAGGGAAAGCAGAACAGAGGCTTCTTCCCACTCCTGTGGGACCCAGAGCTCGGCCTCAGTCCCTGGACATGCCATTACATCCCTCTTGGCACCAGGCAGGAGCTTCTGCACAGCTCCAAGTCCACGGTGAGCTGGAGACCACCCAGGTCCCTTCTCTCCTTGACAGTCCCCTCCTCTTCTGAGGCAGACGCTGGGGGCACGTACTGGGTTTGCATGGTAAGGTTTTGGTAGCAGGGGGGTACAGGGGTGGCTTCTGTGAGTAGCTGCTAAAAGCTTCCCCTGTGTCCGATAGAGCCAATGCCAGTCAGCTCCAAGACGGACCCGCCACTGGCCAAGGCTGAGCCCGTCAGCAGCGGTAGCACCTCAACAGAAGTAGCACCTCAACAGAGGTAGCACCTCTGTGATAACATACTTCAGAAGTGGGAAAAAAACCTGCACAATGGAAAGTGCAGCCGGAGAGAGGAGTGAGAAGATGTGAGAGAAACAACTCTGCAGACACCAAGGTCAGTGAGGAAGGAGGGGGAAGAGGTGCTCTGGGTGCCGGAGCAGAGATTCCCCTCCAGCCTGCGGTGAAGACCATGGTGGAGCAGATATCCACCTGCAGATATCCTCCTGTGGAGGACCCCACGCTGGAGAAGGTGAATGCCCGAAGGAAGCTGTGACCCCGTGGGAAGCCCACACTGGAGCAGGTTTGCCGGCAGGACTTGTGACCCTGTGGGGGACACACGCTGGAACAGTTCCTGAAGAAATGTAGCCTGTAGGAAGGACTCACTTCGGGGAAGTTCGTGAAGAACTGTTTCCCATGGGAGGGACCCCATGCTGGAACAGGAGAAGAGTGTGAGGAGTTCTCGCCCCGGGGAGGAAGAAGCAGCAGAAAAGATGTGTGATGAACTGACCACAACCCCTATTCCCCATCGCCTCCTGCGCCACTCCAGGGGAGAAGGGAGAGAAAATCAGGAGTGAAGTTAAGCCTGGGAAGAAGGAAGGGGTGAGGGGAAAGTTTTAAGGTTTAGTTTTTATTTCTCATTATCTTAGTCTGATTTGATTGGTAATAAATTAAACTAATTTCCCCAAGTCGAGTCTGTTTTGCCCATGATGGTAATTGGTGAGTGATCTCTCCCTGTCCTTATCTCAACCCATGAGTCTTTCATTATATTTTCTCTCCCCTGTCCAGCTGAGAAGGGGGAGTGATAGACCAGCTTTGGTGGGCATCTGGCATCCCATCACAGGGCAAGATGCCATCGCAGCTGCAACGGGCTCACAGCTGTGCATGGGGGACATGCAGCTCCAGGAGAGGTCCTGGGGAGCCACACACCCCCCAAGCTCTGCGGGTTCCAGCACCACAGGGACCCATGCAGGTCCCCCTGCAGAGAACTTGGGGTCACCATGACTCCAGCAAGCACATTTACTTCTGTTCCTCTATGCAAATCCCGTGTCTGCTGCCACTTGCGGGGACACCGGCGGTGGCTGACGGGGAGGGAGGGTGCACTCTCTGCAAGAGAGAAAGAAAAAAAAAAAGAGAGAGAGAAAAAAAGCCATGCCAGAGGAAACCGGTTTATCATCTCTCTGCAGAGCGCTGGGACTCAGCCGCAGGGGTTTTTCTGAGCCGTGATTCAAAATCATGCTGGGCTCCTCCCGGCAGCCAGCAGCCCAGAGAAAGCCCCGTGGCGGGGGTCTGGAGCCCCACTGGGGTGGGTGCGGGGACTCCCCAACTTCTGCTTTATCCCCTCCAGCGGGTTTGTGAGCTGAGGCGTGATCGCCGCCGGACGGGAGAAGCCGTGTGGGACACTGCAGGGCTCAGTGCTGCGGGCACGGACCCCTGACATACCCTGGGGTGCCCCTGCACCAACAGGAGACCCAAACGGTGCCCAAGCTGGGGGAGAAAGGTGACAGGCTGGGAAGGGAGGTGGGATGGCAGCCCCAGGGAAGCAGAGCTGGGGACATGCATGGGCAGCTGGGTGGGAGGCTGTGCAGGAAGCACAGGCAGAGCATCCGCGGTGGAGAGGTTGTATTTCACCTCTCCCTGGTGCTGGCTGTGGGGACTTGGGAGCAGCCAGACCCCCAGGGACCCCCAAAAGGGCTCAGGTCTGGAGGGCAAAGAGGGACAGAATGAGGAGGCTGCCAGGGGCCGGGTGGGTGTCCCACGTTCTGCACTGGGGTTTGCCAATTGCTCGGGACTGGGGACCAGCCCAGCTGCATCACACCAGATGGGGGTACGGGACGATTCAGGAGTGCACGGGGACAGGACACGGCCCTGACTCAGGCCTGTGAGGGAGACCTGGTCGCAGCAGCCTGTGGCTGGCCACCATGCCCAGCACCCTGCCATCTGAAAAGCCTTCATTTTCGGGCAGCAGAAAGTCAACATCCTCATTTGCAGAAGGTCACTATGGCAGCAGCGCAGCAGAGCAAACCACAAGATGAGGGGCTGGGAAAGGGAGGTGACCTCCTGAGCTCCTCAGCCAGGCTCTGCGTGGCATCCCTCCCTGGCCCCAGCGGGATGGAGAGTCCCCTCAGAGAGGCAGAGCTGCTGTGGCCCCCAGCAGCCCCCGAGGGAGGGAGGACAAGGACTAGGGTGCTCGAACCCCAAGCCCTGCTGCCCTGGCCATTGCTGCCCAGGCAGTTATCTGGCCTTGGGTGCCCCGGGCAGGCAGGGATGCTGTCACAGCCCTCCCCACCGCTGGGACCTTCACTCATGGCAAAGCAGCTGCCAGAAACCACCCAGAGCCAAACCCTCCCAGGGGCCCCAAAAGGAAAGTTGCTGAAAAAGGATTTTTCTCAAAACCTGCCCAAAAGAAGGGTTTGTGAGGAGCTGGTTCAAAGCAGGGCAAGCAGCTGGTCCCCAAGCAAACACAGAAACCAAAACCCTGCAGCGCCCGAGCAGCTGCTCCCCAGAGCGGTGATGGTGCAGAGCATGGCCGCAGCCCGTGCCAGGTGGGACCTGGTTTATATTTGACATCCCGGCCGGAGCACCCTGCCAGCCTTCATCAATCACCCTGCCGCGCTCTTCCTCCCTGCGGTGCCATGCCCCACCCACGGCAGGTTTGGCATCCTCCTGGAACCAGCTCTGCCACTCTGCTCTCGCTGCTTTGCTGTTCAGACCCTGGGGAGAAGAAGCCCCTGCCACCCGGCACCAGCACCGACATGCCCAGCAGCGCAAACCACCCAGCACAGCCCTGCGATGGGCCAGGGTGGACACGGCCACACACGGTCCCTCCAGCAGGCACCACCCCCAGCAGCACACAGGGGAACCAGGGACAGCCAGGGGTTGCCAGACCTGAGCTGGGCAGCGGTGGCAGCAAGTGCAGCCAAAACCCACAGGTTTTTCTGAAAGACCACCCTTGTGACGAGGCTTGTCACCTCCGTGCTCACGGGATCGGCAGAGCAGGACCCGGGGCACTTCAGCAGTTGCTTTTAGCATCCCCTTTTCCTTTGCATCCTGCTGCTCTCTGCCCATACCCCATGCCAGGGGTTTCCAGCAACAATGGGCATGCCCTGGGGCCAGGGAGAACCTACCTCTGCCCTCTTCAACCTCCAGGACAGCAGGCTCGAGTGCTGCAGAGGTGCCAGGACTTTGCTTTACTCCCAGGTCCTGTTTCTCCCTCTGCTTCACATGTGCCTAATGCGGGACAGAAACCCTCAGCTTCTGCTGGGTTGAGGGGATGAGACAGAGGAACCAGGGGGACACAGAATCATGGAATGATATGGAGTTGGAAGGGACCTCTGGAGATCATCTAGTCCAACCCCTCTGCCAAAGCAGGTCCACCCAGAGCAGGTTGCACAGGAGCATGTCCAGGCAGGTTTTGAATGTCTCCAGAAATGGAGACTCCACCACCTCCCTGGGCAGCCTGTTCCAGGGCTCTGCCACCCCCAAAGCAAAGTTCCTCCTCGTGTTTAGATGAAACTTCTTATGTTCAAGTTTGTGCCCATTACCTCTTAACACCTGGGAGGGGAACCCAGCAGGCAAAGTCCGCTCCAGAGTCTCTAGAGGGAGAAGGGCTGCTCAGAAACAGAAGAGATGGGTGTTGGGTAGGAGGTGACTCAGACAAACGCCCTGCTGGGAAGTGTCACCCTCCAGCTCAGCCGCAGCATTCTGGCTGCGTGATGGGACAAGGCCAAGTGGCACAGCCTTGTGTGGGACTGTCCAGGAGCCCTTCCAGGCAGACCCCCAGGTTCATAGGGACGTAACCCATGCCCGGCGAGGCTGCAGGTCTTTGGGGAGGCCAGGGCAACGAGGCCATTGCAATGAGGTGGTGTGCCCTCAGGAAGAGCCCTCTTTGCCTCTCCGGCGCTGGGCATGGCTCTGTGACTGCACCAGCTCTGGGCAGGCACTGCCACCTGCAGGCAGCAGCTCCGGGGCCACCTCTCCCAGCACCTGGGCAAGCATGGTCAGCAGGCCTGCACCCACCACTTGCCACTGCACACTGGAGCCAGGAGCCATGTCCCTGAGGCCACATGTCTCCCTGCTGCCCAGCCTCACGCGAGCTGCCAGTTAACGCATGGAGAAACCAGCCATGGCTTCTCTTCCCCTCTGCCCTCAGCAGCTTGGCAGCAGGATAGAAGCAAGTAACCTCACGCCTGGCTGCTCAGGAGGTGCAGGCAGCCCCCAGCAAAACAACCCCCAGCAAAACAACCCCCAGCCTACACCTCCCTCACACAGACCATCAGTGGGGCCTCTGCCCTGCGGGAGGGAGGAAAAGGGACTCACTGTTTTGAGTACGGCGAGGGAGTTGCTTATGAAGCGCTCCCTGGAGCTCCAGGCTGGCCTGTGGGAGTCTTCCTTGCTTTCCTCTTTAGGCAGCAGCATTTGCAGCTCCGTGCTGCACACCCCCAGAGGACACAAATCCCACTCCCAGTTTGGTCCGCTTCACACGTGCCCCACATGAATGGCGTCGCCACAAAACCATCTCCACAAAAACCTGCCCATGCACCTGTTCCCATTCCCATGCACCCTACAGGGCTCTTCTCTGCCAGCATCCAACAGGCAGAGAACCCTGTTATAACCAAAGTATAGTCTCTTTGCCAGAAAATGTTTTTCATGTTTTTCAAGATCATGTTTTTCAACGAGTTCTGCCTCCAAAACGGTGCCCTTATCCCAGGTGGTTTCAGCTACGGGGCCATTCCCCTCTTGGGTCCCTGGAAAGAAAGAAAACAACCTCCGAGGTCAGTAAAACAAGACATGGGAAACTCCACGCTGCAGAGGGGATTTTTCAGAAGCGTTTATTTCACTGCTGACACTGGGGCTGCAGGAGGCAACTGCTCACCGAGCTGCCCTTCGCTGCAGAATCGTCACTCCCCTCCATCATGACAACCCACATAAGGTCGGTGTCTGCTCACCTTTCAGCACCTACATTACACAGACCTACATCACTGGGACGTTCACCTGTTAGGGACACCACTTAAAAGGCTTAAAAATAATGATGATGATAATAATAATAAAGCAATCTACAAAGTAACACTTGGAGGCATCATGCAGAAACCAGACGATTTTAGACTAAACAGCAGATCAGATTTGCTCGGTTTATCGGTGGACGAGTGCTAACTGCTTCCCTGCCAATCCAACACGGTGCCAAGCTGGGGAGCGTTCCCAGATGGGACAACAGTTCCCTGTTTCCTACCCAGTGGCAGGAAACACTTCCAGGTCACAGCTTATACTTCCAGAACTACACAAGGTTATGTGCTTGTAAAAGGTGCTGGAGAGTCCTGAAACTTCCTTCTGTGACACTGCCTGCTTCCTACCAAGTGGCAGACACTTGAGTGCAGAAGAGTGCCTGAGCTGTGGGGTTTCTTTTTTTCCTTTTTCAAATAAAAACAAAAGCCCACTGATAAAATGTTATTCTTAACACAGGTGGACCAAAAAAAAAATAAAAATCACATTACACTGGACATATACAGATTGGCCCACAAGAAAGAAGCAGCTATATACTATTGCCCCATAATGAGTTTTTCTTCACCTACAGTTTCAACTTCCCAAGTGAGGTAGGGAGAGGGTGACCACAGGAAAAAAAGGTGGTGTTTCCAAAGGATTCCACTGTTTTAAAGTTATCCTTTTGAATCCTTCATGTAAAGTTAAAGTGTTCTTTTAAGAAAACACTGCCTTTTCTTCACAACAACATTCAGAGTTTTGGTTTTTTGGTTGTTTTGGGTAAGGGAAAGAGGGAGAAAGAAAACAAGCATCCCAGAGATGAAATGCTGGCAGTTTTGACACATTTTGGAAGGAAAGCACAGTTATTAAAAGGAAGGAAATAATGTAGTGAATCTGCAGATAGAAGGGAAAATTACAGAGCACTGACATAGTTTGCACTGTGCCCGCCCCAAAAGCACTTGAATTACACACCCTGTTCACATGGAAACTTACTCACACACAGCTGTCAGGAGATTGAAAGTGGACACTTATAAACCTGCAGTTTAATTTTCTAGGAATCAGTAATATAGAAGCCTTTCATTGCCCCTCCTACTACTAGACAGAATGTATTTTAAGGCATAGTTTAACATCCATTTCTTCCTAAAACAATTTAAGGTGTAACAAGCCAAGATGTCAGACACAGAGAACTCAACAATAGCTATTCTGACAGAGGTGAAAGCTATTCTATATGTACACTGCAGTATTTGCCTTCAAACAGGGGAGTCTTGTCTGAAAAAAAAAAAAAAAAAAAAAGAAAAATAACTGCAGACCCAGATTCTAAAAAAAGCAAACATTGCCAACACAAGGAATGTTCATTAGAGTCCAGTTCCCACTAGAGCTACTCAACAGGAGGACGTTATGTGATTATGCTAAACCGCACTGATTGACTGTTCCCAGAGTGTGCCCCCCGGGAAGAGGGGGGCAGAACCGTGGGAGGCCAAACCCTGCAGTACCCTAGTGCAAACTGCCTCAGAGGAAAAGCCTGTAGTCAACAAGCCTTTACACCTATTGCTAGGCTTCGCTGAGAGATGCAGTAGTCAGGTGTCGCCTAACAATTTCAGGACGCTCCCGTGAAGGTGATGGTCCTGTGTGGATTCTAATGCACATCCCCCATGAACAGTGTCCTGCACACATACACCTGCCAGGCTACCGGCTTTCCCTCTTCCATGAGACCGCAACCGGCTCACAGCCACCAGAATCTCACATAGACGATCAACATGATAAAAAACACAGCTACGGCCGCGAGTTTGGCGTAGGTGGAACGCATGTTCAGGTACTTCGCATCCTGACGGTACTTCTTGGACAAACTGGACAGGTTGTTGGCCTTGGAATCAAGAGCTGTTAAAGGGAATGGGGAGAGAAGTTAAGATTAACCCAACCAGGTAACATTCCCCAAATGTTATATTAACTGTGCAAGTTTCTCCAGAGCAGCTGGAAGCACAGTGGTTTTGCATGGCAGCATGCCCTGTGCCTACCTGCAGCGCTCTAGTGCTTGTCCTGCTGGGATGAGAGCCACCCAAAGTGGTGAGATCCTGGTCTCACCAAAAAGAAGCATCAATATCTGCCATGTGCTTCAGGATGCAACCGATGCAACTGAAACACCTACCGAGTCTGCTGCTTTTCTCAGGAGGCTCAGGGAATAGCAAGTCTTTCCCTCTGGCATGCTCTACCCACCCAGGTGACTGAGGGAACAAGGAACCATAAGTATTGTTCATTCCCTGTACCTGAAAGTGCCTCTCCTCGCTGTAAGACTTCCTCAATGTTGGCAACCATAATCCTCTGCACATCTTGCAGCTCTGTGTTGATGGAGCCCAGGTTCCTCCTTGCCCGGCTATCAATGTAGAGCTTCTTGGTTTTCTGGATGTAGGTATCTGGAATGAGACGAGGCTTTCAGAGGGAATCTCACCTAACACAGAGCAGCCAGGCCACTGAAGGAGTGGGAGCACTGCTGAGACAGCCAGCAGACTGCATGCAAATATTCACTGGAGTGAGGCCAAGAGACTTAAAGCAGGAAATATGAATCAAAGGGTATGCAATTCCAGCCTGCAAGTGTTCAAGGCCAGGCTGGATGGGGCTTTGAGCAACCTGGACTGGTGGGAGGTGTCCCTGCCCACGGCAGGGGGGTTGGAAGGTCTTTTCCAGTTCTAACAATACTATGATTTAATTATATTTAGCAACATTTAGCATTTCCCTACTACTTCTCTCACTCTATTCTGTTGCTCAGAACACCCATTTCTCTAGTGCCAAGAAGAGGCTGAACTGTCAATTCCATAGGCCAAGCTGGTGAGGATCCTGCAACTGCTGCTCCTACCCCAGACAAGATGTTTCCAAGCTAGCCACAAGGAGAGAGACCTCACCAAATTCAATGAAGGAATAGGGCCTGGAGACCGTTGGCACCTTCTTGCCATGCTGCTCATCAAACTCTGAATGCAAGTCTTCCAGATATGCGAAGGCCAGTTTCTTGGGGAATCCAGCTTCACAGAGAACCAGGTAACACACTCCTTTCTCAATAATGTAGCTGTAGAAGAACAGCAGACAGAGCATTAATCCATCAATTTTGAATCCATCCTATCAAACACCACCCTGCATACCTTTATTCCCATGAGGCAACGAGAACTGGATTTCCAGTTTGCCATGTCTGGATCAGGTATAAACCTTCCTACAAAGTAATGGCTTCTTTTTCTTTACCTAAAATGTATTTTCTTGTAGCCTCAGACCCTCTACCCCCATGCGAACAGCCCTGAACTTGGACTTCAATGAAACAAAAGTTGGTCTGTGAGTAGCATTAGTTTAACAAAATACCAGCTACAAGAAGTTATAATTTTGGAGTTACAAAGGAAGGACATCCTCCCTCCCTCCTCCAGTCAGAAGGAGGGGAGCACAAGAAAGCTTGCCAGCAGAGTAGAGGGGAGGGTGGCCAACACAGCTCTAAGGCACTGGCCCACAGCTGGGAAGCTCTGCCCTGAGATTAGAACACACACAAGAATTTGCTCTCAGTGGCTGCCAGCTCCCGCTTTCTGTTTTGGAGGGCTGGGGTATCCCCTTTGCCCCCCAACACCAGGCTAGCCACATGCATGACTTCAAAGGTAGCTGGAAAAAAATAAATGGGTTCTGGTGACTTCTCCTACAGGTTTGCCATAGGTAAGGATGCCTGTGCTACCAGCTTTTTGGCTGCAAAGTTAGGAGCTCCAAAATATACACTGGAATAGGAGCTGCTCTTGCTGTGTAATGCTGTTTGTTGGCTTGTCCCGCAGCTGAACGGGCAGAGAGGTCCTCTTCTCCTCCTCCCTCCACCCCATCCCCATCTAATTCGTATTTGTTTGCAGAGGTTTAGTGCTGACCTTGTTTCAGTGTGAGCTCCAGTGCCTCCATCAGCACTGAGAACAGGGGCCTTTCATTACAATTCAGCTAAAAAGCCTTCTGAAATAAGGCATAAAATAGAACCAATCTTGATATTATTTAGGCTTCACTACACCTGTCTGCTGCTGCACATTCCCAACTACATTTTCCTCCCCATGTAGCCAACAGAAAACTAAAGGCAATGATATTTCCACCAAAACCAAGGGAGCGGAGACAGTAGATAGCCCTGCATAGACTTTTCAATGTTTATCTCTAATAGTCAGGGTGGAATTTAAACATTACTTTCATGTTACCATCTTTTGACTTTCTGCATAATGCCATTATGTAGCAGTCTAGTTAGCATAAAGATTAACAGTGCATTAAAGAATTGACCCAGTCACAAGGGCACTGTAAATAAGTAGCTTAAAATTTTTATTAATAGCTGCATCAGGCTTACAAAACAACTTCCCCCTCACATTGTTCTTCCAGATACCCCAACAGGGCCAAATAGTTTGAATTAACCATCCTCAACGTGTTTCTGGGCTCAGGAGTATCCATTTCTCCTGCCTCTATATATACACGTGTGAATCCTGCCAGCCTTCAAATAACAATCAATCCACCCAACCAGAAGTGAGAAACTCCAGTTACTATAATACATTCCACAAGCGCATCCCCACAGGTCCCTTCTTTTATTCCTTTATACATCCCTCAGCCTGGACTGCATCACTGTGTAAGACTAATCCCACAGTACATCATGCTTCTGTTCTTCCCTCACCGTCGGGGAGCTGCCTGACAACTCAGTTGCTACAAATCCCCACTTGGAGCTTGATTTAGTCGCTGTCATGAACAGCTATAATTTGAAAGTCTTTTGAAATAAGCAAGACCTGTGTCAGATAGGAATTCTGACAGCATTCCCTGAGAGCCAGAGCAGCACGCTCAAGATGAGAGCAGTCCGAGGAACGTTACCTCTCTCTGTTATCTCTGCTTGGGCCAGCTGGTCCTGCCTAGAGCATTTCAGCTGTATTTCCCACTTGCTTTTCCCCTGATGTGATATTAGATGTGTTGGATTTAAAATTGAACTGTCAGCACCACAGAAAGCAAGCACACCTCATTCTGTCTCCGATTCGGACAATTTTGTCAACCTCAGAGTTCCTGCACAGCTGGGCTTCTCCGTTCTACACTCTGTCTGTGCCTCTGAGCTACAGGACAGCACCTGATTGTGCCAACTGCCCACCAGTGGACGCACACAAGGGGCAGACGATGCCATTTGCCACTGCTAAGTTCTGTCCTCCAAATTGCTGCACGCTTAGTATAGCCAGAACGTTTCTTATCATTACCTTGGATCATTTTGAGAGAGAAAAAACTTTATCCTGGTAAGAGTGGCAAAGGCCAAGGGTTGTTTTCAACACGACAGGTAAGAGCCAGTTCAGCCATTCATCAGCCAAAGGTCAACTACTGACTGACAGCACAGCAGACTCCCTCGGTGTTTCTGTACCTGCACAGCCAGGCACACTGAGTGCTGTAGCTGAAAGGGTGACACAGCTTTTGGACAGTTTTTTGACAGTCTAGACATTACATATGACAGAAATTGCTTCAGTAGTTGTAGTTTAAGTTTCACATTTCAGCAAGACTAGACTCTTCTCTGAATTCACCAAGCTAAAAATGTTCAACACCACCTCAGCAAGTTCAGCAATATCCTTAGCCACACTCGTACCCTCGCACCACAAAATGCTCTATCCTGGTTTGTGCTGCCCTCAGCAGTCAGAGCTCTGATTTGGCAGAAAAAAAGATGTGCTACGTTAACGAACAGTATGGTCATCAGTCAGCATTAGACTAAATCTCCAACTCCCCCATTTCCTACTCTTCTTGTACTGTTATCACAGCAGATTTTTTGATCTGAAAGCATTCTTCTTTTCACATAAGTCTCCATGTTTCATTTTAAGAGAGGCAGCCCTTGAATGCTTTGCAGCAGCTGTTGTGAATTGCCTGTGGAACCTGTCTAGGGACTAAGGCAACACAGAGAAACCCTCCTTTCCCTGCTTATCTGCCAGCCAGGTAACCTGCCTTTTTCTTTGAGACAGCTGTCAAAACATGAGCTTGCCCAAGTCCTTCCACCTTGTCAGAACCGCTGACATTACAGCCACTGCTAAGAAGCTTTGATTTCCTCGGCAATGCAAGTGGCACAGCCTTCCCAGACATCGCTCCGCTTGCGTCATGGAAGCAACGCAAGAAGGGATTTACTAGGATCTACACAGACTCCTTTCCAAGACTTCACTGCCAGTCAGAGTTACACCCCTGCAGTGCCATGGAAACATTTAAAATGAGAGAGTTTTTAAACTCTATGAAGTTTTAACTTCTATGTTGCTCTATGATGCAGAACAGGACTTTGCAGTTAACTCTGCACCCCAAATGCGACAGGAGATAAGGATGGCCAAACTATTTTAATTAGGGCCGTCCTCTGACTACTATAACTCCCTATCAAAGGCAACCAGAAGCCAAGAAAAAAAAAAAAAAAGAGTTAAAAAAAAAATCTCATCACAGTTATCATAAGTAAGTCAACCACAAGAAAAGCTGCCCTCAAAACCCCATGGCTTTTGCCAGAGATTGCCCTTCAAAAAAACTGCTGTTCCTGTCTTTTCACATCGCTTTCTCTGAAGAAAGGGACAGGGCAGAAGATTTGCTAAAGGACCCTTGTTATAAAAGCAGAGACCTAAAGCTAACCTTCCCTGCATTCAAAGGCTGTCTCCCACTCACCCAGCTGTAAACACCTACCCACTCACCAGGGCTGAGGAGTCAATAGGGATCCTGCTGCTGGTGGCACAGCAAAAGTGGTGCCAAATGTGAGAAAACTTTGTGCATCACTGGCAAAACTGCACAACACTGCCTCGGTGATCTCACCTGATCTCAGAGAATTCCAACATAATTATTTCTGCTAATAGTATAATCATGATTCTTGACAAGATGTTGGGCTTGATTAAATTTTCAGTCATTACTCTGCTATGTACTTATACGTCATGTAAAGATGCATTTCCTTGTTTCAAACATAAGCTTGCTCTCTTGCCTTTCACTAACTATCAGTTCTTCCTCCATTTACTTGCCTTTCCAGTTCCTTCGCTATTGATTAGGGAATAAGGACATCTGACCTGCAGTCTCTGTAAGCGTTCATTATTTTATATTCAAGTTCCCTTGTTAGTGAGCTACTGGAGAAAGACAAAACTGCTTTTAAGTTGAGAGTTTCCAAACGTTTTAGGACATGAACTAAACACACCCAACACATACGGCAACAATACGACTGAATCTACGTGGTGAGAAAAAAAAAATTGTCACGTATTAAGGAAATAAAAAAAAAAAATCAGTGATGCTCCATGTGCTTCTACGCATGAAGTTAATGCATGAAAAGGGACACTCCCATGGGATATACAAAGAGGAAAATCTTGTGCAAGAGGAGCTTACAGTGCTACTACCAGACTGTTTTTACCAAGGACATCTCTTTTTAAAAAAGGCCAGACAGAGGTGGCACAGAAGATGCACTGAAGGTATCTTAGAGGGTGCAAACAAACAGAAAAAAACATAATGGGAATAGAACTTACATGGTCTTCAGCAAAGGCAGAACTATGAACTTGGCTGAAAAACAAGTGCCAGACAGCACCGCCAAGAAGTAACAACTCATACGTTCTCCCCTTCAAATGACTATTACATTTCAGCTAGCAGGGCAGAGAGCTGAACAACTCACCCTCTCTCAGCCTGATTTCCAACAAATCCTCACCCTGGCCCAGAAGTGTCTTCGCTTATTTCCACGGCAGCAGAAGCCTGTTCCTCCATCACCCCTATAAATACTTACTGGAAAGCCATGGCTCCTGCTTCCAGAGTACATCTCGTGGGCGACTGCTCGTTCAGCTTGCGGAAGAGCTGCTTCGCTTGACTCTGGTACTGCTGCAGATCACGGCCTGACTGAGAAGGGAGGACAAGGCCGTTGGGGGCAGCTGCTACCGGGGAAACACCATCCGCCCATCCACCCACCCACCTGCAGGCAGGGGGTCCCCGTAGGGGCCCCGGGGTCGGCCCGAGGAGGAGCTGCCCTCAGCAGTACAGAGGCCGCTCTCCACCTCCCACCCGCGACCTTGTGAGAAGTGTGGGGGGGTACCAGCGCCCGGCTGGGCCGCCCACTCCTCTCCGACACAGCGGGCCCAGACCCACCCTCCCCCCACGCCCACCTGCTCGTCCTCCTGCATTGAGGCGGCCAGCGGGAGCCCGTCCGCCACGCGGGCGATCATCGTCAGCAGCACCATCTTCGCGCCCCGCTGCGGCCCACCAGCCGCCGCCCCTCAGCCTCAGCCTCAGCCCCGCCGCTGCCTTGCCCCTGCCCCTGCCACGGAGCTGGCCGGAAACCGCCACGGCAACATCCGGTCCAGCCGCCACCAGACGCACGGGGCACTTCCGGCCGCGCGCCGGGAAACGGGCCCGGGCAGCAACACAGAAACGCGGCAGAAACCGGGGCGCAGCCACACCCTGACCGCTGGCCACGCCCTCTCGCTGGAGTCACGCCCCCTGTCCGGAGCCACGCCCCCTGTCCGGAGCCACGCCCATATGGACAACGCCTCCCTGCATTAGCCACGCCTCATACCCGCCCTTATCCCATGGCTCCGCCCGACAGCTGTTTAGCCACGCCTCCCATAGAGACCGCTCCCCCTAGATACCACGCCCCCTCACACGTGACACACTCCCCCTCCCCGCTGGGGCGGGGTGGCGGCGCAGGCGGCGGCGGCGGCGGCGGCCCGGTGGGCGCGCGCCAGGCC
>JAOXJM010000004.1:4583238-4602621 GCA_026413425.1 Tringa solitaria
GGTGGGCGCGCGCCAGGCCGGCAGCCATGGCGGCGGCGGCGGAACGGAGCCGCCTCAGTTTCCCGGGTGGTACCGGGGCCCTGGGGCGGCCCGTGCCTATGAACCTCTTCGCCACCTGGGAGATCGACGGTTCCAGCCCCAGCTGCGTCCCCAGGTAAACAGTGGGCGGACCCTTCCCCTCTAAACGGGCAGCTCCCCCCGGGACCCCGCGCAGTCGGAGGGCCTGCGGGTCGGAGGGCCCGCGCCCAGCCACGGGGTCCCGGGTACTGCTCCCTCAACGCTCCGTCTTTTCAGCTTTGCGGTCCTTCCCTCAATTTCGGGGTCCCCTCCCTCAATTTTGGGGTGTCCCCATCCGTCACCATTTCCACAGCGACAGGCAGGGCTCCCCTGTCCCCTTCAGTGTTTCTTAGGGGTGGATGGGGGGGGTACAAGGAGCCTTTGACCCTAAAAAGAGGGGTGGGGTGCGGTGGCTGCCGCCCTCCGCACCAGGTCTGTGAGGGGGTCACCCTGTGGTCCCATTCCCATGAGTTTGAGTGCCCCCCCCCCTCCCCAAAAAGAAAAAAAATGTTGTGGGGGTTGTGTTGGTGGCAGGGTTTGTGGTGTCTGGCTCCTTCTCACACCGTGTTGTGCTCCCCGTGCCTCACCGTCCTGTCTGGGGTGTCCCCTTAACAGGGGGTTTTGCCCGGTAAATGCCCCACATCGGTTCCTTTGGGGTGGGCATCTGTTTTTTCTTCTGTTGGTTTTTCACCCGCTCCCAGTCTCGAATCTGTCCCCCTCTCTGGTGTGTGTATGTGTGTGTGTATAAACACGTGGATGCATCCCTCTCTGTGCTTTTTTTAGTCCTCATGGGAGGGATCCCTTTTAGTTTTTATAAAATTTGCACTTTTCAAGTCTGGCTTTAACAGAACGCCTTTGGGGATTTAAGCACGCTGAAGATGAATATTTGATGCCCTCCTCTTTATTTTTTTTATTTTTTTTAATGGGGACACAGCAAGTGAACAAAAAGAGAACAGAGTCATCGGGCTGACCTCGCAGGAATGTAAAGCTTTGCAAGCTTTACAAACCCCCCAAATCCCTCTGTCTTCTGTGCCATCCCGATAGCAGATTGGACTTAATGGCCTGCCCCTGTCCTGCAGAGCTAGCAGCTTGCTCGTGGGACTGGTAACTACCTTAGCTTAAACGTTACCCACAGTCATAGTGCTTTGACATCGTGGGCGGGAAGATAGTATGGGCTAGAAGAAAACCCAAGTCCTGCAATTGCAGATGATCTTGGTTTCTAACAGCTTATCTGTGCTGACAGCACCTTGGAGTGTCTGTTGGGCAGCAGCTTTTACCACTTGTCTTGTTCAGCCTTTCTTCTCTGCAGCGGGAGGTCTTAGAAGGGGACCAGCATCAAGGGAAATGTGCCCCTCTTCAAGGAGTCCCTTTGCTATGGAAGGAGTTGCCTCTATGGGAGGAGCAGTTGGTGCACTTTTGATTTTTGCACTAGGTTCCAGTGTGATTCATGTTGACCCTGGTGTTGTACACAGGACACGAAGGCTGTCTTGTAATGCCATTTTGAAAACTGTTCTCTCCATTGCACCCTTGACTGGAGGAAGGCGGTTGGGTTTCAATCTCGTCCACTCATAACAGTGGCTGTTAAATTGAAATGAAAAAACAAATGTCCGTTGCTGTCAAGGACTTTTAGTTCTGCATTATCATTTATGCTGATACTTGCAGATCTGAAAACAAGCTCACAACATAGCTTGCTTGTTTGCAAATCTGTAGATGACCAGAAAATGCAGTGTAAGGACACTGGTCCTGCCTTGATGTGGTAGGGGGCGGGGGTGTGTTTGCACAGGACTTGGCATTTAGGGTGGGTTCTGGGTGTTTGAATTGCAGTGGGCAGGTGGGCAGCAGATTGCAGGCAGCTGGTAGAGGTGCCTGGAGGAGTCTGGGTGCTGCAAAGAACATGTTGGTATCTGGATAGGTGGGGCAGAACTAGGGCTTGAGGGGGAAATTTTGGAGTCGGTGAAACAATCTGTGAAGCAAAGGCTGGTGAAACAGCTCAGATTGGATGCCCTGGAGCCTGAGGCATTAATGGGAGAACTGGGGCAATTGGGACCTTCTGGGAACATAGCTTCTGTACGAGGGAGTTGGTGTGTAGTGGTGGGTCCCTCTGGTTTCAGCCCTGTTGTTGCCATCGCCTTTGCCTGCTGTTCTGGGTGCCCTTTTCTCCTAGAGCCCGGGGGGAGTAAGTGGACATTCATCTATCACATCCACTGCTGCTGAGCGAACAAGCAGGTTCTTTCCACCACCCAGCTGGATGTGGACTGCCCCAGGTGGGCTGGGCAAGCTTGCAAGGGCTGTGTATGGGCTGCAATGTATGGCAAGGGCTGCAGCTGTAGCTGCCAAGTGGTTTTTGTTAATCTGAAGTGAAGTCGGGAGCAGCTGAGGCTGCAGCTCCTGCAGGGCTGTCGGTGTGATTGCACGGTGAGGTGTGTGCTGCGCTGCATGTGCTGGGCAAACACTGAATTCTCTAGCAGCGGCAGGAGTGCAGAGCCTGGACGCTCAATTCTGTTGTTTCTCATCATTTAACATCATGTCTTGTGATGCTACATCTGGTCCATGCCTTGCATTTCATTACAGGCTTTGCAACAAACCTCTCTGCCAGAGAAGGCAGGAGTTTGAATACCTTTAAGTTATACTGCTGCCTCTGTGTCTCAAGAGACAGCAGTATAACTTACTGTAATGATTTTTCCTGTGGCAGGGTGGCATTTAAGAGTCTTTGTGTTGAAGTGAGAGAGACTGGGATGAAAACTGTTCGGGGTGGGGGGACCAATATTCAAAACAGGCTTGTTTTTCAAGCAGACATATGTTGGGACATGAAAGGAGGATGTGGAGAAGAGCGGGCCTTGGTGTGTGGTCAAGTATTGTGGAACTGCCTTGGTCTTCTCTGAGTTTTCCACCAGTTATGAGTTCTCCTCTGGGTTTCTGGTGACAGGACTTCCTAGTTGAGAAGAGGCTTGAACTTGGCAGAAAGTCAGAGGATTCATGGAAGAGGGGCATGTGTTTGGGGAGGGAGCATTGCTTCCTTCCCTCTTCTTTTTGGTACAATAAATCTTACCCTATTTCTAAACCCTTTCTCCTACAGTAAGCTGGAGCAGGAGGGGCTGGGTGAAAGCAGTGCCTGGAGCGGGCTGTGCCTGCATTGCACTGAATTGTGTGGTGGGTGTTGAGGTGGAGGGCCTCATGTGGATGTGGTGTGTGCTTCCCAGATGATGGCTGAGAACTGCTCTGTGGGAGGGAGATCTCTAAAGCACTGCTCTTCAACACGCTCTTCTTTGGCGGGTGATTTACTGAAAGCCCATTCTGCTGTGAGTAAACTCTGGGAGGCTGCCTTGGTGCATCCATGGAGTTTCCTTGTATGAAAAGGCTGTGTCTAAACTTCGGGAAGAATAATAGCGAAGAGTCATAGTATTGTTCCGCAATTGTGCGTTTTGAGTGAAAAACGAGGTTAGATGGTGTTTTGCACTTGTGCGAGTCTCCCTTTCTCTTCTGCCATTTGCAGAAATGGTTTCCTGATTTCTTTCTTCAGCACACGTAGCTCCTGGGGGTTTTGACCATACTGCTTCTGAAATGCAAGTACTTTCTTTTAGTCATCCCAGAAATGTGACTCAAACTGTCTCACTATCTGGGTGTAACCACTACATACCAGAAGGGAGAGATGCCTACCTTCTGCTGTTTCTTTCTTCTGTGTATTGAAATAGTTTCCTTTGAGGAAGGTTACATTACGTAAAGTTCTTCCTACCACCTGTGGAAGTTGAGCATGATCTTCTCACTGCATGGCTGCGAGAGAATGAACATTTTTTCCCTCAGTTCCCTCACACTGAAAATTAAAGAATTATTCTGTGGATTTTGTTAGGTTTTGGGTTTTTTTTCTTTCCAATCTCTGGATCAAACAGTGGGTGTGAATGGCAGGATGCAATAGTTTCCCATCTTGAAGGAGCCTTATGAGGAGACAGCACCACGGGGAGGCTGTGTAGAGGAAGAGTGGTCTTGGCGGGGGGGAAGTTTTGTTGGAAGGGGGTATGCTGGAGCAGGAGAAGGCGAGGGTCAGTGCTCCCATTCCGAGTAAGTTGTTTTTTTTTTTTTAGGCTACTGCCTTAATTGTCACATATGTGAAAAAGTTTCTGCTAAGATTTGAACTGTAAAGTGGGGTGTATTGAGACCAAACTGCTCATGGAGCAGGTGTGACCTGGTGTCCCTTGGATATACAAAGGAAGCCAGTGAAACAGACCTGGGAAAACATGGTGCTGGAGATCTGAGGTTGTTTACTGGACACTGCCTGAGCATTTCACATGTCGGCTTGCCTCTGTAACTTGCCTGCTGGGTGAGGAAACATGAAGGGAATCTACATGCATCCCTTGGACTCAAACAGGAGGCTGCTAGTGTGTGGATGTCACCGCTAGGCATGCTGTGTGATGGCCTTGCAGCACGTGGACTTTCACACCAGCCCTGATGCGGACATCCCCAGGGGCAATGGAAACTGACTGGGGTGAGGATGCAGATTCGCAGTGGCTGAGTGGATTCTGATGGTTTGCTCATGCTCTGGGCTACGTGCTCCTCTCCCTGTGCCATCTCCTATCTTCTTCCACTGATCTGTCTCACTGTATGCTTCCTGTAGGTTAATGAGTTGCAGTGGTGTGCAGAGGGGTCTGCAAACATGTAAAGGTAACAGCACAGGTGTGTGACTAGGAGGGACACAGTGAGGACTGCTGGGGAGCCACTCCAGCAATCTGCATGTTTGCAGCCCTACATGGTGTTAATTCTCTCTCCCAGATGAGTGCTGGGGGGGTTGTGACCTGTGTGAAGTCCGTGGATGGCTGTTCTTCATGAGGGTTTGCTGCAGATGCACTCAGAAGGGAGATCTATGGGTAGACTAACATTTAGAAGTGATCTCTTGTTTGTTAGGATAACTGCTGGCATGTTCATCGGGAGCTGACTGTCGGTTTTCAGTACGTTTGGAACTAGGAAAATGTCTAATTACTCAGATGACTAGGTACCTTTCAGAAGTGCTTATTTGGAGGCTTTGTTTTGACTTTGTTTGAATAGCATGGAATGCCTAACATTTTACCACTGAAGGAAATTGAATACAAGTGAGCACACAGGGTAGGCTTTAAAAAAAATGTTAAGGCGATGAATATTTGAGATGCGTGAGGAAAAACACCTACAACTGAGCAATGGAGATTAAATGCTTGGGGTAGAGTGCAGTGGTCAAAACCAACCCCTTTGTTCTTAGAGTCAGGAGATCCTATTTCTCCTCCTTAGTCTTCGTGGAAGAGATCAAGACTAAAATAACATTACTTTGGGCAACATCAAGTTATCCCTTAGTGCTCCCCTTCTAAATCCTATCACAGCAGTTACTGAGTTTGTCACTTTGTACGATACCACTAAATGTAATTTGGACTCTTGTATTCAGTGGAAAAAAAAATCTGTCTAGAGGCTGAGTGGTTTGTTGGAGTCAAACTTCCAGTTAGGCCTATTTTGAGTCATCTTTTAGCTGACATAAGGTGAAGTTTGTGCAGGTCAAGAACAGTTCTGAAAAAGTCTTAAAATCTGAATGCTGCTAGCAGAAGGGCTCTGGATGCGGATGTACGTGATTTTCATCTGGATTCTTTGTGCATGCCCAGTGCAGAAGGGTGTTGGGAGTGGAAGGAAAGGGCTGCTCTTCCTAAGGGCCTCTTTCCTTGTCTTGTACCAAGTGAAGGTGCCCAAGGGACCTTCGCCTTGTGTTCCCTGGTAGGTCTGGCCCGTGTTCCTGCAGCCCTGTGTGGCAGGAGGCGACCTTGCAGCTGCTTGTCCAGGAAACAAAAGCTCTTATCAAATGGAGTTGTTGATACTCCACCTTTCGTCAGCTCTGGGCATGTGGATGATTTCTGTGGCAAGCTTGTGGCTGTATCAAATTAGCTATGAAGTGATTTGCATAATAGATTAATCAACCAGCAACAAAACATCCCTCTTTTCTGCCAAGAAAAGAAAAGCAACAACTCGGCTGTTATAAGAGGCCATTATGTTCCTTGCAACCCTTAATCTTTCTTTTTCCAAGAGTACTTCGTGTTTTGGCCTCGCGCAGGAAGCTGGCCTGCTCACTGGCTTTATTTGCGTCACATCTTGGCAGCTTTTTCTAATTCTTTTGGGCCAAATTTTGCCACCGTTATGGTGACCTTCTAGGGAGGGTATTTCCTATGGAATTGGTGGGTGGCTGCCAAAATGACTCTGTATTGCTAGGTCCTCCATTAGCCTTCACCTTTCCATTGACTTACGAGAGAAAGTGAAATTCTTCTGGGCCCCTCGTGGTCCTTCCGAGCTGCCCCATTTCCCTGGGAAGTTGGGGAGCAGGAGGACGAGGGGGGAGCAGGGAGCCTCAGAGCATGTGTAACTGTGACTGGGCAGGAGCTGGGCACTGTATTTTCTTTTTCCTGTGTTTCTACCTCCCTGTAAGCCAGCAATATGAATTTCCTAACCTGTATGGCGCTCCTGCGGCTCCAGATGTGACATCCGTGTGTCCTTGCTTGGTCAAAGAATACCACCTCCCAAACAGTGCTGGGGGAGTTTTAGTCCAAATGGATCCTAACGTGCAGATGATAAGAAGCTTAACTGCCTAATTGAATGTGATAGCGTGAAGCTCCTCTCATGGTGAGGTTTAATTGGATTATAGTACTGTACAGTGATGTGGAGGCTTGCAGGGCATGCAGCCAGCTTCACAAGGAGAGAGTGGATCCTTGCTAATCACTCATTTGTTTAAAACAATTAATTGCCTAGAGACCTCTGATGGGCATGCTGTAGCCAAGAGCTCAAAAACAAGGGTTGTTGATGACTACTGCACACATAGACCCTGTCCTTGGGTCAGTGTAACTGTGATAGAGAGTCTGTGGATCTGCCTTGTGAGCCCAAATCTGGGGAAAGGAGGAGGAGACGTGCTCCTTATGTTTGGAAAAGTAGTTGTGTGGTCTTTCTTGTTGCGTGCTGGTGCCTGGAACCTGTTTCCTCCTCTAGAACCACTTCAGCCTTTCCTGCAGCGCTTTGTGTGGCTGTGTTGCTTGTCACGAGCTGTGCCTTTCTTCTGAGGTGGCCTGCTTGTTCCTTCTTATGTAGGATCTGCGAGTCTGCAGGCCAGTCTGGCTTCAAGTGCTGTTTCTTGTAGGGCAATACCTATTTTTGATTTGGAGCTCAAATGCCAGTGTTGGATCTCCCCTGCTCCAGTGGGAAAGCCATCTAATTTTTAAAGTGTGCAGCCAAAATAAAAATCAGAGCAGCTTGTATGCTGTGAAGTTTGCTTGGTGGAGGCTCTCAGTCATATAAACTAGAGCTGGGGTCTGTAAGCCAGAAAGTGTGCTAGTTCTTCTTGCCAGGCTTGGGATGGTGCATGGTGGCTCCGGCATCTTTTCAGTACCTGTATTTTGGGTGCTGCTCCTGGAGGCTGCGTGTTTTGGTGGAAATCACTGTCTGCCGAGTGGCTGTTCTTGGGAGTTTTTGCACTGGAAGTAAGAGGGTTTGTTTTACTGATATTTCAAAAGAGTTTGAAATCTGCATGGCTGCTCAGATCTTATTTCAGAAGAGTTGTCAAGGAAAATAGCATTTGTTCTCCTTTAAGCAGGCAGATTAGCATAAAATATCAACTTTGATGTTGTGTGCAATGTGCTCCTCATCCATAGCCTCTGTGCCAGTTTGCAGAGTCAACTGTCTCATAGATGTTTGAACGTTCTGGGAAATGCCCCCAAGGCCAGTGTGTGCCATTTGGGCAGGGAACAGCTCTGGGACACTGGGAGGTTTTGATCAACTCGTCTTGTTTCCTGTAGCGGCTCATCCAAACTGAATTCAAGCGAAATCAACAAATGCGAGCGCTTTGCTGTTGCTAGGAAATGGTAGTTTAGCCGCCTTCTCCCAGTGCTCTAAGGTGTGTGGGATCTCTCCCCTCCCTTCTTCCCCCCCCCCCGCCAAAGCTCTAGTTTGGTCTAAAGACAAACCAACTCTACTGCTCATTTTTGGTCAGGGAGACGCTCTGGAGCTTGTAGGAGATTCAGTGGAAGGGAGCAGGGAAGAGGGAACACTGGTCTTTAAGCAAAACCTACACAGCTTGCAGGTCCTGGGCCTTGGGGAGGTAGTACTTTTTGTTCTAAAAAGAAAAAGGAACAAACCTGCTGATCCAGAATGGATTTTTTTCAAATATGTGTTGCTGGGGCTGGGGAGAGGTGGAGTTTTGAAGGTGTGAGGCTGTAAAGGCTGATTGTGTGCTTGTGTGCAGGATGAAGGGATACACGTTTTCGCCGCTCAGCAATGTTCTTTACTGTTAAAAATCTTCTGATGAAAGACACTCTCTCCTTCCATCATACCTCTTTGCTCTGTTAAGCTTGACTGTTCAAAAATCCTTCCCTGCTCTTTTTGTTTTTCTACAAAGCCACTGTAGTGTGAGGGCTTGGGGGTTCTCCTGGCTGCTGGTAAGTAAATGTCACGTGCAGGAGAGAGATTTCTAAAGGGGTCTTCGCCTCTGCGGGGAAATACATGGAGGGCTACAAATGGAGTCATGGAAAAACTATGGAGCTCATAATGTGTTTCTGGCCTGTGTTTCCAGGGTTTCTAGTGCAGGGCTCTCCTTAATGGCCAAAACAAGCTGCAGTTTGCACATAAGCTCGTCTGATATGTGTTTCCCGACAGGCACTAGGCCAGATCTAGATATAGAGCAGAGAATAAACCCCATCGAGAGATTCTTAGGAAGCCTTATCTATATATAGTCTATATAAGTCTGTATCCCCTTTCTGCTGAGAGGACAATCTCTGCCCGGGGAACATGGTTAATGCAGATACACCCCAGCTCCTGAGAACCAGGCAAAGGTCCACAAGGATCACGTCTGCCGCATCCTGTGCGAGCGATCCCGAACGTGTCCTGGCTCCTGCTGCGAGGGGGTTGCAGCGGGGAATTCTCTGCCAAGGGCCCCAGCTGTGCTGCCCTGTGCCGTGACCGTGCTGTTGTGGCAAGCTGGTGACACGCTCCTGGGGCCAGTCAGGCTTGTCCTCTGCAGGAGCACGCAGCGGCCGTCGGCCAGAGGGAACAGCTGCACAGGCTGGGGCGCATCCTTCCTGCGGAGCTGATGGTGCCTGCGCCTTTTTAGAGCACGTTGGTCTGTTGATTGCTCTCATTAAAGCGATGAGATTGTAGCTTGGCAATGACTTGTCATGAAACAGCTCTTGTAGGGTTTTCGTGCCAGTGCAATTCCCTTTCCTCGCAGCCGCTTACCAGGGCGTACCATGAGAGGAACCTGTGGAGATACACTGCTTCTTCTGGAATGAGAAGCAATTTGCAGCGCTCAGCCCACCTGCTTCATCCTAACGCAGCAGAAAAACCAAAAACCAAACAACGAGCAGGTGGCTTAGATCAGAAGTTGGAACACACAGCGAGGTGGACAAGGCTGCCCTTTCACACAGCAGTGTGGTCTCCTATTAATTTATGTGGAGGAGCTGTTTCACCTGAGGCCATTCCCAGCCAGCCTTCCTTTCCATACAGTACATGACTTTTTCCAACTGGTGCACCGCCGGGTTCTGTAGTTGTCCTGGCAGTCGCTGAAGGCCAGCCATAGAGGAGCACAGTGATTTTTCCACCGCAGAGAAGCTGCTTCCCACCTAGCATTTTTGCAGTGCATCCTGAAAACGGAGAAGTGAGAGTCTGGGAAGTTATTTACCAGCTTGAAATGTCAGTCTGCGAACAGCTTGTGGGGTTCTGTTGGACCTACTGGAGGCACAGCTTCTCTTTGGATGCATTTGGCTCTGGGATTGTGGGTCTAGGTCTTTTGTTTTAAAAGAGCAGCCCTGTCTTCTGCGCTGGAGAGGCTGATTCCTTTCTCTTGTCTTTTAGGGAGCTGGTCTGGCAGCATAACTCTTAACCCTGCTCAGGCTGGAACCTTGACAAGATGTGCTCTGCCTTCCCTGAGCCCATGAAAGTCATAGGGCTGTTGGAGGACGTCTCCTCGCTCACATTTTTACAAATATAGCAGGATCGTTTGAGGTCACTCAGTCTTGAGTTTCTTCAGGGAGAGCACACTTCAGCTGGAGGCTGTGCCAGAGCTAGATCTGACTGCCTCTGGAGGGGCTGTTCTGAAAATGGGTGTCTATAACGTGGGGTCTAATCTCAAGACAGTCCTGCAAGCTTTCCAGCTCATCAGATAACACGTGCAGTCTTTATTTTGCCTTGTCACACGTGTCCTGATTTCACTGCTGCCTCAACTGCGTGAACTCGGTGGTGTGTAACGGGGACAGGGACATTGCCGTTCTCAGCAGAGCAATTATACCCGTTTCCCAGCTGTGAGGAACCAGCATCAGGGCCCTCTACCTTTCTACCATTCCATCTGTGCAGTGGGTAGTTGTGGGTTTAAGACACGAGCATTTACCAGTCCTTTGCCTGTTACAGTGAAGATCTAATAGTTTCCTGAAGAACTCTCTCAGATGTGCGTAGAGCTGTGTGTACTGTCCTGACACTCTTTAGGTAAGGTCATAGCTTGCTTTCACCAGCTCCTCTGAGGCTTGAAGGTGTCTAGTGGCTCTTTGTGACCTACCTGCTTAGGCACCTCCTGCCTTGGTACAGCGCAAGCATTTGAGAATTCACATGGTGAAGCGGACCAGGGCAGGGTTTGGAGGGTAGAGGTGAGGAAATGGGTTGTGTTTTGGTTGGATGAGTTCTCTGCTGTGCTTCACTGCATGATGGTCCACGTGGTTGTGCAGGCAGAGTGTGGGGATGAGGATGGAGCAGGTAACTCATTTCATCTGGTGTTTCTGCTGGAAAGGCATCAAGTGGAAGCAATCAGTGGTTTTGCATGCTCCCGGTATATGCACCACATTTCTAATTTAGCAGAGCTTCTCTTTAGAACAAGGAAATTACTTTTAATGACTGTGGGAGGAAAAGTCCAGCCCCTTGTTTAGAGGCCTGTGTTTTAGCTCTGGGCTAGAAGCCCTGGGTGGTCCAAAGTCGTGTGTGTGTGTTCTCCAGCTCGGGGCTGCTGTTGTCAGAGCTGCAGAGTGAGTCAGGGGGAAGAGATGGTTGGGGTGGAGGTGGTGTTTCCTCCTTTTGGGCACTAAGGGGAGGTCTCTGGTGGGAAGAAGGTATTGGGAACTAGGCAAGGAGATTGTCACACAGGCGCTTTCTAACTTGAATAATTGACCGTGTAACCAAAGCTACTGGAGATTGGTGGGGATGTAACTGAATCTTTCACACCGATTCTTATGCAAATTCAAACATGTGCTCCTGGTTTCTAATGGGACACCTACAAATACAACTGGCTCCATTCAGAACTCGGCATTCACGCACTGGATCTTTAATTGCTAATGACTTTATAGTAAGAGTGTTACTTGCAGAGCTGCCCCTGTAACTGTTTCTCAGTGCTGCTGTTAACCTGTACGCATGAAGTTTCACTGTAGATTTTGCATAAGTGACCTGTGGACGTTCTGGCACATGGTTTGGTGTGTTTGGTGCTGAAACTGCCCAGTGCCATAACAGCTTCGCTTCAGTAGCAAAATGAGCTTGACGATTTCACTGCCGTTTTCTTTGCTGATGTGTTGGGGCTTACTGAAGGTAAATTAAATTACCTTAAGTTCTGCAGAAAATAATTTGGTGTATCTACACTGAGTGCAAATAATCTGAAGTTTCTACCCAGTAAATCTACGACTGTGAGTTGATGAGCATATTTGATAAGTATTACTGTGGGTTCCTGGGGGGAAATTAGTGTCTGCAACCTCCTGGTGTAGCTTCAAAATTAGGCTTGGTTTTCTTCATAAGTGTGCCACGTGGTAATGGAGCAGTTGGTCAAAACCATGTGGGCTTAATTTCTTTAAAATGTAAACAGCCTAGAAATGTTTGTTTATATACAAAATATTCAGCCAGTGACTGTAAGCATTTCCATGTTTCTACAAGAAATGAAGGTAATTGTATAATAAGCAAAGATTCATATGGCTTAACTTGTTTCCCATCTGGCATTAGTTAAATTGGTGTTTTCATCTGCATGACCTCTTGGGGTTGGGAGAAATGATGAAAATAGAAAACATGGCTGAAAAAGACCTTCCCGGGTCATCTTCTAGCCCATGCAAAGGCTGGAGCAGCACCACTGAACAACCCCTGGCACCTGCTTGGCTGAGTGACTGTTCCCACTCTGCCACAGTACGTGTTACAGGGTGGTTTTTGCAGAGGTTTTAAAATGGTGGTTTTAGTAGACCAAGGAGTTGCCTGTCCTGTATGCAGTCCTTCTCCAGTGTATAAATTTATATTCAGACTAAATAGATTAACTACAGCAGGAAGAGCTTCCTTCTTAAAAGAAAGCTATTGTTAGAGCCATCATTTATCATAAATCTCTAGTACTTCTAATCCTGCTCTCCTCCCACAGCCCTTTTCACCCTTCCATCTGCCTACTGATTTACAGTTTGAAGGGTCTGCTCTGAGTTTCTTGGGGCTGTCCTGCAGCCTTCCTCTGTGGTCTCTTCCTCTTGGGTGGCAGTTTTCAGTGTCAAAAGGATCATTCCAAAATGACCCCTTTCATGAAAATATATCTGCATGCTTTCTAACTGGTAGAAAGATGATAGGCTGCTTTCCCGATCAAGTTGCACCCACTGCCTTAAAATGAAGGATTTGCAAGGAAAGCTGAGAACTGCAAGAACTGGATCATATATATTTCATGTTGCTAGTGGCTTGCTAGGGGCTGAACTCCCTTTTATTTGCTCTTCTATCTCTTCCCTATGCTGCGCCTGAGAGCGTGCCAGAATTTAAGGTGCTCCGATTTCTCTTTAGGGCTGGCGGGATCTGTATCTTCTTTCTGCCAGGATTCTGCTTTATTTTGCTTAATAGAGTTAAAGGCCGTTAATGTAGGCTTTGTCCTTGCTTCACAAATAGACTTTTGAGTGTCTCCAGGTACTTTGATAAGCTTTACTTGCTCGTGTTCAGTCCCAGTGAGGATCCGAGACTGCTGCTTGCAGATACCAAAGCAGATCAGAGGATTTTTTCCTCCCAACATCTAGCATTCAGCAGCTCAAGTGTAAAGCTGCTCACTGAGACAAAACTCCTGTGGTTCTTTCCCCTTGGCCCATGGGGACGTGCTTGAGGATCAGAAACCTGGCCAGTGCTTAGTTCACACAAGCAGGTAGGTTTTTTCCAAGGAGAAGGGCTTTCAGAGGTGGATTTTCTCAGTTCAGCCTTTGGTCAGCATGCTCCTGTTTTTCTCACATGTAAGTGGCAGATCCCTGCTGGGTGTCCTTAAAAAAACACTTCTAATGAGCTTTTGCTGTTCACTCAATTGTTTCCTTGTTCCAGGATCATAATCTAAAAGCACGTGCAGCCTGGCAGTGCTGAGCGGCTCCGTATCTATTCCTCCTGCACGTGCGTTCAAGGCCAGCGTTCTGGTGCTGATCCCTTGCCATGCACATGTTGAGTGCAAAGTGCTCAGCTCTTCTTGGTGCCCTGCACGGATGCTGATGGTACTGCATTTTGAAGGTACATCTGCCTTTTCTGGGTTCAGATGCTTAGGTTTGCTTTGCAGCACTGCTCTCCTGCAGGTCCGAGTAGCCTGGTTCCTGGTGTTTCTGTCTTTGAACAGCACTAGCGTTCAAGGAGATCTCTGGATGACAAAACCTGTTGCACCCAGGTGCTCGAGTACTGGTCCAGAGCTGGGTTGTGAGTAGGTTTAGCCTGACCTCACCAGCATCTCAGCCACGTGCTGCCCGCTGCGTTCTTGCGGTATGTATTTCTCCTCTGGTTTCTCTCAGGGGTTGCCGCAGGCCACTGCTGTGGTTTCGAGCTGTGAAAGCAACGTGTAGTGCTTGGCTTCCCAGCAGACTTGGACTGAATGCATGCTTTCCTACAGAATAGCTAACTATAAAATTATCTGGTGAATATTGGCAAAGTCATTACAGTTCTTCACGCCTAGTAGTGTGCTGGGTGTACTGGGTATGTGTTTGTGGGAGGCTGCCACCATGGTGAGCTCTCAGAGGTAGCTCTCAGTTTAGGACAACTGTAATGATTTCAATTTGCTTTTCTTTGCTTCTTTCTGGTGGTGGTCAGATTTGCTGATGGTTCATATTTTAGCTGGGAAAAACGCCCCTTGTTGGGGTTCTGGTATGTCTGTATACAATCAAAAATGTTGAGTGGGCTGGGAATAGCTTCCAGCAAAGTTGTATCGGTTTCTTGGAACTCTTTTGTTCAGTGGAAATTCCTTTCTTTTCTCTCCCCCTTCCCATCCCTCTGACAGCCCACCTCTTTTCTACAAGGACATGCTGAGGTATAATTCACAATCGAGTGACTCAAGTGAAATATGCACAGCTGCAAATGCATTTTTAAATGATACTTCATTGTTAGGGCTTCTCTCTGAACAGGTTTGCAGTTCCAGTAGCCAAGTGATCAGAATGCGGCAACAAAAAGGATTTTGTTGAAAACACTTGACTTTGACTTTTATCAAGCTCTCCGAATGTTTTGAGCACTCACTTCTTTTGCATGCAAATAGGAAGTATTTGGAGCAGGGTAGATCCACAGTGGGGAAATACGTTAGATGTGTCGCTGAGGAAAGGGTATGTAATTGAGTTTTCCTTTGCTCTCCCTGCATTGTATTGCGGAAATCATATGGCAGTTGGAGTACAATAAAGGACACATTAGATGAAAAGTTATATCGATGGTTGAAGCATCAGGACTATCCAGTCTTGCATGTAGCAGCTCTCCTCTACTTTCCCACTGAATGGAGAAATTTTGCAGCTCTCTTTCCTCTTTGAATCAATCAAACTTGATGCTTTTGTGATTTCTTGCTTTTTATGATGCATAACGAAGCCCAGCAACTGGAAGCTGCAGGCATACTGTATTCTGTCACAGTCACTGTGGCCCAGGCCTGCCAGGGTTTGGTATGGGGCTGGCTGAATCACAGCCATACCAAGAGGTAACATCTCTTTATAGGTAAGTTGAAATAGATTTATTGACATTCAGAACATCACAGAAGTATCAGTTTAGAGGCAGAATTTGGTATAACTTATTGTAAACAATTATCTAATCTCTGGAAATTCAACAGTTCATCTTGTTTCCCACAGTTCCTGTCTCTTTAACAGTGAATCCCGGCTTCTTCTGAAGCTTGCCATCTTGCTTCCAAAATGATCACCAGATTTTCCAAGCTATTGCATGAGTAACTGGGGGCTTTTCTCCTGTGAGTGAATTCACACTTTCCACCAGCACTCCAAGAAGACCTGCTCTGAGCTGAAGCTAATCTGTGTTTGAAACAGTCCAACTGCAAACAGAGGACCCTGCTGAGTATCAGCCACGGGGAGCCATCTGTCTCTGCAGTGTTCTTGCTGATTCAGGTGTGAAAACAGAAAAATGACTTAGTAATGTGTAATTATACGAACAATTATATGTGGTCAGAATTGTCATATATGTGATATATGAAAATCACTTAGTGAAACAGTCATAGCATGTGCTCTCCTTGGCTCCAGTGTTTCCCTTCAACTAGTGTGGAGGTGCCTGCTGTGAGCCGATGAGCTGATCTTTGCTTCATGGTGGTGGAAATGAAGGCTCAAAATAAACACCTGGGGAATGGTAGCAAATCTGCACTGGCTGTCCAAAGACCTTGGGCTCACCAGGATTGTAGGAGCCCCGAAATCACTTGTCTTGTTCTCTCTCTCTCTGTAGGGAAATATGATTTCTTCAGAGATGTGGATTTGACTGCCTCAGTGCTGATTATCATGGCCTGAGAAACTTCTTGCAAATTGCATATAAAATCTTAAAATGGGAGGCATTATTCTACTGTTTGTAAGATGTGAAAAGGTAGGGACGACCCCTCTCATCAAGGCTTCAGTGTAAGTACCCAGGCTCCAAAGGAAAAGGCTGTGAGGGGTGGTGGATTTGGATTGCCTTGTTAACAGATGGGCACAGGGAAGTGGGTTTCATATTTTACAGGTGCTCTGACAGAGAACTTTTTGCATCATCCTTTTTCATCTTAGCTCAATCTGCCAGATGTGGAACATTTAACAGCTCTAGAAAGTATAAAGTTTAGTAGATCATTTGCCTGTTAGTGTATTTGAGGATATTGATGAAGAAAAATCTCAGCAGTCAGAAACATATCATGTACATAAATACATTTCGTGTATGACTAGCCGTAGGCCCTGATGCAACGCGTGATGTGATCGGTATTAGCTGTAGTCATGTGGTGAAAATGAGAGGTTGAGTGTGGTCTTCTGATTGAGGAAGGCATAACATTAGGGATGCTTCCCATCCTGATGGCTGAAAAAATGTCGTGGTACTTGTCCCTGTCTCATCCCCACTGATGATCCTCAACTGTTTCTGTGACAGAAATGTTGTTTGACAGCCTGAGTAAGTGCACCTGCTTTAAGGATGTTCCTTGCCTCGTCCATAAACAGAAGCATGGACCACTAAATGATGCAGATACCTCTTGCAAGGCTCTTAGCATCACGGTCATGTTCGTGTTAGCTGATTGCATCAGGCAAATGTATTTGAAGAGAATGTTTTCAGGGAACTGGCTGTAGAGTTTGGTCTCTGTGAGTGATCTCATGGTGTGGTCCTGTTCACAAATGGAGTAACTTTTAGTGCTGGAGAGGCTCCTCTGTAATGCCTCCCAGCAGTGAACCTTCATATCCTGCTGAGAAAGAGCCGCCTCTCATCCAGCCCCTGCTTGTTCATGCCTCATTTACCTCCGTCTGCGTATTCTGTAGAGCGTCTACAGTTTAACTTGATAAATGTGGGTTCAGTGGGAACTCGTAGGCCTGATGAAAGGTTGTGGGGACTGAACGGGTTATGATTGTTATAAATCACTTTTAGTGCTTATATTCAGCATTAAAAATCTTATGGGGGTCTGGAACAAGTTTTGAGCAGTGAAGACCGGCATCTCGGAGCACCTTATGTCTATCACAGCTTACCATTTTGCTTGTTTACACAGATCACTCTTACATTTTAATAAATATTCTTCACAAATTGAACTAACAAGTTCAGCCATTTGATTTGCTTTGCTGCTCCCTTATTGCTTTTAGGAATGAAATATCACCGGCGATGATGCTGAAGAAATGTAGTATCTAAATGATATTGAGTCTCTGCTTGCCAGCTCAACTTCCGACAGCTCCTGAAGAGGTTTAGAATATTAAGCAAATGCAAATGTTTCTCCGGAGCAAATCCCCGCGTTCTGCCTGCCACTGCAAGCGTTTGGCACTGGTGGTTCTTCTGTACTCTTTTAGTAAAAATTTTTGGTTCCCTTTTTACCTGATAAACTTAGAGGTGATGTGAGCTTTCAGAAGAGAAGGTAAGGAAAGTCTGAGTGGCTGAGTTTTCTCCCTTTTCCATGAAAAATGCAGTGAAATCTCAGTCACGAGGGTTTTTTACAGAAAACAAATAGAAAACCTTTGTGCTGAGTTATTTCCAAACAAGTGCTTTCTTTTTCAGTAGCGGCTCTTTAAAGTAGAGCATACAGAGTATATTTAGATGTGAAGAGAAAGATTGCGGGGGGGGGGGAGAGACATTTTTAAAGTGCTGTTGAAAGACATTTTGAGATCACCTGGAGACTGGGAGTTTCCCTATAGGAAGCTGCTCTCACTGAGAGGGGACCAGAAGTACTCTAAAAACCTGAGCTGTCTGCAATCCCACTGCCAGGCTTGGAAATGCATCTTCTCCTGGCCATCCCCCAAGCTGTAAGGACAGCCTGCTGGTGTGGGTTCCTTCCTGTTCAGATATCCCCTCAGAGTAGGGAGGAAGATGTTTGATGTGGTCTTTGTCAGTGCAAAATCTGCTGCTGCTTCACTGTAAAGTAACTTCCACGGATCAGCTTTAAAGAGAGATCTCTTTACAAAAGCTCCTAGTTTCTGTTCATTAGCGTACTTTTGTGGTGGGTTCTGTAGTTTTCAAGGCCTTTGGTGGAGAGCTTGTGTTGTGCTTGACAGCAGGTTAGGCACTGCGCTCCCTGTAAGCCTTTTCAGTCCAGTTCGGCTGCTTTTGGAAGTTGAAATATTGCTTCTGGTTACTGCTGAAGTTCCTTCCCTGGCAGTAGTGGTGGTTGTTTCACTTCAGCCATCTCATTCTCGCTTCAACCAGGGTAAGGTGGTTCACTGTTTGGCTTTTAGAATCTCACTAGATCCATTATCCCTGTTCTTTGGTGATTTCCTTTCCAGTTTATCTGTGCACTTCTGAGCACTCCAGCAGACAGTGTGCAAATAAGCAAGCGCTGCCCAGAATATTTGATGGAAAAAAAAATGCCAGGACTAGGTGCCGGAGCACAATGTGGCTTCAACCAAAGGCATCAAGAGGCATTTCTTTCCTTGCAAGCAGTGCTGAACACTTTCACATTTTCAGACCTTTTTTTGACCACTGTCAATATTGCCAAGCTCATCTCAGTTTGCCCTATTCTTTCTGGGGAGACAATTCTGCAAGGGATAGTAAATTTCGCCTGCTTTGCCCTCCATGTTTTGTTCCAGTTTGAGGGATATTGACTAGTGTTCCCAATGTGTTTAATGCTGAACAGAGTTCCCCAGCTTTAGGGACAGGATCTGGAGTTCTTTGTGAATTATATTTAGCGCTGATGGAGGCTGCTTTGTCAGCTGTGTGTGGTTGCCTCGTAAAAACTGGCACCATTCAAATCTAATTAAATGCCGCTGGGAAAGGAGGACCTTCCTTTTATAACTATTTTGATGTGTTTGACTTGGAAACATCCTTTGAGCTGTGGCCAGAGAGCAAATTGGTTGTCAGTGTTGCAGTCCCCTGTTGGAGGCACCTGTGGCAGAGATGAGCTGGTGCTGTGGGGCTCGGTCCCTGTTGTGCCACGGGGCTGCCAGAGTGAACAGACAAGGTGCTTTGGGCATCATACAGGGTGGGTGGTACAGCTGCAGAAATTGCTCTTCGTGGAGCTGGTGGTTCTCCTAACCTTCCTTCCCACCTGCTGTTGAATACGTTGGGGTTTGGAGTTGCAACTTCGCCTCTGCAGCTCCTTCCCCGTAGTTCAGGTTATGAGTGCTGTATTTTTGGAACCTCTGCCCACTTGGGCTCCCCAGTTTAAGAAGGACAGGCAACTGCTAGAGAGGGTATACCAGAGGGCTACAAAGATGATTAGGGGCCTGGTGCACCTCTCTTACAAAGAAAGGCTGAGGGACTTGGGTCTTTCTAGTCTAGAGGAGAGAGGACTGAGGAGGGTGGATCTGATCAATGCTTATAAATACTTAAAGGTTGGGTGTCAAGAGGATGGGGCTGGTCTTTTTTCAGTGGTGCCCAGGCATAGGACAAGAGGAAATGGGCATGAACTTGAATATAAGAAGTTCCACCTAGACATGAGGAGGAACTTCTTTCCTTTGAGGGTGGCAGAGCCCTGGAATAGGCTGCCCAGGGAGGTGGTGGAGTCTC